>JAKGSA010000402.1:723572-741878 GCA_033558755.1 Philaethria dido
ACTCTCAAAATCAATGAGGGCTGTAGCTGAGACTCACGTCACACACAGGCTGATGCAACATAGTAAAACGCACTCAGACATTTATGTGTCGCCCTTATGAGCGAGCCCTTTACGTGTCTTTTTCCTGAAGCTCAATAGTTTTCAAATATATATATATATATATATATATACCTATATAATATATATTTTGTTAGGTGCCAATTCGGCATAAAAAAATCAGCCACAGATAATTAACTTCTGGTTTATAGCATTTATCATATAGCAAAAATCTTGAAAAAATATGTTATGTTTATAATATAATACTTTTCCAAGATTTTTGCTATATTTGCTAATGTTAATTTCGAATTTCATAAAGATATCTTTAATAGAGGTCAAGAAAATATTTTTTTTTTGTGAAGGGGATCCCCATCACTGCCTTCCTGCAAGGGTTAGGGACACAAATTTGAGTGTATCGCTATTTCAGATGAAAAGCAATATAAAAATGCTAAAATCAGTTCACTACATTTGTAAAAATATCTCTACATAGATGCTGACAACAAAAATAAGTTGTGACAAGTGTATAAGAATTTGGGCCATGTCAATTAACGCAATATTTTTATAATTCGACTAGCTTTCCGCCCGCGGCTTGGCATACCACAGTATTCGGTTATGTCGCGCGACATGGTAAGGAGTAGACTATAGTCTTTCCCAAGGTCTAGACTATTTGTCAAAAATGGTTAAGTGATTTAGGTGTGAAAGTTGTAAACAGTTGAATAATCTTATATGATTTTATGTTTGACAATAAGGCACGACCATACAAACTTTCATCCCCTATTTCATCCCCTTCTACTATTTTTTCGCAATAAGAAGTATCCTATGTCCTTTTCCAAGTTCAGTTCTATCTTCATACCGAATTTTATCAAAATCGGTTTAGTGGTTTAGCCGTGAAAGCGTAACAGACAGACAGACAGATTTACTTTCGCATTTATAATATTAGTAAGGATTAAATGTTAAATTTGATTAGTTTGTGATTAAAGCAAGATCGCGGACGAAAAAACTAAATATCTATACTAAAATATAATTGTTTAGTTCACGCAGGTGTAGCTGCGAGCAACCCGCTAATAAACTTTTTATTTGTCGCTGCACATAGTAATTTAGACGAGTAACTTAAAAATTATCACGATAGACAGGTACACATGAATAGAGCGCATTTAAGCGGCAAATATGAATCTTATTTTCATGATGAAATTTCATATAGCTACTCTGAAACTTGGAAAAATATATAGGTTATTTTTTATTAACACACCACGCCGGTGAAGCTGCAAGTAGTCTTTAACTGTTGCACGCCTAGAATTGTCCTTTTCATCAGGATAAGACTGATATGTAACGTTATATCGCTCGTAACCAGTTCACTGTATATAAACTGTTTTTAACCCTTTTTTATGTGTAGAAACAAAAGAATCATAGTTAGTTTTAATGGTTTAAGCTACTTCCTAAGTACATATCTAATACTATCAGACATTCTTCTAGAATAGTAAAAAATAAGTATGCGTACATTTAATTATTATTTTATCTTTAGACACTACACAATAGCATCTCCTTCCTTATTGCAACTGAAAAATAAGCCAGGGCGGAGGTTGATTGATTTAGTTGGTATAAATAAATATAACAAGAAATTTATTGTTAATTATTTAAGCCAATAAAAAAACCTTAATCCATCTTAAGGAAAAACTAAATAAAATAAAATATAAGCGATTTTTCTATATAATCACGTTAATAAAAGTATAATTTAGTCATAAGTATAAAAATTAAGATAAATTACGTACTACTTTTATAATTAAAGATATTCATTCATAATTTTTATATCTATATAAGTTAGACGCAACACTACATAATTTTGAGGCTGCTCAAATTAGAAATTTAAAAAAAAGGCGTGATTGTGACATCACGTTCAATTGCCAATCTATTTTCATATTGTATCAATTGAACATGGGCTATAACAATTCTAATTAATAAATTATACTAATTAATGCAATGAATAGTTATTTTCAATTTACGCAGGCTCCCTTGGCACGGGTAGTGGCAGATTTAGTACGTGGCGGTGCTGGTGCTAAAAATATTAAACAAGCATTGTATGAAGTTCGACAAGTTGATGGTCATGAGTTTGGATTTGCATAATAAATATTTAAATGTTTTGTCCATGTCTTATTTTATTTTATTTATTTGTTTTTATATATTATTATTATTATACTTACTCGTTGCCAAAACATTCAATTTTAGCGTAGTTATTTTTTTATATGTTATCGTACGTGCATTTTATTTATATTATTTAGACGATACACATATACTTACTAATATGAAAATTACTTAATTTACTTGGCCTTACACTAGAACTAGTGATTAGATATTTTCAGTGACAAGATTTAACAGTAGCCAAAAGTGAAAGTCAAAAGATAAATAAGATAAGTAAGTCCTATTATAGATATCGGTCCGAAAGTGACGAACATCTTAGTATCTTAACACTAGGTTCTATTTGACTACCCTGCAATGCAGAATAAAGGGTGAAGATGTCCTGACTTTTAATATTAACGTAATAAATACAAGAATTGGTAAAAAAAAACACTTGCTTATTTTTTCGTTCGGGGGAATATCGTGTAATAAGTAATGTTATTCTAAAGTTGTATGACCTTTATATTGAAAATTTTAAAATAATGTACGACGTAGCTTGGATTATATGTACCTATTTGAAATTCAAATTTGCAAAATTTGACTACAAAATAAATACCTAAGTCATTGTTACTCAGTTTGTCAGTATATACATATGTTATATATAATAATTAATCATCTATTAACTGGATTGCTGCTACCTCACTTACACACATGAGTATTCATTTTTACTTTATAGATTTTAACTATATTTTAGACATAAAACCAGGTTACCAGAGGCTAACAGGCTATCAAATTATTATTTATAACGTATTTATATCTTTATGATAATATTTTAAAATATAATAGAAAATGTTTATTCTCAAGGAGTTTGGCATAGAGATCAGATCATAAGAGTACAAACAAGACCCAATTGTAAGTCCTAATCTAGATTTTAACCTCTTTAATCTTTAACCTTTTCTAATCATATTTTGTATTTAGACTTCGCCACCTATAAACAAATTTTCCACACTTTAATGTGAACGACTAATAAGTAATAAAAGACGATGTGTCACTGAGCACAGTCTACATGATCAAAAATCAATGAAGTCCAATATTTTTAAAATACTAAAACTAGTAATAATACTACATGACTGTAGGTTATTCTATCTTAGATCGATAGAAGACATTGAGTTTGAATTTTCAAATCCGAAATCGGCTCAATTTTTTCTTTCCCCAATTTTATTTTTATAAATAAATAAAATTTCACAAAAAAATTATTGGTTATTAAATAATGTTTTGGAAATTATATAAAAATATTCTTCTTATATACATTTCTTAATAAAGATCTATTTATATGGTCTCTTTATCTTTATTTTTTTTAATATAAAAAATAAAGATAAAGAGTTCATATGTTGATTAACGAATTGTAAGATTTCTGTACCCACTTTACGCTGAATTGAACCATACGCGCTGAGTGGCGAACTCAACGCCGCGCTTTGTTTTGTTACTCCACCGAGGATATTAAAATATTACATATTAACTACGAACATTTAATTTTTCCTGGAATGGGAATCGAACCCTCAATCTGTCGCGCTTACAGTTGCACGCTTGTGCTCCTGAGCCACGAAGGGCCTCAAGAAAAATAATTATTGTGAATTAATGTTTTATTTGATGATAAAATTATTTGCTTTATACATTTATTTTTTATTGTACATTATTTCTTTTTCCTATTTTAAATGCGGTTTTAAATTTTTCTATGGGTAGTGTATGTAATTAGGTATATGATATATTTACTACATCATAATTATTTAAATATTACCGATTTATTTAAATATGTTTATTGTGTAAATGGCGTCTTTTGGTAACTCGATGACGTGATTTACGTCGTCTAGTAACTTTAATTTAATACTACATATTTAAAAATCCCTTCAAAATTGCATTATTAAATATGGTCAAGCGTGTCATTTAAATATAATGACTATAGCGTTTACAATTAGATGCTGTCGAACTCCATATCACGAAAGCCTCACGATTAATTTATAATAATTTAAACATGCATTATATATATATAGGTCCTAATAAAATGGATATACGAAAATCAGCACAAAATGCAGACTGTACGGTGCTGCAGTTCACTTCTACGTTACAAAGAAGTAGAAGAAAACGCGCACATCGAACCAGAAGCAACATCAGCAACTCAGACTGCGCCACGCCCGCAAATAAGCCCAGACAATTCTTTTAAGGTAAGCCAACTACGTAAATTTATATATTTTATAATTTTATGTAGATACTACATAAATATATAAATTGTGAAAAATATGAGGAAAAAATTCTTAAATATAATATAAGACAGGCACTGTTTAAATAAACACAGTTTAATTACTTATCTCTTGCTGTTTATACAGTTTATTATATATACTTGTTTAGACTTTAGTTTAGTTTGTTTAGAATTTAGTTTAAGTTAGAAATAATTTCAGAACCTATGTGTATGTGTATGTACATTGAAATATCATTATTTTTCACTCCTTTAGGCGTAGTTTTATTTACTTTCCATATAAATATAATGTACTTACACTAAAGTATTTTAATATAATAATTTACTGGATTTATAATTTACAAGAACATCTGCGATTTCGTTCAAATTACATAAAGGACTTTTTACTTATTTTCATGTTCAGTTGCTTAAGGGGCGGTTTAACCTGCAGGGTATGCAATGCACACGGGCGCCGCCGTTTCAGGGGGCGCCACGGCGCTCCCTCAGGCCTAGGGGGCGCCAGGATTTCATTGCACACGCACATTACACGCGCTACACGAGCCGCCCCTGATTGCCTTGCTTAATTTTTGTAACTAAATTGTAGCTTTGCCTCATGAAATCTTCCAGCTTAGACTTAGCTTGTAGGTTAGAATGAGAAGATGTTATAAATATAGAATAGATTTACTATACTCATTTTAAGGTACATTATGTTGTTATTTATTATTCTATGAATTAACTTAATTTTACAGTTTGATGATCTGCAAGTAAGATTATCAGCGCCCTATCAGTTGCGACCGAAACCTGAAGCGAGTGATTTAGGGTTTGGAAAATATTTTACCGATCATATGCTCAAAATAAATTACCATAAGCATCTCGGAGGTTGGCAAAAGCCAGAAATTACTCCATTTGAAAATATAAATTTGCACCCAGCGTCAAAAGCTCTACATTACGCAATACAAGTACGTACAAAATAAAGTTATTTTTTGGAGACATTTATATAAATTGTTATATATATGGCGTTATAATATTTATGACGTAAAAACAAATTTTCTATATGTTGTAGCTCTTTGAAGGCATGAAAGCATATAGAGGAGTAGATGATAAAATACGGTTGTTTCGACCAGATCTTAACATGGAAAGAATGAATTTAGCAGCCCAACGTTCAGGTTTACCAATATTTGAAAATGATGAGTTAATCAAGTGTATAACTCGGCTTATCCAAATTGATCAAGAATGGGTTCCTCACTCAGAGACTTCTACACTGTATGTGCGACCTACGTTAATAGGGACTGAGGTAGGTTGAGATCTTTAATACCTTTCACTGATTTTATTTAATATTGCGTGTTTGTATAATATAATATACTCATTTCTAAAACTAATTCAGGACTAAAAATATACTTACAATACATTAACCATATAGGATATGTAGTACCTAGGTATTATAGTGTGTAAGCATTTAGTTTGTCACAGTGATGTTAATTTATTAAAGATAAAAGAAATAACAACAACGCAAAATCCCATGTTTGAATAGTCAATATGACTGAAATCAAAACGAGCACTTATGATAGCAACAACAATAAACAATTCCTAAGAATGTTAAATAAAGATCAGAGAAAATGGCAAAAATATGTAACACATTTAGTCCTTATCAGTATTTACGAAAAGCTTACTTTGCTATCTTGTATAAATAAACGAAATATTTAATTTTATAATGACAACGCCCCCAAAGAAGTACTGAATATACATAATAATATGTTAGTTTAGAAACGCGTAATAGATGACTTTTTGTAATAAAGGTTTTGTAAACTTTTAAATATATTTTTAGCCTACGTTTGGAATAGTGGCTTCAGAGTCAGCCTTGCTGTTTGTAATTTTGAGTCCTGTGAGTTCCTACTATAAGACAAATAGCGATGGAGCAGTATCAATTTATGCGGACCCGAGTGTAGTTCGAGCATTTCCTGGTGGAGTTGGAAACAGAAAAGTTGGCTCGAACTATGGTCCAACTATAGGTACTGTATTTTGTATTTATTAAAAAATGCATGGCTTTATGTTATGACATATCAATAAATTTACTAATAAATAGGTAATAAATAAATAAAAAAATATCACAGTACTAATGATTTCAGAGACTACGGCTCGAGCGGCAAAATTAGGACATCAACAAGTTTTGTGGTTATTTGGACCTAATAGAGAACTAACTGAAGTGGGATCAATGAATATTTTCATCGTTTATATAAACGAACAAGGAGGTCAGTACTTGTAGGGAGCTGAAGTTATCCGTCACAGATTGTTATCTGAACGATTTGTATGGTATCATTTGGAAATGTCGTGTTAATTAATATATTGGCTGATGTAGTAAAATGTCGTTATTTCATTTAACGCAGCCTCGTCCAGGCTGTGACAATCGGCGTGAGGCGCTACACGTTGTTGTTATCTTGCAGATAGTGCGCTGACTCCCTGACCAGTATATTCTCGTTTTATATTATCTGAAGCAATAACATATGTTGATAACATAATTTTATTTTTCTAGATTCCTTTTCCTTTTTTCATGTACATTTATAGACAGCGTATTTAATATTTTTGTCATTTATGAAACAATTTTCTTTTTAAGTTATTAATTTTAAATTAGTGATAATATAATACAATTTTTTTAGATAAACAATTAAGTACGCCGCCGCTTAATGGACTTATACTTCCTGGAATTACGCGCTGTTCGATTCTTGAGTTAGCAAGCCAATGGGAAGATTTGGTTGTTAAAGAAGAAATTATCACTATGGACAAAGTCACTCAATTAAATAAGGAAGGTCGGGTAAGTTTCCAATATTTGGTTTGGTTGTTACTAATATTGATCTACCTATGTACTCACCTATAAAAATAGGTTTTAATACTGTGATATGAGATTTTTTTTTTATATTTCATACTATTTCACTTATATCTATAAGAGTATATTTAAAAAAATATTGTTTTTCTTTAATTGCATAAAACTCCTGCATTAAAATCAAACTCAAGTTAAATCATAAACTCTTAGTTGCTGGAGATGTTTGGAGCTGGGACGGCGGCCGTCGTCACACCAGTTAAAAATGTGGCGTACCTCGATGAAAATATCCCCATCCCCACCATGAAACAGCCTCAACCTATATATCAACGACTTAAGGACACGTTGCTCGCCATACAATATGGCCATATAGAGCATCCGTTTGCCAAAATTATTTCGTAGTATAAGTGGCACGTTACACATTTTGTACATTAATTTGAGTGTTGTGAATGCAAAAGTGCGTGATCAGAAGACTATATAAATCGAATGGGAATGCCACGAAAGTTATGCAATCCTACGACAACATCCACGGGTCATATTGAGCGGTGACAGATTCTGATGCAAGAATGTTTTGTGGAACTACGTAATTTATCAAGTAACGATATCGTTCTATAAATATTTACTTAATTTTAATTATATCACAAAATAAATACGATAGGTCTTATGTACCAAGGGTAATACTTTATAAAATACTTCTTAAATACATCGACAGAAAAATATTTGTAAAAAGTAATGTTAAGATGAAAGATTAGATTTTTATTTTTTAGAAATAAACGCCACTAACATATTATTGTCTTTTTTTAAGTAAAGAAAGCAGGAACCAAGTAGAAACGTTTAAAAATCTCTGTTTACTTGTTTTATTATAGTCAAATATTATAGTTTTCCACATATCCATAAATAGAGCTTGAATAAAAAAGATTCTATAGGATAAACATTTGTGTTTTAAGACACTAATGCTTAAGAGACATGCTGTATTCTTTATAATTCAGTAATAATAATAATTAAAAATTTAAAACTTATTATGTAATAAATTATTTTGTGTTTATATTTTTATATCCTATTGATTATACTTATATATAAAAGTAGCTTATTATATGTGCATATAAAAGTAGCTTAACATTTTATCCCACATATAATTGCAGTTAGAGAGCACCTAGTTCGTGATTTAAATTATAGATCTATATAATTGGAAAATTCTGTTTGTTTATCATTGCTACACAAGTATTTCCCACATGACAAGGTTGGATGTTCCCGCAAGTCCGCCTTTTTAGCATTTTTGTACGTAGTTTGTTTGTGGGTGCAATAAAGAAAATATAAATAGATAATAATAAAAATATTTGTTAATTATTAATTTATTTTTATGAGTTATCAGTGAAATACACTAGTTATATAGTAGAGCATTGTTTTTGACCACATTTGTATATAATTTCTGATGAACTGGTTAAGGCATTTGTACTTCAATGTGGGTTAAGGCAAAAAATAAGGACAAGGCATTGTTTATAATTTATATGACATTGTAAATAATTGTTAAAACATCGTTATTGTTTCTCCAATTTAAATAATTATAATGACTCTTACAACAATAAAATTCTTTAAGAAAGATTTAAGAAATTATAATATAAAAGCAAAACAATATGTCAGTTCATTAGTACCTAACATGACTATATATTAAGTTTCAATTTGTATCTATCAATGCACCAATTGTTTTTCTGCATTATTTATGTAACATGTTTTTTGATAGTTGATAAATACTTTTAAATTCAATTCATGAGGCAAAACTCGCTTCACGCTCGAATTATTTAATACGTCTAAAATAAACGTGTATACATAGATATGATATAGATAGACTAAATATTGATAACCTATGAGTTATGACAATAGGGTATTTGACAGGTTTCAGGCAATATTTCAAGTTATTCATCATATATATAATTCGAATTTCAAAAATCGTTGATATATAATTTCTCTATCTTTGAGAAAATTTCCATTTAAGTTTAAATGTATGAAAATGACGCCAAAATCTATATTTTTCTATAAAACGGCAAAATACTTTCAAGTTATCTTATGAATGATGCATAATGCCATAAACGACACGTCCTACGAAACACGTCATATTTAGAGACCAGAGTAAAAGTTAGTAATTGTGAGAACCTAAGACTCGGAAAAATTGTTTAGACTTATTTAGTGCAATAAGTATGTTATAGCAACGTTTATAACCAAGTTAACTTTTGAAAATAGGTCCAACCTAGAGAAATTTAACTAACACCTCTTTAGTCAAATACCCTATTACGCCATAATGGTAAATAATATTTTTTAAAGAAGATATTATAGATAGCTAGCTTATATATATAAAAAAACAGATAATAAATTAGAATTAATATAATAAAAACTACTTACTACTTACTTCTTAAAATTTCTTGAAATTCTAAAAGCACGGGTAAGAATTATATGTGAAAGTTTAAGAATTTCGCACACAAATAATTAAAAAATTATAGTATTATGTTATTAAGAATCATATTGTTAAAATCGAATATATCGTTTTACATTACTTTTCGATCTATAATTACAGAATTAATGCATCTACTTGCAGATACGTACTAATTGTGCAAAACGTTGTAGTTGCTAAATGTGATTTTAATATATTCTTTTATGTTTTATGGTATTTTTTTATTTTTTAATCTTAGTGTCTTTTTCCTCTTCCTTTTGCTAATAAAAGGGAAATTAACGACGGACGGAGAAACACGGAGCGGAAAAGATTTTATTTATCTTAGATAATCAAGCTTAATTAAAAAACAAGTAGAGTTACAAATTTTATTAATATCTAAAGAATGTTGTTAAATATGTAGTACAATTATATAAATTTGTTAGTTTTATAGTAAAAGTAATATAAGTCAGTATTAGGTAACACAAAGTTTTCTTGAATGCAGCTTACTAGTTCAAATTTTACGTGAGATAAATTACTTTACAGTGTATACTATGAAAATTTAAGTAAACTCAATATTATTCAGGTGGTAAAGGCAAATCGTCATCAAAGTCTTCTACAGTTTTCTTCTTGCTTTCCGTTCGACTAAAGGGGCGTGTCAACTCCTGCGTCGTATCGCTAACCAGGGGCTCAGTGGGATCGCTGAAAATGTTTAACTATTAATTTAATAAAATATTTAGTCTAGATATTATGATTGATCTAATAAGCAAAATTAATAGCAAGTAAATTCTATTTATCAGCAAAATTATGTCGATCAGAAAAATTTTCATCTTTCAAAAAGATCAAGATTCAAGCTATAACTACTACATGTATAATCACTTTTAAAGAGTTTAGTTGTTTTATAATTATCCCTTTTTAATTAATTTAAATAGGTTGCTTTTGATATGACTATATATATACTTTTGATGTACTATGTTACTGAGACATTAATAACTAAAGTTGTGTAAAATTTTTTTACAATACGTTACGAAGATAAATATTAGAATAATTGAATAGATCACTAGAATGTCCATGATGATTTGGTCCTATTTACTATGGATATTTTCAGTTAGTAGGAGGTATTATAGAAAATGTGCACTACTATAACGGTCCCTGGATGATTCCTTAACTAAAGTAAAAGTGATGTAGAACATATATTTAGATTTTTGGATATTATAGTTGTCTTGATATGTTGTTTCTTACGAGGAAAGTGTGTAGACATTACTGGTAAAAATATATGACAAAAATTATTCCTTCATAGTGCGTAAGGGATGTCTATAGCCCTTCTATAAGTGCACAGTAGATTCTGGTTGATAACTTAGAATGGCCTGCGACAGCTGTCTGATTTCCAAGAGATCTTTAACAAACATATTAGAGAACTATTACAACTTATAACGTTAAAGTTTTATAATTCATATGAAAATATATGAGTTCATGTTTATCAGATGGCATTTGAGAGATTTTTACTAAGCACATTTACACGAGTAAATAGCACATATAAAGACGCATATTACAGGTTAAGTAGATAGCCAGATAACAAGAGATAATATTTCGACACTAGCAAAAAAATAAAGTCAAGGAAATTTTCTAGCAAAATGATTATACGATTATATTTCAATTACGTTTTATATTAATACATATTCATGGTACGAAATTGACAAGTTAAGGAAATTGTTAAATGTTAATTAGACGCGACCCCACTGACGTAGACGCGTCACGCCTTTGCCGGAAGTCTAGGAGACGCACAAATAAATTAATGTTCGTCAATCATATCGTCATCATGTTTGTTCAACACATTTCTTACGCTTTTTTTAGAAAATGTTTTAAAATTTGAACGTAGCGGGAATCGAATCCGTGCCTATTGAAAATTAGCTAGTGGAGACTAAGCCATACGTTCCATCCAGCTTCGTCGATGTTGTTATTGTAGTTATAAATCAAATTATTTTTGTTGTTAGCAGACTTGAACAGCTTGTAGAGGGATTTTTGTACATTTACTAAAATTATTTGTACGGTTCTAAATGTGTGAATAACATTTTAAAAATGTTTTAAATATCTAATAAATATCATTCTGTCGTGCTGTGTCATATAAATATTTTATGGGTAGCATAAATTTGTAAAAATCTCTTTACTAAGATGGTAATAACACAAGTAAGATGTAACAAGCGAATAAGACTTTCGATGCAGCTGGATAGAATATGTAGCTTTTAGCCAAAACACTTGGACGGTTTCAGAGACGCAGGTTCGAGTCCCGCTACATTCATTTTTTTACGTTTTCTATAAATTTTTTTTTATCTTAAATGTATAAATAATACTTTAAAAATATTAAAAAGTTCTTAGGGTCAATATTGCAAATAAAAAGAACGATAAGCATTTTTTACATAATTCTTTAAAAGAAAAATGATATTATATTTGTTTTTAAGTTATTGATATAAGCAACAAGCAACTTATTGATATTATAAAAAGCAAAGTAAAAGTGCAAAGTCTTATCCAAACAATAAATGACTACTATTTTTAATAATAGACATATCTTAGTAGATTTACAGATTCTTATATTTGACTTGTTTAATTATTAATAAAGTCATGGTGTACATATAAAATCATTTAAATCGATTTTTATGTATGATATTTAATGTTAGAAGGGGGTGGTGTTCCTCAGTATATGTTTAAAATAAAATCGGCCAAAGAAACGATGTAAGCATATCTATTTGATGCAATATTTATCACAGTTATATATTGCACTATGATAGAAATTGCATAGATAATTGCGTAATGATCACTTGCTCTTACTTATTGAATTTGAGTAAAATAATCATGATAAGCATACGTGCGAGAGCGGCGTCCAGTGTCGCTATATGTAGCTGAAATACCTGCAAGAAGTCAAAAAGATTTTTTCTCAAATAGAATATTTTTAAATAATTAAGTATAATTATGTTTTGACAACATATTATGACACTATTTAATTTATATACCTTAAATATTATCTTTGTATAAAGTTATTAAGCAAATAATTGTTTTTTTATCTATGCAGGTGCCATTCGGTTAATGTCGTAATGGGTATAATCAATAAATACTTATATATGCATATAACATGTAATGCATTGAATAAATAATTAGAAATATTAATTAAGGTTATGAATGGTAACTTACCCAACACTTGAAATGACAAATAAAAGATAAATACAATATTTTTAAAACTATGGAAATAAGTTATTTTCTCAATGCAATTATTACCATTTGTATCAATACAAAATAACCTGTTTTTATCTTTCTCTATCATTTAAACTCTGCTACAAAACAAGTAATATTTATAAGGGGTGCAGATAAATCTAGTTGTCTCTATCACATGTACCACATACGTTTATAAACGTGTAGCGTTGCCATATGCACGTACATGTATGTACTGAATTTCGCATCTAAATTAAGTATGTATGGGAGAAAATGTATCTTTTATTGCTGAATTTCGTTTTTTGGATACCTAATATTGTAAAATCTACCTTATTTTGTGTTAATTTAACGGGGAAATCCATTGTATGTGTTAAAGAAAATGACAATACTAATCCTAATCTAACGACATCAGTGATACAAGCAATAACCTGTGTATAATATGCACCTTATTCAAAATAAACTTAAATTATTCAAGTTATAAAACATATACATATATATAAATATATACATAAAAATTTCTAATAAAGAACCACACGGTCTCGCTTTAGTTGCGTGATGATAATAATAATATATGGAATACCAAAATGAAAGAAACCAGAAATAGCAGGTTCAGTTTATCTAAAGCTAATATACTAATTACGTCCATTCTGGTTATTGACAGTGATGACACATATAATTGTTATTATATTGTAAAAACATATTATTCGTTATTTGATTCGTTCATCTGTGTATGTACTTACTTTATTATAAATAAAAAAGGTATTCATGAAAATTAAATTTTAATTAATACTTTGTTTTGAATGTCGAACATTTCGCACATGTAAATCTCTGTGATAAGTGTCAACTGGCTTCACATCGCAATTATATTTATTTATCTGTATCAAATTTTGTAACTATTTAAAAAAAACGATATGTAATTTTGTTTACTTAATATTTATTTCAAATGAAATGTTTTAAATACATATAGTTAACTATCTTTTTAAATATAAACCGAAGTTTTTATTTTATTCAGTTTGTTTTGAACTTCCTTTATTTTTGAGTTAATAATATCGCTTAATTTTATACTTAATTATATATAATTGTTTATACTATGCATTAATTAAAGGTTTTTGATAGGAATTTGTAGAATATTTTCAATAGAATTTTCATCATCAACATCATCAGGTTAAGATGGTTTTATTGTACTAAACATAAAAAGAAAATATTATTATTTTAAATTAAAGAAGTTCGATATTAAATTTGAAATCAACATTCACTTTCCTTATATTAAATTATTTTAATTTTAACTGTGGGAAATGGTAATTTCAAGGCGTGACGTTGAGTTTTTTCATTTTGGATCGAAATCGGAGAGCGGAGTACCTGCCGGTGGAGTGCCTACTCCATTATGAAAATAAAATTAAAAAAAATAAAATTAAAGCTGAGTATAGTTTTAACTGTAGATATCATTTAGAGACACATTAAAAGATATCTTTAAGGTGACATACAACAAAATGGGTATCATAAAAAACAGGCCAAGTTTAGGCAAAATTGGATGTTGGTACATCGCAGAATAAAAAAAAATACATAAAAATAGGAAAATAATGTTTTTCATTATTATGTATTTAAAATTGAAAAATGTATATTATCTGTGTTTTACAAAATCGTGGCACGGTTTGTTAGGTACTAAACAAAAACATTGACACATTGAAATTTGGATTTCAATGTTTCAATTGGAATTTGGATGAATATAACAATAACTGTATATACATTATATTATATATTTTTGTATTATGAATTAGATTACCTCTTCCAGTGTTTTGAATGGGTGATGGACTTGCGCCTGAAGAGCCGCTACTCGACGAAGCCACGTTCACTGGTATTTAATTTATCAGTTGATAAGAAAAATTATAAAAAAATGCTAAAGTATAAGTTATTAATATTTTTAGGTTCATATCTTTAGAATATGTTTATACACAATGACGTGACAGAATTAGAAATGATTAATTAACGAAACAATTAATGGACTATCGCAGACAAAGATGATGAGTTGTTATTTATGTATATTTTTAATCGTGTAGTTTTTTATTCTATTCTAATATTTCAAATAAAACATGCATAAACTACTTTTTTTTTCGTATCGACGTAGCTACATATAAAAACTATTACGAGCGTAGAAAAATATTGTGCTTCTATTTATTTAGGTACGTACGCGAAAGCTTTTTGGAAAGTTGTGTAAAAAGGAAAGTTTGTAAAGTTTATATTAATTAATATCTTTAACTATTTAAGTTAAAAATTAATTTCTCTAATTATTTAAGTTTCTTTCTTTAAGTACATTAAAGAAAGGTCACGTCTTTTTTTAAGTACATTAAAGTAACTACACAATAATTAATTATATATTAAAATAATTTTGCGCAAGACCCTAATTTCGCAAGCGTTTACGTCACACAAACATAAATCTGCGATATCAGGGTTCAAAGTTGGAGATAGTGTTCTCACTTTTGATGCCATTGTACCATTTATACAAAAACAACGAGAGGATTGGTTGACAAAACAAGTTATAAAATTGATGATACGATACGCATTCATATAAACATAACTACGTATATAGTTTAGTGGATATAAACGCACATTGGCTATCTAAGATGGCAGCTATATAAATATTTGATGACGTTTTAGTATGTTATTTTATATCATCAATGTCAGATTTAACAAAACATGCATTGCTATTTTCAGAAACTTTAAAATAAATACAAGGAGTTTTGGTACGCAGTATATAACCGATAAGAACTACAAAAGAATAATCGTATAACTAAGTCCATGTAATTTTAATTAGTCTCAATGTAAGTTTGAAAAAACTAAGTGGTTAATCTATCTATTTACCTATACTATAATAAAATAATAAAAAAGTGTATCTGAACAATGATTTTTTTGTTTCTCGTTGTTTTTTTTGGTTTGTTTATACAAACAAACTCGGACGGATCAAATAAAACTTCCTTCGTTGTATATTTGTTGGGACCGGACAGGACTCAGGGCATAATTAATTTTGAAGACTTCATGTAGAAACATAAAAGAACATCTAAAAACAAACTATAAAAAAATAAAGAAAAGTCGCCTTAACCAATGTTGTTTATGTTGCCTAAGCAAAACTTGTGTTGTGGGCAGCTTTCGATCGTCTTTGGAAATTGGGCCGATTGGCTGAACTGACAAGTTCAAAGACAAGACAAGTTCGTTCCGTAACAAGATTGTCATAGGCTTGACCCCCCACTCAGTGGAATGATTATTTTCAAATAAGTAGTTTTAATGTCTTCGCTCTGGTGTTGGACGTAAGCCTCGATGTTAATGGTTGGTAAATGGGAACCGCAGGGCAAAGGTCATAATTCCAAGCGAATAAAATTACGAGTATGTATCCACTAGTAATGTATAAAAACGAAAACAATTATTTTCTTTATGAAACATAAAGCCCTTAAAATGTATCTAGTGATAAAATATTTTACTATTCATATTTGCCTTTTATAGCAGCTGCCAATATCTTTTTGTTTTTTCAGCTTTATGTGACCTTTATGATATTACGTCAAGGATCACTGACCCACGAACCCTCTATATATTTCGATTTGTAAGTTTTATTTTTGATAATACTCGTTAGATAAATTATTTTCCGAGTGTGTTTTAATACTTTTTATCCGCCTATCTATATATCTGATTTGATTTTAGAAATAACAGATCATTTTCGAACATAACTAAATAAATTTGCATATTAATTTGATGGTTGACCTGAAAGTCTTCCAAAGTAAGGAAATTTACTTTATATTTATGCCAAAGTAAGTGGGGTAAGAAGTACTGCAAAAACACATCTTACTATGATAAAACCGAAAAACACGTGTCTGTTGACATTGAATATATTTAGCCCCTTAGAAAATTCAGCTTGATGATCAAATTTCATATAAAAATTAAAGGTCTGGAACATCTGATCAGTAAGTTAAACTATAAATGATACTTATATCAACATGAGACAGAAGAGAGTAAATGGCGCATTGGCAAAATCATTTATTATGATGGGAAGCTTTCGACGACAAATTAAAACTGGGACCATCATGATGCAATGGGACAAAGTTTAACAATAAACGACATGACCGCCATTCCGGTTTCCATTTAGGGAAAGATTGTTTTAATATTTTTCTCATTTCTTCTAAATCCATTGTTTTAGCGCATTTTTTTACATATTGCCCTTTAGAGTAAGATTATACGCGACACTTTCTTTGAATTTTAAAATATTTTAATCTAATATTCGAACAAATCACGAAAAAAATGGGTAAAAAAACAATGGGCAAAAAATTGTCGAATAAGTATAACATCTAACATATAGAGAATTTAGAATGACTTGAAATATTTATTTAGTTTATAATGAGTTGGTGGAAAAATATCTTACTCCTTTCCATTTGTTTTCGCCTTGCTTGTGCTCGCTGTAACTCGCGACTCCACGCGCTCGTTTCGGATAAGCCTTGGTCACCGCATAGCTTTACTATTAACTTGAGACCTGGCAACAAAATAATAGCTATAATATAACAAGTTTTAATTTTAAAATACATGTCGTAAGTAATATGATTAGATAAATCGTAGTAAATTCCATCACACAGAGGTAAACATAATTCAATTCAATTCAATTGGGTAATATGTTTATAGTAAAAGGGATAGTAACAATTGTGAAAAGTAGAAATTAATTAAATTTTCAGATTTTCCCTGCCTGTTGCCTACTCTACAAAATTGCGTGAAAATGAAAAAACATTATAAAATACTTGTTAACAAGAATACATACATTGTATGTCGTCAGGGAATCTAGCATTGAGTTTCTTATACAGAGCTAGTGCCTCCTGGTAGCGACCGCTCGCACGCAGACACCCGCCCATTAGCAGACCCCACTCAGACTTTATGCAAAAATAAACAGTTATTATATTTCAATAAAAAAATAATATTTAAAAAAACTAAACAGAAAAGACTGTGTAGTAAGCACCACCACAGCATTGACTGAAACGACTTAAACATATAAAAAAAAGTGGATCTGAGTTGTGTTATTTTTCACGACAATTAACTTTTTAGATGAGCTACGAACACAGATAATTAGAATAATACAATATGAAAGGTTTCCAAACATTAGCAGGTTGCAGGCGCGCGGCGCGGCGGTACAGCTGCAGCGCGCGCTCGGGCGCCGCGTCGCCCGCCAGCCAGCGCAGCGCCGACACCTCGCACGGCCACGCCGCCTCCACCTGCACACACCCATAAAATTGTTTTTATATACGTGTACGTTATGGTTTTTATCAATACAAATATTTTGAATACCATACCTTTTCCAAACAGGCCAGGATAATACTAACATTTTACAGTTTACCAGAGCGAGAAATGAAAATAATTTAAATATCACTCCATCGAATGGCAATGGTTACAATCAAACGGTGTTCCACTACGTCGCGATAGCCACAATGTTTAAATATATAATTTTTTTTTCGTTTA
>JAKGSA010000402.1:742272-843904 GCA_033558755.1 Philaethria dido
TGAACTTATTATATTAAAAGCTTTCCGATTAATTTAATATCATGTTAGTAATTCTTAAGATTATAATTATCTATAGCAATACATAGTTTTTATACGACCCGATTACGATAGTTCGGGACTTGAAGAGTAAGTCTATTTCCCAGTTCGGCGTATTACCAATGTTCGGCGGCGGCGCGCGCGTGGTCGGAGTGCGCGCGGGCGGCCGAGCGCGCGAGCCCTGCCGCGGCCAGCGCCCGCAGCGACGCGCCGGAGCCGTTCGCGTTGCGGATGCGCTGCCAACGCGCCTCCGCCCCGCTCTCCTCCCCCGTCAATTCTAACGCCAAAGCTGAAGTACATATATCATATTAAATTCGATACTCATGTTATCTTTTCAGTTTTCGTTTATTCCATGTCCGTGATTAAATATTTAACATCCTCCAAGATAATTGTTTACAAATAATAAATTTGTTTAATAAATTAAAATAATCATAACGAACCAGAGTCATGCATGGCCGTTAAATCAGCCGGGTCTAAGTGGGTGGCGGCCACCAGGCGCTGGGCGATGGCGGCGGCGGTGGTGGGCGCGGCGGTTGCGGCGGGGGAGGTCGCGGGCGCGGGCGACGCGGCCAGCTCCGACAGCGCGTTGCACACCCGCGCAGGGCAACTGTAGGGGTCGTCGCGAGATGCCGCTTCACTTAGCGACCGCGCTTCCGAGATCTTTCCTAACTGTATGCGCACACATTAAATAGTAGACATTCGATAACTATAAAAGTATTATATTTATTTATCCAGCACGACATTGGCCAACTTGGCCTTTGACTGTAAACGCAAATAGTTGTGGATACGGTGTGCATAGTGCAGCATTGATTTCTGTCACTCAACACTCAATTTTTCCAATTCGGTCGGAAAGTGGAGAACTTATGATCTTCACTTATCACTAGCCACTCTCTTGTTACCGTACTATGCGGCAACAATCTTAGTTTCGACTTAGCAATTATAAAGCACTAAGACTTAATAAATCGTTATATATTTTAACGTATTACATATTAAACATAAGATAGAGTATTGTACTTATCTTTGCCTATTGTTCTTCATTCATAAAATAAGTTTTTGAAAAATACTCTAGTTTCTTTTTAGATGTTACATTAGCAACATCTAAAAATAAACTAGATCTGATATATATTAATCAGAAATCATGATATGGAACAAGAAGCAATAGCTGACGTAATATTTAAAATAAACATGAATACCGCATAAGCGACGAAGGCTGCATCAGTGTTCGCTTCAGCGCGTAAAACGCGATCGTTGGGATGTGCGCGAGCGACTGCCTTCAAGCGCTGTAATATTTTCATTCCCGCGGCGATAGCTCCCGAAGAGGCAACGCCACTGTTCCCAGCACCTACTGCACTCCTCAGTCCGGCTAAAGCGCTACCTAATTCTAACCTCGAACCGGCACCTCCACCTGAATATCCTCGTAAAGCTTCCACACACCACGAAGTGCCACTAAAATTAATTAAATATTGTCAAAATAATACATGGTATTATAAAAACTATAAATATTAAGTATCGTTATAAACTTTGTCTCCATGAAAATACACTAAGAGGCTGCAGATGTAAACACAAATTAGAATATAACTGATATTAAAGTAGTATTTAGGGACATACTTCGCCTCATCATCTCGCTGGGAGCGCGCGTGCGGGCGCATGAGCGCGGCGGCGGCGAGGACGAGGCAGCGCTCGGCGTGGGCGGAGGCGTCTCGCGACCACCGAGACAGCTTGTCCCCTCGTACCACATCGCGTACTACACATTCGTATGCGTCATTTTCCTGAAAATATTTAAATTATTTTTTTTTATTATACTGACGTTCATACTACTTACCTTACATAACCAAGTTTATTACTATATTTAATCTTGTCAAGATATCAACTTTGTATGAATGAATTTATGCTTAAAACAATACATTACCTTTCTATTATTATTATCGGGATAATCGCCGCTACAAGATGGCGGACACGCCATTTTGTAGCGGCGGCTATCTTTGATTCACAATAATATTAAATATTCAAAGTACGAATAGAAAAGCAATGATCGCTATTATAATACTAAATACACGTGACATTGGCGAAATGATTAGTGCTCAACTGGCACACTCGAAACGCCATATGATAAAAACCAAACCAAACCATTATTATTATTTTCAAAATATAACACTTTATTTTATATGGGTACATCATAAAGATATTACCAACTCTAAATTTAGGATTTTAGTTTATAAATTTTAAGTTTACTGGAGCATCTAAGTAACGTACAAGTATAATATATTCTTAAACGAAAATTACAGTATTGAGACTTAAGGGATAAGAATAAAAAATATATAAAAAAAGACATAAATCTTACGTCATCAATAGTAATATCATGGTGGTACGTAGGCGGTTCCACATCGAGCATTGCATGGAAAGCCGCTTTTCCGCCCTCTGCATCATCTAAGGCCACGGAACATAGTACTAAATGTAATCCTGCATTATACAATAATTCATTATTACACTTTAAGAGATAAAAAATAAAACAGATAACCTGGAATATGCAGTTTAAAATTTACCGGTTTGAAAGTCTCCTTGTTCATGCATTATATGTTGAAAATTCGTTACAGCGTCACGAAATTTTCCCATTCGAACTAGCAATAAACCTATATTATGCATTACTTTCATTCTAAAATTAAAAAGAAAAGTTTATAAAGTATTAGTAAAAATAAATATAAACATTTTTGACAATACATTGACTACCGCAAATCTTTTTCAGCTGTAGGTGTCTGGTCTAAAGCCATTCTATAAAGTTTTAATGCTTTCGGATGTTCGCCCATTTTAAAATATATATTTCCCATATTGACCTAAAAGAAAACAAAAATAAATAATTAAGAATTGAAATAACAATAATGTTTTTATAAATGTATTCTTGTATTTCATTGTAAATTAATACCTTCAGCCTATTAGCATGGGGGAAAACTTTATTTCTGGTTAAAAGTTGGTATGTATTAAGTGCTTCGGTATACATTTCATTAAGTGCGTATTGATCTGCCAAATTACATAACACCTGGAATTGGTTCGTATTGTTATCTTGATAGCAAAATTCACGCTACATTTAATAATTTTTTAACTTACTGCAAATGTAAGGTCCAAATTATGGGTGTCTCCTAAATTTGATTGTTCTTGGAGGCGTATCAACTGTCTCTCTAAAGTAGACGCTTCTTGTGCTTTAGCTAACGCCTAATATAGAAAAAGGAAGTGGACAAGTCAGTTAAACACTTTATGAAATTAATCATTCATTTACAAATTTACTTGCCTGACTTAAGTTTTGTTCTCTTTTGTTATCAGTTTCATCATCATTATGGTCACTTAACTTTAATAGTGAGCTTAACATGGTAGATTCTTCTACCAAAGACATAATTTTTAACTCCATTTGTTTAATTTTGTCTTCAATACTAAAATTATTTTAAGCAGAATATAAATCAAGTATAATAAAATAATTTGCACAAGTACATAGTTGTACAGTCATATTATAAAGAGTTATTTTTTACAGATACATCGGGTTTGCAGGCGAAACCGAATTTCCTATTGTAAACTTTTATTTCGTAAGGATTTTATATTCACAAACTATGTGGTATTCTATACCAACATGTAAGAGTGGGTTTTCAATAAAGCGAAAATTTTAACACCATAAAAAGGAAAAAATACGAGTTATTTGATATTTCTTATTAAGCCGGTTGAGATCCAATAAATTGTTTAGATTCCTATAGCAGTTTCCCAATACACAATATTACTATGGATATCCTCTGATTATATGTAACAAAATGAAACATGTAGGAAAAAAAACCTTTCTGCTTTCTTGTCTTCACGGCTTGGAGTATCGCGTGTAGACGTATACCCAGCAGCGCGTACGGCAGTGACAGGGCGCACGGCTGCGGTACCGGCGCGCGACGCACCGCCGCGAGCGCCAACAGTACCCAGACGAAACATCTGAAAACATTCACAATAAACAGACAAGTGTTTCGCATTATAATCGTTGAGTTTAAAAGTAATTGAAATAAAAAAAAAACAATAAAAAGTAGTTGTATTACTCTTATTGTTTAACCGATTTTTATTTAAGTTCTCACGTAAAACTAGATTGTACCCAATTATATTAAAAATTCACTAAAAATAGCGATAACGCTTACCCCGGTTCCCATTCGACTCAATACCTGTCTCCCAATACCTGCAGTTCTTAAAGTTTGTTGAAAAACTTCATCTTCCCGCAGACCACGTGTGTCAAATGCAGGAGAAATATCATTAAAGCCTTTGTATAACTCATCTTCATCATCTATTACAACGGCCGTGCGTGGAGGTCTATCTGGACCCTGTCTTGAATCAGTATACCTTCCAATCATTATTGAAAACTTCCTTATTAGTAGCTCATATAAAAAACGTGTTTTGATTCATGTTCTCGAGTACAAAATTAAGGAAAACCGCGTCTAATATTTTAAGTTTCATTGTTGTGACGCGGTAACTATAGTAACGTGTCACGTCTTCGACAAACAAAATAGTTTTTTTTTAATTACCATTAGTAACAAGCTATTTACCTATATAGCAACAATATACATTTCAAAGTTGTTTTAAATAAGTTTTTTTAAATAAATTTACGTGATAATCTTACGTTGTTGTAGTTTTGCAATATAAATTTATAATGAATTGCTCTAATTTAAATTGTAAGCGTTTTAAAAAATAATACCAATATTACCGTTTTATTCATAAATTATAATATTCTTGTTACTCCAAATTATGCTATATTTTTCACAAGATAAGATGATTTGCTATGACTTTTTACATAGTGTAAGCACAGAAAACATAACGAGTGTTATAATATGTGGTGGACTTTGTTGGACAATAAAAGAGAAACAAACATATATTAAAAAAGAGAAGCGTACTAACCGAGACCTATCGCGTACAGTCAGGTACATCACAGCTGCGTTATTGTGCTTCAATACAGTATAAATAAAACAAATAAAATTTTCTGTCATCTTTATTACATGATCACTAGCTATTCTTTACAATCAAGATCCATCTCTGTAGCGTCAAACCAAACAAACAAATACTAAAAAGAGTTACACTAAAACAATTGACTGAAACACTGACATCACAACAAAGAAAACAAATAGAGAAAATCATATATGTATTACAGTGCTATTGGAAGACACTGATATAATTGTATATTATTAACCCATTTAAACCAATGCTAAATGGGGTATGAAAAAAACTATTGAAAAAAAAGAATAAACACATCTAATAGTTGCTACCGACCGGTTCTTACGCTTTACTCATTCAAAATATTTAATATAAAAATAAACTTATTACAAATCTTAAGTATGCATCAATATTAAGAATGACAGTCCTATTCATACGGTACAAAACAATTCGGGTATGTAAACAATTTTTATGATTTATTCGTGACCCTAAAAGACTAGTAAGAAATGCAAGTACTATATTTTTGTACACTTTTCACTTATCATTAAGATAACACGACGTAAAAAATTAATAGAAAACTCTGAATATTATAACAGAGATATGACTTAGATGTTAACAGATGCTCATACTAATACATACATATCATATTATAACAAAGACACCGACATGAGTTCTACACACACACACACAATAAGACAAGGATAATCAAAATTGCACAGAATATTTAAATCATTAAATATTTATCATGTATATACTTATCAATGTTCAAGGTTTTAGAAATATTGAAATAAAAAATAAAAAACAATAAGTGTATAAAGTTAATTTCATTCAATTCATTCAAAATGAATCAAGAAAATTAGTGATTAATAGGATTGTGGCGATTTATTATACCATAGCCAAAATTTTTTTAAACGCTATAAAAATAAAACAATTATCGTCTGGACAAAACAGATTAACATAAAATATTATGTTTCAATATAAACATATTTTTTTAATATAATATAATTTACCCTTGTCCTAGCATTCTCGTCGGATGTTTGCTCATAGGTGTACAAGGATGTGTTTGTATTATATATGTCTCGTTAATAATTATCGCTCTACATTGTAATATTGTTATGACAATTATAAGTATTTTTCAAATAACGGCACTTAAACAAATCAGTTCTTCCTCGCGAGCATTCCTTCTCTTTCTCGCAGGCAATATTTTTTTTTGGTTTATTCATTAAAAATTCTGTTTTTAACAACATTCATAGCCTCTTGCTTACATACTAAATTAGTCATTCGCCTTACGGAAGCTTATAAAATTACAACCATATTTTAAATTGATTTCTTAATTCTGAATTTGTTGTACGAATAATCCTAAACATCTAAGAAGATATACATATATCTATATAAGCTCAGTCTACATGAACGAAATATCTGAGAGCTTTATAACGGTTTTACGATGGACAGTTAGTTATTATTTGCATTAGCTGCCGAAATAAGCATTGTAAATAAAATGGTTGCCATGTGGAGACTAGGTCACGTGCAAAAGGCATTAGATATCTTTTCATTCGTGTAGACTGTACTCAGCTCGGGCACGCCGACCATTGCTCACGGCAGTCATGGCACATCGAACCTATAGCAGCTGCGCACATATTCGGCTTAACATTAACAACAACTAAACCAAACGAGTCACTATTGACAGTGCTCCATCAGAACAGTGTCTCCCTGTAAGTTTCTGGACGACGGCAAGACGAATACGTAGGTGGCTGACATATAATAGTTAACAGTGTTTTTGTAATATTTGCCTTCATCGAGTCACATTTAATGTTTCATCTGTCCATAGTGGCATTAGGGTCACTGATCACATTTCAAAAGCACCAATGTGGGGGCAGTACATCGACTCGGGAGAGCGCGCACAGCACGTTGCAAGTGGGGACGGCGCTAGATCTGCGTGGAGAAGCGCGGGCGCGGCAACTCGAACACGTCGCCGTGCACGGAGCGCGCCAGCGCCTTGATGCTGGCCGCTATGTCCTGCGGCTCCTCCTGAACACAATTATTCATTTACACGTCTCATTTATAACAGGCTGTCGTAGCGCAGTTGGACAGCGTCTGGCTGTAAAGGCGATCTGCTCTGGGTTCGATTCCCATCCACCGGGAGAGGATTATATTTCAATTATTTTCATTTCTCCGTCACTTAACATGCAATGTCTCGAATTCGGGCGAAAAATAGACAATAGGGTTCTCTGCTCTTTTGCTACACCTACCATGCGGTATGAAGCGAGAAGCTTAAATAAATGAAATCTAAGGTAACATTCAAGTCCACGAGTACAAAGTGTAGATACATCTATATATAAATACGTGAAGCAAAAACTTTGTACCCGTTTTTATGATAATTACGCGAACGAAGGAGCATGAAATTGTCACACTTATAGTTTATATAGCGAAGGAGTGCAAAATGCTAATATATTTTTTAAAATAATGCATAAAAAGTATATTAAATGAATAAAATAAATGTTACACACATTACCATGGTTTAACATCTATGTTTATATAAAGTGACATATACATTGCTAAAGACAACACATTATTAATGTGTCAACAGGGACACTAGTATAAAGAAAAATATATCATCTCAAAAAGACTCTTTGTGTATATTTTAAATAGGTAATTAACTTTTTATAATTGAATTCTTGTGGATTGTTAAAATAATAATATTTTCATAATAAAAATGACATTACATAATCATCAATTTCCCTGGCAGCGGGCCGTTCCATACCAAACTTGGGCATGTTGATGGGAAGTGACCGAGCTATGTCAGCGACGGGGACGCCTCGTGAACGACCAATATGGATACCCTCATCGTTACTACCTTCTGTAATCAAAATTAATATTACTTTTAATTTAATGGAAACTTCTACATAACAAGTGAATATATAAGTTGCATAGATCGCTTTGTGGCACTCTTGGAAAATCTGACAATACACAATTTTTGAATCCGAAAATTAATTTAGACAGCAAATTTGACAATTATATTTACCATCCGAATCATAATCGTCTTGATCTGAAGCCATGTAGTTACGCGAGTCCATGCCTTCTAAATCAAAAATATCCTCAGCATCTAATGAATCTTCTTCATGTGGAATTTGAGCACTTGACTGAAAATCCAAAAAACAATTTTACAGTTCTAATATCTAATACGAAAAAATACAGATCATAATGAAAGTATATAAAATAACAAAAGTAGATACTTTACAACCTATAAAATAAATAATAATAATTCCAGGAAATGGAATTTTTCATTTCCTGGGTTTGGTAACACGGCAAAGCGGCGTTGAGTTACGCCACTCAACACGCAATGTTTCAATTCGGCGAAAATTGGGGAACGGAGTGTCTTAACACTAGGTTTCGTCTGCCTACCCTGCTATATGCGGGATACAGCGTGAAGCTATGTATGGAAAATAAATAATAATATATGATATAAATAAGTATTAATATGGTCATAACAAACTTTTAATATGAATGTCCTATGTTACCACAAATTAAACTGTTTTTCATACATTTTCTGTTTTGTGACACAAGTTAAATATAATAAAAAAATTATTGAGTCATTAAATAATTATATTAAGATGTTATATTTTATTAGGAAATAATTTGTAGTAACTTTATAGTCAACACATAAAATTACAAAAATAAATGTAAGGAAACCTGATATTGAAATAAGATATATATCTGCAAATTCTATTGTGTACCATTACCATTAGAGACTAATATTGTTTTATCATTTTTAGTGTGTCGATAGTAATGCAGTCAGTCAGCATATGATTAAAAATGATTAGTTGCAGGTTCAATTACACTCTGAGAAATGATTATATTTAAATAATTTTTACTTTTCCACTTGGGTAAGACCACTGTGTTTAACTGAACCTTGGGACACACAATATCTGCATTTCTGGACATAAGTTCAACAAACTTTCCTGACTATGTGCTATCAACTCTTTGTTCTTATACCAAAAGGCGCTAGACTGCAAATATTTAAAAAAGAATAATTTATTTATAAGAGAAAGATGTATGTATAATAATAATAATCAGTAAATTATTATGCTATTCTTTCGGTATCAAATACAAATACAAATATTCTTTATTGCACACAAATAAACAAATAGAACATAGAACATAGAAGTAGTAATAGCGTACAATAAGGTGGCCTTATCGCTTAAAGCGATCCTCATGCATCTACTGGGTAACCACATATTACTTCAACTCCTGGTTATTTAAAACTCTACACAGTGAGGAGTGAAACCAACTTTTATAAAATATACTACAAGTACTCACAGTATTTTAAATACATTTATTTATTATAAAGAGATTAAATATCTAGAGTACCTTAACATTTTGATTGAACTTTTTAGCATCTTTGATAGAGGACAGTCTTCTTCTCTGCAATGGTGGGAGGAGGGGGGATGGTGGTCCATTTTCTAAGCTAGCATTATTTGCCCAAAGATCTTTTTCAATATTATTTCTTGTCTTACTTATGACACTGTAATTAAATATTTGATCAATATAAAAACTTATGTTATATAACATATAATAATAAAGAAGGAAGTAATAAGATTATCGTTATAGTATATCATGCATGACCACTTCATATTATTTAAAACCAGTTATAATATATAAATATCTTAATATATTTCATAAACTTTGGTTATAAATATATGTATAACAAACTAGACAAAATATTACCTAGATAAAATCTTATGATCCCGTTGAGCTCTTTCTCTGTACGCTTCATATTCAGCAAATTTTTGTTCTTTAAACTGTCTCACTGTCTCTTCTATAGATTCTAATTGTAATTGTAAAGTTTGATTTAATTGTTTTCTGAGTGTTCCAATAACTTGTAAAGATGGTGAACAGCCATTTTTATCACTAACTAATTGGTTATTAGTGTCTATATTTTCTTTCATCTCAATATCATTTGACATTTCTGGCACTAACAGACTGAACACTGGTGAGAAGTTTTCAGACTTTTTTAAATTATTTATGTGCTCTACAGTAGTCTGAAATCATGATTTTATTTATGAATTGCATAAACTATATATAAGATAAAAAATATCAATTTAATATATATTTATAGTAAGTTGCCTCTATGAGTTTTTCACAGAGCTGCACGGGCAGAGAGAACCCAGTTGGTTTACCAAGTTTCACATTTATACAATAACAACTTGAATAATTTACATTTTGGTTTACATTTTTGTGGAAATATTCACACATGATTTTATAACTTTTATGAAAAAGAGTACTCACTTGCATACATGCTGTAATTAACACTACATTTTTCTCATGTAATATAGCATGTGTTTTCTGTCCACAAGCTAGACATGTTTGTATACTATAATGACCCACAATGTGTTGTCCAATCAGGGCTGGTTGGATTATATGACTTTTTAATGAGTTTGGATAGCAAGATACTAACTTCTGAAATTATTTCATAGCATTTATGCATTTTATAACATAATCAAAAAATATAATACAGATTTTTGTTAATATAATCTCATAGATATTTAACAATTAAATCTTTCCATGAATAAAACAACTTCACTGTCAAAAAATTACTTATATTACATAACCTGCGCATTGTGAATAATAGAAAACAAAAAATATTAATAAAAATTGGTTTTCAAAATATGTAAAGAAGTTGTATTAGGATTTATATGAATTTATGTTATATTTGTTTCAATATTCATACGCAAAATGTATGTACGCACAGATTTATTAACATCAACATTATATATTATTATTAGAATAAAAGCAAAAGACCATCATAAAGTCAAGGCTAAGTCATGTTTACCGACCGTACCTCACTGAAAAAAATATCCCTTTGTTCCGCCAAAGATAATTCCAATTTTCTTATATCAGCTATTTCTTCTAGTTTTTCACATTCTAAAGTAATATTCAAGCATTTGCAAGCAAAGAGAGCCATTTTCATTAAAGCGAACTGAGTAAAAGGAAAAATAAAATGATCAAGAACGTAATAATTTTGTACAAGTAGTTTAGTGAATAAACGCGTTTGTTATTTATGTTATAAATTTGTACCTATATAGTATATACATGTATCAACCATTATCATTCACACACCTGTGATTCTGAATTTTTGTAGGATTAATATGACTTAGAGAGCGCTTTCGAAAATAGCTTGCATTTTTATTGAAGTAAGGTAACAATTTCAACAAACGTTGAATGTGACATATATCTTATAGATGCATCAGTCGTGATTACCTATCCCTTTCAAACTTCTATTTGATATTATTCTCCAGAAAGAGATATCATACAATTCGTTATTTCGATTAAAATGCTTACACACATAGAAAATGAAAATAGACACCGCCTGTGGGCACGATTGTCAAAAGAAATAAATATGTGCGAGACCAATGTTAAGTAAAAATATTATTATTATATTTTTATTTGGCTTTGTTAATCCCATTATAATAGAAGTATATAAAAATATATTTGTTAGAACATACATGATCTACGCGACATACTTGTCCTACATTATTAAAATTTATCTATATATCATATGTATAGATAATACAATAATTTTTAATAACAATGTATATTTTTAACTTTCATATTGTATCCGACAATGGTAATGTATCTAAGATACAATTGACACGCCTAAAAAGTATAACCATTTTATGAAACTTTAACTAACTATGTCAGACTCAAATATGTAAACGTCAAATGTCACATTTCAATTGAAATTTTGACTTGTAAACGTTGTGAGTTGTGAATGCCGTATTTCATGAAGTTAATTCTTGAAACTCTATATAGTATGTATTTTCTTGTAAATGCTGTGATTTTATTCGTTTTTATGTTAATAGGGCTTTAAAATATTTTATTTTTTTATTTTCAGGTTGATTTCTAAACATTTAAAATGTCTAAAAGAACACAACCTACTTGGTACCCACCAGCCACTCGAAGAGACAGACCAGTGTTAAAACTATGCAATAGTCTGACGCGACAAAAAGAAGAATTCATATGTTCTAATGGAAATAAAGTAAATTGGTATAGTTGCGGTCCTACTGTATATGACGCTTCCCATATGGGGCATGCCAGGTAAAAAGATCTTAATTTATTGTAACAAACTTAAATATTGTTTAACTATTAAAAAAAATCTATTAAGTAGTATATAATATTATAATCATTATTTAACATATGGCATAAGATTATGATTCATTTGTCTATTTTAAGAAAAATAATCACTTTGTGTTTTATTCTACTTTTTGCACATAATTTGCAAATTAGGTTTATTTTTCACATACAGAATTTTATTGCAGGTCATATATTTCCTTTGATATTTTAAGACGTGTTATGACAAATTATTTTGGTTATGACATTTTATATGTTATGAATATCACTGATATTGATGATAAAATAATAAGAAGAGCAAGACAAAATCATTTGTATGAAAAGTATGCAAAAGAGGAAAGAGATCTTAGTGCTCTCATAGATGATGCAACAACTGTAGTAAATTTCTATGAAGCCATTGTGAAGGATACGGTTGATCCAGACAAAAAGAATACTATGCAGAAAATGTTAGACAAGTAAGTATAAAGTAGCTTAAAATATATTCATTTCTAACATTTCACAGATAATAAAACTAAGAGACTGTAAAAAGGAGATATTTTTGCTAATTTCATTGCTTTTATTTTGTTAGTGTTGCATCAGCTGTGCAAGTGCTTAAAGGAGCAGTAGAAGAAAATAATAGTGATAAAATTAATAAAGCTAAATGTGAGTTATTGAAGTCTGCGAGAGATCCAATATCTGAGTGGCTCGATAAAAAGTATGGGGCAACAGTCACAGATAATGCAATTTTCACAATGCTGCCTAGGTATTGGGAAAATGAATTTCATAAAGATATGAAGGCACTGAATGTAAGTCATATTATTTTTAACAAATTTCTTTATTGTGTATTTAATGATAGTATAACATTGTTTTAAATATTATAGGTGTTACCACCAGATGTTTTAACAAGAGTAAGTGAATATATACCACAAATAATTTCTTTCATTGAAAAGATAATGGAAAATGGATTAGCTTATGAATCAAATGGTTCTGTGTACTTTAATGTTAGTGAATTTGATAGCAGAGACAAACACCATTATGCTAGACTTGTACCTGAAGCTTATGGAGACACTAAATCATTACAAGAAGGAGAAGGTAAATAAATTGAAATATATATATGGGTGCCCTTAAATTAACACTTGCATCTCAATTCCCAGACACTGCCCCAAGCTGAAAAACAAAACAAATACAAAAATGTTATTTTTATAAATAATATTTGTTAAAATTTTCAAAAAAACAACTATGTCAAACTTTACATTTTTATTTTTCTTTGAAAGAAATTTTCTTTTGTAAAAATAGAATGTTAAAACATTTCTAATGTAGACGTATTGTTCTGTATTTGCTATTGTAGGTGATTTAAGTGATGATACAGCTGAGAAGCGCTCACCTAATGATTTTGCTCTTTGGAAGAAAAGTAAATCTGGTGAACCCTCATGGGATTCTCCTTGGGGTAAAGGACGGCCTGGATGGCATATAGAGTGCTCTGCAATGGCTTCCGACGTGTGTGGATCACACTTAGATATACATACAGGAGGTGTTGATTTAAAGTTTCCTCATCATGATAATGAATTAGCTCAAAGTGAGGTATGATCATATAATTTTAAACTTAAAACTTTTAGTTGAATTTTGATTGCAAAATAAAATTGATGTAAAATAAAATAAGTAGAAAATCGTGTACAATATGTTATAAGTTTTATGTTGTTAAAGGAATTTTATAACACAAAAAAAATATTTTAAAGCTCTATAAATGATTAAACATAATTTTAGATAATATGAGACCACTTTATGAAATGTAAGATAATTTTATTTACAGGCACATTTCGACCAGCCAGGTTGGGTTAAATATTTCCTTCACACGGGCCACCTCACAATCACAGGCTGTAAGATGTCAAAGTCATTAAAGAACTTTGTGACGATCTCTGATGCTTTGAAACGTCACACGGCAAGACAGTTAAGAATTGCTTTCTTATTACATAGTTGGAAGGACACACTTGATTATTCTGATAACACCATGGAAGTAGCTATTCAAACTGAAAAGTTATTTAATGTAAGTATTTTTTCAATTATTTAGTCAACATTGTGAATACACCATTGTTAAGATAATTGCTTTACAATTAAATATATTATTATTTGATAATAACTTCTATTGAAAATTTTACTAACAAAGTAACATTGTTCATAAGTCAGTCAGTATCAGAATTTGATAGTGGCTGTAAATTATCAGTATTTCTTATATTTTATTACTAGAATCGGGAATATATTTACATATTTATTACTAAGCATATAACATGTATTTTATTTTACAGGAATATTTCTTAACGGTTAAAGACGCATTAAGGAGTGGTTATGAGGAGGGCTGCGGCGGGTCGTGGGATCCCGAGGAACAGCAGTTGTCGGCTAAGCTGAGCGCAGTGAAGGAACAAGTACATGCTGCATTGTGTGGTATTTATTTATTATTGTTAATGTGAATCATATCTAGTTACTTTTTATATTGTAATATATTATACTACTAATTGAATATAATACTTAACTACTATTTGAATATTATAACAAATGGACCTTAGAATATTCTACTGTGTTCTGTCCTTTATTTTATTAATTTTAGACATGCTAGTTGAGCACAATTTGTTTTATCAATATTATGTAACATAGATGAGATAATGAAGATTTGTATTATTTCTTGATTTTCTATTCTGAATTCGTTCTCCCCAAGTTTAATTTGTTGCATGTTTCACTCATTTTTTTGTTCAATGTATGGTATAATAGACTGAAGCAAGTAATGTTTTAATATGTCATAGACAACATAGACACTCGCACGGCAATAGAGGCGTTGCGCGAGTTAGTGGGCGCGTCGCACGTGTACCTGCGCAACTCTGTAGTGCGCAACTCTCCGCTGCTGGCGGCCGCCGCGCGCTACGTCACCGACGTCCTGCACGTGTTCGGCGCCGTGGAGGGGCCGCGCGGACTTATAGGCTTCCCCGTGTCAGATGCTAGTCAAATATGTGTCAGTAATCATTTCATTTAATAATTAATAGTCGTCAGATAGTATTATTCGTCGTGCATAATTAATATATTTTAAATATATAAAGTACAGTGATATTTAGTGTAACAAAAAAGTAAATATATTAATATTTACTTTTTTGTTACACTATAATAATGCCAGTGCATGAGTTAAAATTAATTGAATAGTTAGAAATAATAAATTACATATTTACTTATAGGTCCATTGTAACATTTAAATAAATTGCAGTTGGAGGAAGCAGTGATGCCTTATCTGGAGGTGCTGAGCTCGTTCCGCGCGCAAGTGCGCGAGGCGGCGCGCGGGGCGGGGGGCGGCGCGGGCGGCGCGGGGGGCGTGCTCGCGCTCTGCGACGAGCTGCGCGACAGCGTGCTGCCCGAGCTCGGCGTGCGTCTCGAGGATAAACCTGGTGAACATTTTAATACTGATTTATGCCTTATTCATTCCATAAATTTACTAGAATTAACTAATAAGAACATAGGGCTTTTTACTGCTACCGATTTTACCTGAATTTAATGGTACTATGCGGACCGGTACCGTGGAATAGTTACCGAAATGAATAAGTGAATACCGGTAAAGAACCTAAAAATTCCGATACCGAGTAAAAGTATCACTACGTTGCCGCTTGGCTTGGCGTTCCGTGCTCCGTTTGACCCGCTACGTTGTCAAATTGTGCATTTGTGGGCCGTCGGAATATTGAAGTTTTGATTTAGCAAAATTTACTCATGTCGCGTCGAAAATAATGTCTGTAGGTATTTATGTTTATTGTTTATATAGTATTGTTTTTATAGATATTATTTCCTTGGCTTATAATAATTTCTTTTTATTACTATGTTCTGTATGTCTTCCATAAATAACCTCGCCACTACTAATGCGGCGTAGTGGAACACCGTCAGAATGTAAATGCGTTGAATGTGGCTTCGATCCCATATGAGGTCATTATAATGAATGATTTATTTTTATCTCTCCAGTCTAGTCAAATAAAGCGAGTTATTAGGTTTAAGCAACATAGAGTATTGGTACAGTAAATCAGTGGAAAAAAGCCGCTAAATTTCTATAATCGCGTGCTCTGACGAATTGCTCAAGTATACGTAAAGATCATATTATACGACAAAAATCTATTATTTTAAGGAGAAGGAAAATAATGTCCTCATTTCTATATAAGTAATTTTTATAAATACAGGTATTCTCATCATCACACATAGTTTTGTTAAAGCTCAAAAGATTCTGACAACATTGTCGATGCAAACTTTCAATCAACAATTAATTATATTGAAAAAATATCGTCTCTCTTCCAGCAATTGACACAAAACCTCAACCTTTATTCTTATATAATAATAAAAAAAAGGCTTAAGTGTATAATAATATTAGCCCGCAGGGCAGCTTGTGGCGAGCTGTTGGGGAGTGGCGACCCCACGGACCTGAGACCTCCAGAGGGGAATTGTAATTTATCCCCCGCCTCTGGCTTGCCTTCATTGGCCGGCAGAGTGGAGCGCAAGAGCTATATGCTCGGAAGGGTGGAAGTGCTCAATCTGCGTAATAGCGGGGAAACCCGCTCACGAGCACTCTCGCGATGGTGAAACCGGTGCACACCTCTCGACACCCTTAGCCGACCACACTGATGTTGCGCCCGAGGCACTACGCCGCTTTGTGGGGGCCCATCTAGTGGGAGGCGAGTCACCGTCCGCTAACCTTTCAATTTGAGACTGTTGAAAAGGCGGACGTCCGGTAGTCTCAATCAATAGCCCAGTACTTAGTCCATCCAAACTCCATTCCATAGCCCTGTTTTAGTTTTTCATATGTTCCATAGCTCCTACGCATTGACCGGTGACCATCTTTGAGCAATTACCTATGGTTACTCAGAGATGGATCCCGGTCAATGCGTCAGATTAAAAAATATTGTTGTCTCAAAGGGGCCTCTACGTGTTGGACCTGTGTCCCCACGCAAGCCTTCCAAAGGACCGGGTTCCTTTGAACCCGAGTACCTGTATCGAGATACACTTATACCTCTATTATTATACACTTAAGCCTTTTTTTTAGGGATTACTATATCTAGTGGTGAAAACTGTACGACAACTACAACGTTCAGTAATTTTAAATTTATCTTAGTATGTTAACAGATAGACACGGCGGGAGATTTTGTTTTGTATGTGGTGATAATAATAAAAATTATATGATGGAGGATAGATATGTATATGTTCGTACATACACATATATTATTGTACATACATACATATAGAGGACCTAGTGTTAAGACACTTCGTTCTCCACTTTCCGCCGAATTGACGCATTGCGTGCTCAGTGGCGGAACTCAACGCCGCGCTTTGCCTTGTTACCAAAGTCAGGAAATACAAATTTCCATTTCCTGGAGTGGGAATCGAACCCACAACATGTCGCGTTTACAGTCGCACGTTTGTGCCTCTGCGCCACGACAGGCGTTAATATATTATTGTGTTAGTATGTAAAGGAAACCTTTGCCATCTTCTTTAAACTTGAAAAAAGAAGAAAGATTGTATGAGTTTGGTATATTTAAAGTTTATATGGTAAAGAGTGCACAAAGCAAATATTTTTATATAATAATGCACTAGAAAAATATTATATTAATAAAAAAATGTTTTGCTCACTGCTATAGGGACGAGGGAAATGAAACGCCCGAATGTTGATATAAGACTACTTTATTAACGTTACTGGTGTGGGTTTTATATTATGATGGCACTAAAGATGTGTATATTTAGATAGATACAGATGTGTTTGACATACCCTTTTATATACCCGTTATAAAGGCGACGCGTATTTTACATATCAACGCGTCCACTAATGTATATAAATAAATATAAAAGTTCTTCATCGGTTGTTCCATTTTTTTAAATTAATTATACGCTAAGTCCTGCCTAGGGTTAATAGCTATAGAATAAAAAAAATATCAAGCATACCTGTATAGACTACCGGTATTGACTGGTATAAAAAAATAGACATATTGATTTAAGATCAACAATGCCTGTATTAGAAAATACCATATAAAATTTTGTAAAATGAACTGTCTGATATTCTAGATCGAACTTTAGACTTCTAAAAGTTCATTTTTAGTAGTATAATATTAAAAATAATTTTACCAAGAAATGTTATAAAAGATAATTGTTTTCTATTGTTATCTTTTGTTCTATTACAGACAGAACAGTAGTGAAGTTAGTCAGTAAGGAAGAGCTGTTGAAAGAAAAAGAAGAAAAAAAGAGGCAAGAAGCTGAGAAACTGAAAAAGAAACAAGATTTGTTGGAGGCGCAGCGTGCTAAAGATGAGCTGAAGAAAATACCACCATATGAGATGTTTAGACGTGAAGCTGATAAATATTCGCAATTTGATGATAAGGTAAAGTTTAGAACTATTTAGAATGAAAATTATTCTAACAAGGCCTGGCGTGGCGCACAGGCACAGACGTGCGACTTTAAACGCGACAGGTTGTGGGTTCGATTCCCATCCCAGGAAATAAAAATATAAAATAATATTTAGTTCCATAATTCGGCAGAAAGTGGGGAACCGAAATGTTAAACGTACCTTACTAGTAACTTAGTGTTAAGAACTGAGTGTCTTAACACTAAGTTCTCTGGTTCCCTTTGCTTACCCTGCTATGTGCGGAATACAGCTAATGAACATTTTGTTGATGATTGACCGAAAAACGTATGAATGATTTACAGAAAATCATCAAGCTATATTTTTAATACCCGGAGTTTATGAAACATTGAAACATATTTTTTAATATAGTCATAACAAATCAATTTATCAAAGCAAATGATATATATTTTTTTTGTATATACTTATTTTTTTTTGTGTTATTAGGGGCTTCCTACGCATGACCACGAAGGGAAGGAGTTAAGCAAAGGTCTTATAAAGAAGCTACAAAAACTACAACTTGCTCAAGAAAAAAAATACAATGAGTACTTGGCTTCAGTGAACACTTGCTGACAACATAAAAAATATTTATTTTTAAATATAAGCTCACTTTGAATATGTTTTCATATGACAGTAGTTGTAATATTGTAAGCTATAACACCTGCCTTATATAAATCAATATGTATTTCTTTTTCATAGGGTTTTCTAGATAGTATTTCAAAGTTAGTGTATTTTATACTTTTCTATTTCGAGTATCTATAGTTAATAAGGCTGAATATATATGACTGGAAAGGGATAAAGGACTCAATCTAAAATGGGCTTAATTTTTAAACAAAGAAGGCTTAAAGAAGAAGACATTAATTTATTTTGTGTTTTACATAAAAAAAAACTACATTGCTTTTATATTAAATAAAATGTATAGTATATAGCTTTATTAACAGAATAAATACTTACTATTTTTTTATTAGGTGCTAAATTGATGTATAAAATATGGAAATGTCAAACATGTCACAATATTTTCTGTTTTCGTTATATTATATAAACAATACTATATACTTATTAAAAAAATTACGTTTCAGTATTGAAATTCGTTTAATATCAGAGAAATAAAAGCTTATAATAAACTTTTTGTTTTATTTTAAAAAATAATCTCTCCCAGAGAAAAATGGTTTGATGGTCATCCATGATAAACAAAGATTCTTAACATTTCTTATCTACAGGCGGCTACAGCTAAGTTCATTGAAGCTAAAGTAAGTAACATTTTGAATCTGGCCATTGGTTTAAATTATATTGCTTTTTATATATGAATATAGCAATATATTCTTTTTAGGATCTATACCCAAAAATAATTATAACAAAAAATACCGAAAATCAGTTATGCTTTAGTAGAAAGTATATATTTTGTATTAAACATATTTTTCCTAATGAAACTTATTGTCAACAGAGACCATATTCTTGAATGTAGTTAAATGTAATATAGGCTAACGTTGATAAATTAAGTATTCATTAAGTTGATATAAATTAAGCTTGGCTGCAGAATTATTTGAAAGCATCATAGCAAACATGCTGTTCTTCGATCCCTTACTATTTGTAATTCCTTTAAGAAGTATGTGAGAGTGTGAATTTACTGTTTATTTATTTCAAAGTTAGCATTACACAAAACTTCACGTGTGGTCATTGATTACTTTTATCCTATATTTTATTTATTTTATTAAATAGGAAGATATACTAATACTACATTACTACATATTATAAAACATTTCTTATATATTTGGTAATAATTCCATATATATAAAATACGAAAAAACCTTTAATACATAAGAAAATTATACTTATAACAAAAAAAAAAACGATAAGCAATTAAGAAAAACATATATTTATATTAAAAAATATCATTTAATTAATTCTTTAGTAGAGAAATAATATTTCATATCTGTCATATAAGTAATAAAATATTATGTAATTTTTTTCTAGGATGTCTAACCACCCTGCTATACGAGGTAAAACGTGAAGCTAAAAAAAAATATAAGTATGTAATATTTACTGCCCACATTCTATACTAGCTCGTATTAATCTGAATAAGTCTATTAGGTAATAAGGCAAAGCACGGCGTTGAGTTCTGCCACTAAACACGCAATGCCTCAAGAAAATTAATTCGGCGAAAAGTAGGGAGCGGAAATAAGAACAGAGTGTCTTAACACTAGGTTCTCAAGTTTCCTCTACCTACCCTGCCATGTGCGGAATACAGCGTGAAGCTAAAAAAGGTCTATTGGGTAGACATTATTTAGATTAATATAATTTATAGAATAAAATATTGAAACAATTTTCTTAATTTTTAATGAAAACAGTATCAATCTATATTATTATTTTTAGCTTCTAATGACAGTCACTCCACTATAACAGTTAACACTATAACAACAGCAGATATATCTTTTAAATTATTTTTAATAAATATTAATAACTAATATTGGACGAATGAAATCCAAACTACTTTTTTCATAAAAAAATAAATCCTGACTATCATTTGTATAGTCAGGATCGTTAATAAGTAAGTCTAATACACTTACTAAAAAACAAATAAAACATATTTTATAAATATGTCCAATTTCATCGACAGATGGTGCTATAGAGCAAAAATTTCTATCACAGTAAACTAATCGTTATGGATATTGATAAAAAACTACAGATTTTGCATTTTTATTTTGTGACTATCACAGTCACAATTTGTGTTAGGCAAAATACCTTTCGCAGCGTTGAGTTCCGCCACTCAGCACGCAATGCCTCAATCCGGCGGAAAGTGGGGAACGGAATTGTTGAAGGAGAACAGAGTGTCTTAACACTAGGTTCTCAGGTTCCCTCTGCTTACCTTGCTATATGCCGCATACAGCGTATAAAAAATATAAAAAAACCTTTCTTAATATAATTTTTAAAGCAATGAAAGTATGATTTTTTTCGTGGTAAATACTAATTCAATTAAGAAAAATAATTGTTACCACCTGTTTACTTATATTTGTAGGAAGTTAGTTGCTAGGTGCAAATAATTTTGCGACAGTTTATAGAAAGTACTTACTTACTCAACTTCACGCTTTATCCCTAGCGGGGTAGTCACAGGGAATATTTTATAGAAAGTTGAGGCATAATGGCCTCGTTTTTTTATTTGAATGTGAGTTATAAGCGTCTAAGGAAATGGTACTTAATTAACTGCTATAACAATTAAACGTAATAAATATAACAAATAATGTTATAATAATAACATCATATTTCACAACTCAATAGATTACCCACTTAAACTAACAGATTATCTGTTTTTGCCAAAACATTAAAAATGAATTAAATCGACATGTCTCATAACAATAGAGACGTAGAACGATTCAATGAGCACCATACAAAGGTAGCAGACGCACGCCACGACTAAAATACTAATAAAAAAGGTGCGTATAAGTTTAAAAAAGGTAAAAAGTGGAGTAAACAATCTGGTTGGTTTTTTGTAAGGACATCGACAATAGTGTTTCGGTAGGGTGGCACAAGTAGCGCACGCGAGCTGCGCATGCGCTGCCAACCATATGCATGCTACTATTTTAGGGCTTATTAGGATTAAACATTTTTTTTATAATTATATTGTATTATTATTATTATCATATGAAAACTTTATTATATTTAAGTATTCTATTGCAACAATATGTTTACATTGAATAAGTGAAAATTCAGAAATCTATAATATTTTAGAAAATATATATTTTTTTTTATAAAATATGTGTATCTTTATTTATGATTAAAGAAATTATTTATGTTTTTAGAAAAAATATTTAAAAAAAGAAAAAAAACTCTTAGTAGTTCTTTAATTATGGCGCTTCGAACGTGCCGGTTGAGCACAATGACACGTTGTATGGAAAAAAAATCCAGTATCAGCGTATTCGAAATAACTATTCGAAATAACTCTGAAGGGAGTGTATTGCGAATTATTTTTCATCTCATTAGGTTCTAGTAGTTTGAATAGGTTAATGGATTTAGATAGTTACACGACAATCATGGTCATTCTATACAGTTCAATTCTTCTTCCCGTAAACTACCTAACTCATTGCAAGACATATAAAGACGAGTACCCGGTATAGCAGTCCAGAGTAACTTTATTAATGAGCCTACTAAATAAGGGGAAAATGGGTCAAATTTAAAATTTCATTTTTGTACTTAATAATCTTGATAACTATGAATAAATGAGGTAGATGGATGGATGTAGGTAATAGTTTTACTTGGCGTTTATATGTTGAGTTTTTCAAAATAATTAATTTTGAATAGCATGAACCAGGTTCAGTACGTATAATCTAATATGTTTAGATTTATGTCATGTAAGTAGATATGTCTAATAAGGATATGTAAAGTCTTTAAATAGTTCCTTACTTACGTAGAAAAGTCTTTTATATTTTCTACAAACACTATTAAGCTACAAGCATTACATTTTATAAGTAAACCAATTTCACAATATTTTTATTGCAGAATAATTTCATCAAAAATACCTTTATTGTAATAACGGTAGTTCCCAGGCTTCCAATAGTTAAAAATAACTAGAAAATGGTAAATAATTTTAAAAAGCATTCGGCTTGATCACAATCAATTCGATCGCGGTCAGATTTTCCAACAATGGATTACGGAAACCGTTGTGAAGTGGGGCGAACTTTGCAAAACGTTCGGCGCATAGCGGTTGACCGCCCGGCGAGATGTCAATCATTTGAATATCCAAATTGTTCCTTTTTCCACATTTCGATGAGTTTTTGTGATAATATAATTTCACTATAAAGAAGTGCCGAATTGAATTTATGAAAAATCAAGTTACCGGAATCGTTTGTTATTAACATCTCAAAGTGAATTAATTCACGAGCGATCATGTGAAAATTAATGTAACGGTCTTTTCACAGAAAGTAAAATATATTGAGAAAACGACAGTTGCTGTTCTCTTTGTTGTACAAAAATACTTACTAGCAGCATTCTAGTATTTTTGTGGAGTATTGTTTGATTTGTTAGGTGCGTTTTGCAATGTTATTGCATAACTTCTTATTTTTTAAAACTACTTAGTGTCTTGTACGTTGAACTATAGAAATTCATCCTTCTGTGTACATAAAATTAGTTAAATTCATACAATTATGTTATCCTTATGAATTAGTTGCGTTTAAAAAGAAATACCTAAATTTAAAATAGAATTGAGATCGGATATTTACATTCAGATGTCGCCCAACTGCACCATCGTAGTGCAACACCCACAACTATCGTGTTTAAAGTCAGATGACTTTAGACACGATAGTTGTGGGTGCGTGCCAATTCAGAATGATTAGATTAAAATTATTTCTGTCTTCCCGCTCCGGTAAGATAAAGCGCGGCTATGACACCCATAACTCAACGAAATAGTCTATTCGTTCTCCACTAAGTAGGAAAGTGTTAACACTAAATTTTCTTTGCCTACTTTATAATGGGTAAAGAGAGTGAAGAAGCTTTATTTCTACATATTTGACATATTCTTTGAGATCATTGTCAACTCACAAAAGTGACCTTAACTGATATCCTTACTGTTATTATATTATAAACATGAAAATGTTCTTAAAATTATTTAACCATTTTCCGCGGAGACAATAATCTTAATTTACCAAGGTATGGTATTTCCAAGACATTGAAGAACGGCATACGATACTGTAGACACATGAATGATTATTTCTGATAAAGTCATGGTTCATCTGTTTACCTCTTTTTACTTGAGCACAAATTAATAATGCGTAGTTTTCGTTTTTGCATCTGTACTGATATTATTCACTTACAACTAGAAAAATAATCCTTACTTATTTTAGAGCAAACAATATAAATGTAAAATCTACGTTTGTCGAAAATTTGGTATAAAAATTTATACATAATAGAATCAGAACCCGCACCTAATCATATTTTTCCAAAAAATCTTACAAGTAACCTCTAAATTTTTAATAACCATATTATGATTAGAACTTTTTAAAATTGACATATTTATACAGTTTCGATTCAATTCAATATTTATTCATTATTTTAATTTTTGTTAGATTATTATTAGCAAACGTACCTACGACTAGATAAACACAAAAATCTATATCCGTAAATTCTCGGCGTACGGATAACCTAAAATACTTATAATTAATAAAAATAATTATAGCTACTGTATTAGATTTTCAACTTGTTTCGATAACAATCACTTTCATTATCTTTTGGCCTAAAATCTACCAGCTATGCTTCACATTACCACTAAGTGTATTTTAGTAGGTACATAGATTTTAAATTACTTATATAAAAAATATATAATTATCAATTTGCAATAATGATCCTAATAGTGGATAGCTGCTGAAATTTATAACGTAGGTATTTACGTCTTCATTTATAAATTACAATTTAACGCGTCTCCCTTTGCCTTTGTACGCGTTATAGGAGACGATGCTAAATCAGCAGTATTCCTCGCGGGCAGGGTTGCAATTATGACTTGTTTTTCATCGTGACCCCACTCGAAAGCCGGTCGTTAAAGAAAAGGGAATTTAATATGCTCATTAATTATTAAAATCTCTAGAAAGTATAAACAGAATGATTTAATCTTTATTATGCCTGTGTTTATGTGAGTTATTGTTGTGCCTTCATTTATATGTATATACGTTTTTTTTCAGCTTAACACTTATTTTCTGCTTATAACCAACGTACAAAGGTACGCAAAACGTTCGTCACACATCAAAGGTATTTTAGGCATAAAATTTTGGTATACCTAACAAATATAGGTTAATCTAGGATGATACCATTACTATAAGTATTATCTGTTTCGATTTAATGGTCTTTATATATATAAGTAAAATCATATGAAATGGGAATAAGGCAAAACTCGGCGTTGAGTTTGGAAACTCATCACACAATGCCTCATTTCGGCGGGAAGTGAGGAACGGAAATCTTAGAACGGAGTATTTTAATACTAGGTCCTCAGGTTCCCTGTCTACCCTGCTATATGCGGGATACTGCGTGAAGATAAAAATATGAATTGTTACAATAATTATTTTTAAATAAGTAACAAAAAATAACTTTTTTATGTTAACACATAACATTACTTCTTACATTGTTGACTGATTTCTGTTTCAAGCTTTTAACAGAATTACTTAAATACTCTATGACATAGAGTTACAAATTCTGCCAAAGCTATCTCTCTTCGGGAAAACAGACTACTTATTATCTTTAAAATTTACATAAATTATCTACAGCAAAATATATTTACTGTAGAGCATGATCTCATTTATGTAGCATCAAAGCCATTAAAGTTAAACAGGAAATTATACAGGGCTGTTCCGAATCTATGACAAACACTCCAATGTTCATGTTGACGCTCACTTCCGATTGGATAATGAAATCTGCCTGGCTTTCTTGTTTTGAGGTAAATTTGAAAATTACAAATTTCGTATTTATTGCCGGTATACGTGAGATATACATATATTATATAGATGTTTTAAAAGTCACTTAAAAGTTTATTGCAAAGTCAAAATTATTTTATTTTTAATTACTGACGCGTATTATTTATACGAAAATAATCTAGGAGTGTCACTTAGAAAGATTAGTTAACATCAGTTGTAGCCTGCAACTGCATTTGCAGGAACTTTATGATGCTTCCTACAAATCAACGTTTTCATTGAATACTGGACCTAAAACCATAACGACTTTATCATGTGAGCACCCTCCTCCAGAAAAAATTATATACTAGCGATGCTCGCGACATTTATTTTGCACGTATTTGTATTTTGTAACAAAATTTATGCATCAAATAATCTCCCAGATTAGAATTAGCAGTTCTACAACTACTAAGTAGGTATTAAATTTCCAAACTTTCTACTTCTACTAACTATCACATTTATGTTAGTGGCATAATTGTTCTTACTATTATTAATTAAAAATTAGTTAACAGATGTTGTGATTTGTCTTCTTCCTTTAAAGTACACATAAACATCAAATAAATAAATATATTTAATAAAAAAATAAAAGGACCACGCTTGTAATGATTGTATTGCTAATATATAAAATCGGAACATATGTACAATTATTCGATTAAATTGGATCGCAATTAGTGAGTCAAAAGTGTGTTAAAAATACTATACAGCTGTTAAGTTAACGTATTACTCTAATTATAAGAATACGAATATATATAATTGTAATATCAAAGCTTAGGCTCAGGCTTTAAAACTTTAAAATTCAAAAAATAAATAAGTCAAATTCGTCCAGTAAAATAAAAATATGTGTGTACAAATAGATAGACAAGACAAACCGACAAACATATAGACAAAAATTTTAACAATCGTAGATCATATTATTTTATAATTTTTATGTAAATTATTAAATTATATTTTCGTAAATATGTTCAATGTACCGGCGTATTTTAATTGTTTTATTTATTAAATAAAAAATAAAAGCAATCAAGAATAGTAAACATCCATAAATGATTAGTGGCTTTTTAACATTTTTTAGTATGTCAATAATGTTCTTTTATTTTTTCTTTATTGAGATGTTACGCGCCAGTTTTTTCTGGTCTGTGCCTTTTTTGATATTTCCTTATTCTTAATATAGTCAGTTGATGATACCATGAATTTTAAGGTACATATACCCAGTTACAAAGCTCGTTGGTTTTTAAATACAAGAAGAAACATTATTTACAAAATGATATTCGATAGTTCGGAAAACACTCCTCCTAGGTGGATTTGAATACGATTATGGATAGAAAGGATTTTATCATTGTTTTGTCTTCCTCTTTCGGCTGTTCGCCGTTTTGGAGACATTTTCCAAGTTACAACCGTTGACAGAGCCTTTATCGTAGTTCTCTTGTAAAGAGTTTGCCATATTTAGATCATATTCAACTATCTCCTAGGGATGTTTCTTTGGTTTATCGAATGCACTTGCTGACCCCGTCTTATTCGAATCAGTTCACCAGGTTTTTGGGATATATAAATTCGGAGAACAGGTTGAGCCTTTTTATTTTTTACATGTATCTTAGATTAACGTGACTATTTAGGACTCAGCTAGTCGAGCCGCTATTATGATCACTCCAGAATGGTTCATCTATAATTAAGGCCTCATCTATAATCAGTCTTCTTAATATTTTCTTAAAAATAGACCTATTTTTGATGTCGTTTGAATTGGTCTTGCTCTCCTTAGCCTGACTAAGAGTCATCTTACTTCTGAGATTTTCGGATGGCTCAGTAGTTGTAGTTCCAATGATGTCATTGACAAGGACCAAGTTATTTCTCGCATCCGAGAGCCGCCCAGTAGCGTGAACCGCCGAACTTTTATTGTTAGTGCCTCTTTGATTGTTACATACATACATTTATTGTTTTCTGATCTCTGGATTATTTCTGAAATCTTGGATGGCTTGAGTCATATAAAAATATCTCTGGTTATCGAGCTACAAGTACTGTACTAAAAAATTTCCTTTGCAGATATGTTAATAGTCTATTGTCAAAAAGGACGGTCTTTTATTCCTCGAATGTCCTTCTCATATCGCAAGGTTGACTTTGATGCCTAAGGTAGGCATTGTGGCAGTGTTCTCTAGTGATGTTCATCATATTATGTTGCTTGGCTCGTTTTTTTTTGTTTCATTTATATTATTACATATTAAATGAAACTATTTTAACCGGATTAATCGCATATATTTTAGTATTCAAAAATACATTTTTATAAACCCGACGTTTCGAACACTTTACAGTAGTCCGTGGTCACAGGTGTAATAATCGCGAAAATCAAAGAGCTCTTTATATTTTTATTTTTTTATAAAATCTCTCTTACCTCCTCTTTAAAATTAAAGAAAGATTATCTCATTGATTTATTACCTATATAGTTCATCTTTTTCAAGCATATGATATGTATTGATTATTTATTATGATATTATATTCATTGATAAATAGTGAGTTTTTCTTAAAACTATCACTCGATGTTCGCGTCCGAATACCGATTAGTTCATGAATGAAATGTAAGAGAAATAATAACAGTACCTAAAACTGAAAGTTAAGTTTATAAATAAATGTTGTTTTCATACGCAATGTCAAATGTTCAATGATGTACCTAATAGGTATAATGATGACTCAGTACTTTATCGGTAAGATATGACATTTTATATGAAAGATTATTAGAATTAAGGATGACAATTAAATATCTAAATACAGAAAAATCAAGTTTATTATAATTTTCTTTTTTGTTGATTGTATAAGTCTCGATGTGGGATGGGTTGGCGTCCCTTGGGCGCGGGGCGGAAGGTGGAGATCACTCGCCCGTGCTTTAATTGCTTTTCACTTAGCAACCGCTCATGAACAGAATACTCGTGAAAATGAAGAAAAAAATCATTACTTCAACATCTTTAGAGATAGCCCAGATTTGAGATGTTAGAGACACAACGAGCGCTTTTCACTCGTAAGTATAACGCTTTCCTCTTGTTTTTCCAGCGCGCCTCATTTCCGGAAGGGGGTCGCGAGGCGAGCGCGGGTGGTGAGGGGCCTAAGTAATTTCGCTTAAGAACTCTAAACGTAATTAGTGTAGGGCGTGCAAAGGGAAGGGCTTGAAAGTTAGAGAGGGTTGCGTCCCGCGCCGCTGCCGCCGCGCGTCCTCTGAATATTTGATCGCACTCGTCTCGCGATAATATTTGCCGGAGGAGGTTTCCGTAAACATGACCATGTTTCCCCATCTACTCATATTTTCTTCACTCCGCTCCGCTTTTAAACCTGTCGCGCTTTTAATTGGAGTCGGTGTTACATAAGTAGACTTGTGAGAGCATTAAAAACTTACGCAACGCTGACTTTCAATACTTTTAATATTATTAAGTTTACAAACATTTTTATAAAGAAAACGGTCTCGCAATACTTCAAACAAATTAGAGATCTTTTAAATTTCTATACAGTAGGTAATATAAGCGAAATTATCGTCATAGATATATTTTCCTCTATGAAAAACTTATTTGTAAATTAAAATTTATGCATTATTATTAGATATAGCCAAAAATTCTCATATAAATTGTAAATAATCTATTTTATTTCCCTGTCGGTTTTGTTTGCTAGATAACTTGCAGCGACCTACACCTGATGTGGACTATTTGAAGTGTGTGTAGATTGGTTACTACCAATGATTCTTCTCTGTTTACCTACCACCATGAGTTTCTCGCCGGACCTTCTCAGCTCTCAGCTGCTGTAGTTTTCTCACAGTCTGACTTCATTGGTTACTTAAAATTATTTTTAAAATTTCATTCAAATAAAACTCAATTTTATTTCATTACCAAAATTAAGGATATTATTAAAAAGTATACGTTGGCGATACGATTCCTAGAGAGTCACATTACTCTTAAGTTTAATATTTACAAATACAAAAATATATCTAACACGACTACGATTATTTATTATTGTAACCTATGTCAATAAGGAATTAAGAAAGTAATAATAAATATATAAATATAAAGCTATAATGTACCTAAAGAATATTTATATAATTCAATTTTAACAAGTAAAAATAGGTACATGTGATTAGAATTAATAACATTACCATAACATATATTCATATAGCTAAAAACATAAGGCTAAGAATGAAATATAATTTGAACTATAAACCCATGGACCACGTTATAACATATATACCATAAGCTTGATACGTTTGTCTGTGACAAACGTCGTAATTCACAAATAAATGGACTGATAGATAACGAGATAAAATTTGGTGTACTGTTGCTTAAGTGATATTTTCAAGATATAGTAAACTTAAAAAAGACAGAAAGATACAGTGTCTTTATTCGTAGATTAATAAAAGATGTTTCAAAAAAAAATAGATAAGTTATCAGATCTAAATTGATCTGATTAAATGAATATCTAACTAAATTTGTAAAATTGTCTAAAATAACTGAAATAATATTTATAGAACCTACTTATGCTAATTGTTTATTGCTTAATCAGTTTAGCTGCTTGAAAATCATTTATAATTTTATAATCATTTATAAAAGTCTGTTGTAATATTAAATTTGTTTGATAGCCTAAGTAGCAGCAATAATTTACAAATTCAAAAGGCCTGTGAAACAAGAGAGGAAATTAGAATTCGTAATTAGTCCGAAGCAACGCCGCGGCCGCTCCTACAACATTTGATTAGCAATTATGGTAATTTGACTTAGAGCAGGGTAAGATTTCTCCTAATTTGTTAGTTAAATTATTATCGCGACTGATAGAATACATAATTCCTTAGTGAAATTAAATGTAATTCTACATACATTTTGACATTTATTTATGGCTAAAACATAAAATACGTTGAAAAATTTCAACGATTTTATATAAAATTAATTAGTGAATTAAGTTTATCATCAATATAATTATATAAACCTGTATTGGTACTCATTGTAAATTAACAATTCACAAACTAAACTAAAGGCAAAATAGTTTCTTCAGGAGTGTATTCGTATGTAAACACATGGTGATGGTTACACAAATTTCATTAGGATTTTAAGGTTTACAATCGGTCATCAAATTGACTCAAACAAAGTTGGGGGTGACAATCTGTATAATGTATATTAATATAATTTTATTTATCTCATAAGCTATCAAAATGAAACAGACGCTATATTTTTATATTGATACGAGTACATACTTTTTACATATATCGTCACTTAAAGTAACTGTTTTCATTTTCCTACCCTGAAAAATATTTTACAGGTGCCTATTAAATAAGTGTCCACTTAAATAAAACTTTTGATTACGATACATCGTACGATAATAGCCAATAAACATTAGCCAGAAATCCGAGGTTTCTGTGAAGTTAATGCCAGGCACACTCAATGGTGCAATTTAATTATCGAAACGGTTCCCGCGTTTTACCCTTTTGTAGCTTAACCCTCGGATGAAAAAATACTCACCCATAAAATAGAGGACGGGTAAAGAAAAAAGGAGCGTATGCAAATTCAGGATAAAATATAGCCCGTAAATGCCACCGTTTCTAAAAGAATATTAGAGACGTTTTTCAGTGGGTGGAAAGGGGCCGCTACTTTATACTTTGTCTCCTCGCGCTAAGTACTCGTAGCTACCGTGTCCGCACCACGGCATTCGCCTTAATTTGGGATTGTTGTTTAGTAATAAATCACTTCTTGGCTCTCTAGTGAAACTGCCTAGTTGTTCTAATACATGCTATGTTGATATTGCAGTCAATATGTTAATTGCTTATTAATCCCAAGTGCAAGTAACTACCGAAGTAATTGGCATCATACAGTAATAGCATAACTGATTTAACAACAAATTTTAAGTTGATAAAAAAATAATTTTAGTGTAGTGTTTACCATTTTCTTTTTGTTTTGAGTGCACATACATTGCACATTTGTTTTAATTACTTTATATATTTTCTATTTCCATGTACTTTATTGTAAAAAATCATTTATTTAAAAAAGATACACAGTTCTCTTAAAGTATCTCCTCTCCAAGTGGGAGTTGAATCGAAAACAAACCGTATTTACAATCAAAAACTGACCTACTGCGCCACGACGGTCTCGATGTTTACTTTGTGATTCCTTATCTAAGTACGTTATTACTAATATCTAAGCTATTAAACCTAATATATCGTAAATATGGGATATATGTTTACCGCATACATCATAAAGTATGTATGTTTAATTTGTTAACAATTTCAATTTATAGCAATTATTGGAGCCAGGTACAATTGAGACGGGGAATTTTTACCTAGCTATTACAAAAGCTACGTTAATTAGATGTCTGCGATTCTATTATATATTACAACATTTTTTCCATTTAGGAAGTAGATAATGATGGGTTAGTAAAGGAGGAATGAGTTGATAGGTGTTTTAATTATTGACGACGGCCTGCGCGACGCGGCCAGCGGGCAGCGGGCAGCGACAAGAGGACAAGAAAGAGACAACATCAAATATTTAACGCGTAATGCCGGCCGCGCTCTCGCTTGTAATTAAAGCTTTCTTTCCTTTTTTCAGCGGCCTGATACAATATTCAGCATGAGAAGGAAGCGCTTCGGTGGCGGGGTGGCGCCTCCATTGTATTCGCTAAGGAAGATAAATTAAAAAATATAATTACAAGGCGGCCGCCATAATTCTCGGCAGGCGAGTTGTGGGAGGAGTGAGGGGGGCGGGAGGAATAGTGGAGGAGCGGGTGCTCCCGGAGGAGGCTTCTTAAATATTTGGGGATAGCGCGTACCTACGCATTACGTAAATTAATGACACGGATTCGAGGAAGGATGGCGCCCGCCCGCGCCCGCACCCGCGCCTCTGCTGTTTGTTTTGTTTTAATGTGCGTTGTTAACGACGTTATTAGACGCGAATTATAATACGCGGCGGCCCTCCCTTCCGGGCAGCTTCGACCCGGATTGATTGCCCTAATGATTCTCCACTGTAGCTATAATTGAGAAAATTCAAATTATGAGTCTCTTACATATTGTATGGATTAATAATGATAAAATATGATAAGTATTTGCAACGAAACTTTATTAAAATTAATATGCTATTTACAGTAATTGTGAATGTTGATATAAATTAATAATATTACTTTTGGGAGACATATTAATTGAAATACATAGATATTAATAAAATAAACTTTAAATACATAGTCCGATGTACATATACATATATGAATAATAACATAAATCTGATATCTATCTCTACTTATAATTTAATTAGAGTTGTTGAAACAATTATGACTAATTAACGTTTTGAAAATGCAATTCCGATGGAAGGCCTTAAGTTAACGTACGTTATACATGTGAGCAGTGACGTGTAGACGCGCATGCTCACACACACGCAGCATCAACAAGTGTCCCCATGTGCTCACTTCACCTTCCGCGCTCGTAACTTTCCTTATCGTCGTCTACTGTGTGTCCGAAAGCAATACATCTATATTATATGTCTTATTTCAAAACTTCAAATCGTTGAAGTAACAAGGATATATTAAATTTTGGCGCGGTGGGACAGTGTTTGAATATCAATACGATAGTTGTGGGTTCGATAACCTCAAAAAAAATATTAAGTCATATATTTTTATTATTTTGGTAAAGCAAAATACGGCATTGACTCAAATGAAGTATCGATCGATTTTTGATAGAAAGTTTTCCGAAATGGTATGTCTTGTTGTTAGGTTATGCCTACCTTGCTATGCGTACCTCGCTATGCGGAAAAGCTTCTAGAAAAAAATATACTCGTGTGTACCATCTAAGCTCTCAATAGTTTTAATTTAGTAACGGGTATATGCTACTGACATAGAATACATATATAATCATTTTTAATTTCATATTGGATTATTTTTGTAGCTAAGTATAATAATTCGTTCAGTAAAATAAATTTACGTGTAGAAATTTTAGCATGCATGTCAAATTTATTTTTTTAATCATGCATTTTCTTAGCAGTCAAGAGCTTTTATATTCTTTTCTAAATATCAATGAATATTGCTTTATTTATTTGATTAGATTGCTTTCCTTACTGGAAGAATAAATGCCTTATCTTCAAAAAAAAATCAAGCAAATCAAACACTTTCAGGCAAAAAAGGGTTAAACTTAAAAATGTTTTTCGATTCGAAAAGTGTATAGTTTTGATTTATCAACTTTTCTCCACTGGAATGGAAAAACTAGAACGTATTGGCATACCACTACGTCCATTATGCTCACTCTGTTCTGTGACACAAACAAACAAAAGCGTGTAACCAAAACGGTATTTGTGATTTATTATTATATTAATACGGAAAAAAATTGGTTCTCTTTTTTTAAAAACTATATGGACAGAGGAGTATAAAAAAAGTGGCATAAGTAAATGTACTGTATGCAGTGTGCTTGAAGAAGTGAAGAAAATCAATAATCTATACAAATAAATAAATATGTCTGTTTGTAATATTAAAATAACTGAAAAAATTAACCAGCTAAAAATAATTAAAATAGCTTTTTACTACTTGCATATGAATATATCTACAGTATATATACCAAAATAATTTTTGTTACAATTTTTGTCTGTTTGTTTGTTCCGGCTAATCTCTGAAATGGCTGGACCGATTTTACTAGCAAGACGGGACTTTACTAGCAAGTAGCTGATGTAATAAGGAATAAATTAGGCTACTTTATATTCCTACTAATATAATATTATAAATAATCACTTCCATGGACTGATATTGACAACGCGAGCGAAGCCGCGGGAAGCAGCTCGTTTACAGTAATATACAAGAAATTTATTAAATTAATTAAATAAATATTACTCATTGACATATACTTTTGAATACAATGAAATACATTTTGCTGGAAACGTGTATTTTACACCTCAATGGTGGTATTAAGTAGTTAATATTAATATGTGAACAAAAAACTATCACCTTTTTACAAAAATTATGGAAACGGAGAAATGTTATACCGTTTGGCGTAATTAAAGTTTATGTTGTGAAGGAGTGTAGAATGTTAATATTTTTTGTAATAAGACATGCTTTCAATTAATAAATTAAATGTTATCTAGTACATGTATGGCAAAGCGTATTTTTCACAACAACAGGGTTAAAAGTCGTACCTAATAGCTTAGTGCTAATTTATCACTTTCTTATAATAAGTACAAACGCTTATATTTAGTTTTTACGTACATATAAGTAGCTATATTAATATTCTTTCATGCTCTGCTTAGAGTACAAGGGCAACCAGTGGATAGTTATTTGAGTTGTTTTTTTTATTTTAACGCTTCATGTATGTAAGAAGTAATCGTGAACAGCACAAAAATAATTTACTTACATAACTTACCGCAGTCAGTAAGAAAATGTTAACAATAATGATGACTCGTGTATGCCTCCCACATTGAATATATATAAATATGTATAAACTTATTTGTTAAATCATTAAGTTATTTGTCATGCAACTAGCTAGCCAAGTTCATAATCTTTCATTAATACACTATGTATGGTCGCGCTTCCAAAAACACTGGGATAACGGTGTGACCAATAATTTTTATTCTGTAAATCTGACCAATTATTTTCATTCTGTATTCTTTTTATTCATTTAGTTTGCATTAAATATTTTATAAATATATAAAACCTCGATTGAATTGATTGCCTGACGTCGACATAGATTAATAATTTAAGTCATTAATTAATAAAAGTCAGCCACTGTTTATTTCGAGGGAAATAAGAAAAGTTTGAAAAAAATATATTATGAATAGTTATTTAAAAAAGAAGACTTGATAGATTTCAATAAATTGTAATGAATAAACATTACCTACATTTTCTACTATATACGATCTTAGTTTTAGTAATTATAATTTTCAGTAACTATCTACTTTTTACGTATATAAAGTCGTAAGTATACGCAACTTAAGTTAGAGTACGTAATTGTTACTACGTTTGTATATTTAAACATAGTTGAAGTAACATCTTTGTTACTTAAGTTCGTATAACGCAAGTAGAAAATCATGTTCGATCGTATCGCAGTTCCAAGCACCCTCCAAGGAAAACTTATTAATTTTAGTCATTATGAATTCCGCGAGCGAAACTCGAACGTCTAATTTCAACCCTAACTTATCAAGACGCGAATAAAAAAGTTCACCCCCAGCCTCCCCAAGCTCACCCCCTTGTTTAAAACGCCGACGAAAAAAAGAAGCACATAAAAATGCATGAGGCCTTCCTCGTTATAAGGAAAGGGTAGTACCCCCCCACCTCCTTCGGGAGGTAGCTGTAAAAATCGTCTCTAATTTAAATTTTGGAAGTTTCGCGTTGCGCGAGGCAACGTTGATGTCTTGATAAATGTTAGCGAATTCCACTAATTTTAAGTCTTCAGCGCTCGGAACCTTTAATTGGACACTCATAAATCGTGCAAGCATATCTAATGACGACACATTAATATTATTTCACGACAAAATGGCGAGCAGTAACTTAGTACATTTAGATAAACATCGCTCATTGTTTCCGGCAGCTCGTGACTCTCCGATAAAGCGAGATAATGTCTGAACGTAGAAGGCTCTATAATAATTACACTTTTGTAATTTAAATCAAAATTGTTGTTCACACTAAATCCAATCGAATGTCGAGTCAAACTTATATATGTAAATGAATATAATATATTTGAAATAAAATATTTATACTTGAAATAATTCGTAATACAAAACGTGCTCTTTATTCAACATAGTCATAAAAAACAATTAACAATTGTCAAGCTCATATCGCTTGATGCTCTTCATTAAATCTAAACAATGCCCCCATTGACAGACTTCGACGGGTGTAATGTTATTCATTTGGGAAAGTCAAAGGTTGTATTTGCGAAAAAAAATAAGTCGCCAGAGAGCGGACGGTGGCATTTTTTCCATTCGCCGCGTTCCATTAGCGTGCCTTTGTTTGGCGGGAGCGCGCAAATTAATTTAGCTCTCCCGCCATTTCCTCTCGCCCCCCGCACTCTCCTCACCCTTACCGCGCCCTTTTGTCTACGCCTTGCTCTACGTATCGTTTTCTTCTTTATGGCTCATTAGGCATCATCGTCGCCATTGTTTTTTTGCCTTATCCACACTATCTAATTATAAGGTTTAGCAAGACTAGCAAATATGTCGCGAATATGTATACACAAGTTATATAAATCGTTAATTGTCTATCTCTTTTATCTAACAAAAAATCATGTGCTTCTATATTCTAATATAACGTAAAAGTATAAAAATGTTGAAATTTATATTGTTTAACTTGAAATTATTATAATCTTCTTTTTTTAATTAAGTGAATGATATATTCAACTTTGACGGAAAAATAAGAATTTGATGTGGAGATAGTAACTAATTTCTAAATACTAGGCACTTATAAAAAAAATTGTGACATTTGTACGTTAATTAGTATTAAAATATAAATATATTGATCCGATGATAATAATATGATGATATGATTTATGATGTATTTGTTAAAATTAAAAAAGAAAACAGAATATGAACGAAGAAAACGGTGTGTACAAGTGTTGAAATATGTATGGTACGTCCAAGACAGCGAGTGCAATTGACTTGTAACATATAAAAAAATATATATTTTGTTATTTTAATAAAAATTCTTGTGATATAATATAGAACAATTAACTCTAGAAATATTTTAATTTTACATTTTATATGTACCAAATTATCAATATCTATAAAGTAAAATATATAAATCATAATTTAAACTCGTGTCGTTTTAGACGCATCAGCTGTCCATTGATCATCAGTGTACATGCGATAATATATATTAGGGGGGTGCGAATAATTTTACATAATTAAAATTTACATAATTATTTAATAAATAACCGTTTTTTTTGGAAAAAAACGAATTTTTTGAACAACTCGTAAATTTAAACTATTCGACTCGAATTTCGGATACAGACTAAATGATTCCATATGTTATTGTAGTACGTAGGATATCTGTCATTAGAGACACAATAACGTTATAGAATTTATGCGAACAAAATTCAAGTGCATTGATTATGTAAAATATAGGAAGGTGTGAACAATTGGTTTTCTTCAGGCAAGGCATGAAGTTTAGATTAGTGACAATATCTTATGTGAAATAATACAAAAAAAATAAAAAAGATATTATATTTGCATAATAAAAAAAACAATATTAAATAGACATAAGTAGATATACTCGTGCAGCTACAAATTGAAAAGGTAAGGATTGTACATGCAAATGAAATCTAGTAATGTCATGATTGTACAAAATTATTTACATAAAGTACAAACGTACCTGATTTAAAGCGCATGAGTATGCGCTGGCGTTTTTGTAGAGAGTAAAACCAGTGATGAGCGAACAAAAATACGCCAACTGACGTGCGCGTTCGCGCTCTGTCTGACCCCAACACAGCTCCGTCGCGGCACGCGTGTTACCCACAGTGCGACGGAGCCGCCCGTGGCCTCACTAACTTCACCCACGCTGATCAACCCTTACACATTGATGAGACCGTCTGCTTAGTTGTGAACAAACTAACTATTAATATCGACGTAAAAAGTTACAATTTTTCCATTAATATAATTTCATATTCAAAAGCTAACAGTAGTCGAATTAGATTTCAAGAAATACCTTTGTTCCGTTCTGTCTCTGTGTTTAATAATTTCGTGAAAATCAAATTACCGCTTTTCCGTTTTTAATTAAGTTCCAGTTTCAGCGCTGTGAATTGAGAATTATTACGGCAAGAAAATATCGCAGGCTGAAAATTCGCAGATTCCAAATTTTTAATTAATTGCTTAGTAGACACATTTTAAATTCTTAATTAAGCAATTCGTACTTTCTTCGGGCTATAAATTAGATCGAGCCGTTTCCATAGAGACTACTCATCCTTTAAAGCGGGCCGGGAGGGCGAGGGGGACTTTACAAAAAATATAACTTAGGGTGAGTTAAAAAACCGTGGGGTGACTCAGCCGGCCGCTGCACCCCACGACGAGAAATCTACGATCAATATTAACTCTTTTTTTCAACGGGGAATTGTTAAATTTTAAGTCTTTTTTAAGTAGATGTGGCGAAATTGAAAAATGCTGCGTGAGCTATCCACGCTGGCCACGCTGCGAGCCCGCGTCTGTCGCTCTACCTAATATTTGCTGTTCTCGTCGACTATAAATCACGATACGCCGACTTCCTTTCCAACTCTCATGCATTAGTCAAGGTCGCACAACATATGTGACTGACATATTGACATAGTTCTATCGCGATTTAGTTTTCGGTATAAAATTGAAATATTACATTTGAATGAATTAATAAGTAATGTGACTTAAAAATACTGCTGATTTAAACTTACCATTGTAATTGTTAAAAGTTATGTGTCATTAATGTGACTACTTCATGTAATAACGGATGGGTAGAAAGAACTTAGTGCTGTTATACTTTGCTGATATTAGGAATGTTGAGTGAGTCTAGCGCAAAACACGTCGTATCAGAACGAAAAAATAACAATAATTTAAATATTTTCCCAACTGGAGGTCGAACCCACAACTATTACGTTCACAGAAAAATGTAATTGCACTGCGTCACGAACGGCATAATAATCTAATAATAACAAGTGTTAAGCAGCTTTGATTTTTAATGACATAAGCACCTAGCAAATGTACTTAGTTACGTATGTACATATATACAAAAAGTTAAAATTTTAAAATTATGATTCTTTTTGCAATATGTTCTCAGATAACTTAAAACTCAGTAGCAAAGTAAAGTAAGCTAGATTACGAATGCCGGCTGTTTCTGAACGCATGACTCAAACATGAATTGGTTATAAAAAAGCTATTTATGACAGCGACCATTATCGTCTAATAAATCAGCTGCCCACTCTTCTGTTTTCGATAATGATTCTATTATTATGGAAAAGCGTTATGTAACTGTAACATTTTTTTTACTGATGACGCAAAGTAAGGAGAGTGCTTTCGTTAAGTTCCTGTACTGTAGTCTAGTAACAATACTAGGAAGTAATACAATTTTTTAAAGTAAGTAGAAAACAATGAGAAAAAAATGAGACAATTATAAGTTATTGCTAGTGGTACCTATAACTAGTGCTGATGATTTCAATAAAAGTGCTTTATTTTAATTTAATTGTCGCTGTATGCAATAATCTATAAATGAGATTCTATAGATTTAGTTTCAGAATTTAATAGTATCGAGTAAAGGAACTTTGCGTGGATATAGGAATAATTTATAAAATTGTTTATTTGTTCATGTTTATTATGACATGAATCCTTCTCCATATATTCGCGCCTGTAGGTTTTTATGCGTGTCGGCGTTGCGGCGCCCACTGCACGGGCAACGGGTTACAAATTGTGGGGTAAAAGGGGTAGTTTTTTCTAATCGACTTTCCTAACAGTAATAAACGATATTTATCTTTCTTAATTATAGTCTCACTCCGTTATTTGGTAGCTTTGTTCATGTTTTTACTACGACTGCTTATGTTATTATCGAATTAGGTGCGTTTGTCACTAACGTTCTTTTTATATTAAAATATTAAAAGCTTCGTTGTTATATTTATAAATATAACTTCACATATTCTTACATGAGGTATTTAATAATGGGAAAAAGAATAGCTTAGATAAAAAGGACAGATCTGTATGTTATTCATCAACATGTCACTTTTCTTTACTTTACTTTACTTTTCTTAAATAAAATCTGAATGAATACTTAACCAGCCATGCTCCATAAAACTTTTTTATATTTCCTTCATTCATAAGCTTACCAATATATCTATAGATATATATATAAAATGGAAGCGAAATACTGTTGTTTGATTGACTGTGTATATATTTTTTCATGTCATATGATGTTGCAAGTATACTAATTCTATATTTTTTTGGAAAGAAATAAAGAAAGAATCCATTTTTTTATATAAAATGCATATTTATCGTACAAATTGTTGTAGATATTTTTTTATTGCTATTATTGTTTAATCATAAAACAGTACCTAATAGCAATAAAATATTAAAGAACATCAGTATAAAAAATTAAAAATTGGTTAATACTGACAAAAGTCGTAGGCAGCTCCTATGCGCAGTAATAAAATCAAGAATTCTTTACTTGTAAGGCATTGTCAATGAAGTGTGAAGAACATTGCGATCACAATAGTTCTCAATAGACATAAGAATCGCCAGTATAAAAAACCTAATGATGTTTGTAGTGGATCAAAGAGATTTATAAAAATGTTTTAGTGGAACTTATTTTAGATCTAAGAAAAGTTATTTGATATTTCTATAATAAATGCTTATATAGAATTGACCACATATACTATTAGATGCTACACATTATGCAAAGCAAAGACTTGACTTTAAGGCAAGGCTTTGTCCTATTTTAAAATACATACGAGTAAATATATACATATGTACCGATATTTATTTACTGGTACAGAAATGTATCAATATATTATAATCCATTAAATAAATTCTAAAGCAAGAAATAAATTTGTATTAATTGAAAAAAATATTTTTTTAAAAAATCGTAACACTTTCATTTTTTTAATATCAAAAAATTTTAATGGATTCAAAAGTAATTTTACAATGAGATATGAGGGCACTGCTCTCACGTGGCGCATGCGTAATAACAACCCTTTTTTACCCTTTCACTACCCTGACCGTTTTTTCTAAGCCTTTTTGTAAAGGGTTGTGTATGGGGTACCTGCAGAGCAGAAGGGTTGAGTTTTTTCTCTATAAATCGTTACGCTTTTTATGCGTACCCACGTTTTTTTCTATGCATCGTATACAGAACAATAGATAGTGCATTGAACTCTTTCGTCAGCTGATACCATAACGATGCACTTGTTCCTCAATTTTATTGATTTTAATGTCGTTCAAGGTCATTGTTATAGTATTAAGCAGTTACAAGCAAATATATACATAAGAAGCTTTACGTGGCATTAAAACTGTCTCAGAAGTCACAAGTATTTTTTTTGGATTTTGATTATAGAGGCATTTTTCAAATACTTTTTATGTATAAATATATTATAAACGTGAATTATTTTCGTATTTATATCAACCCTGATTGTGACTGACCTAATATGTAATAATTGTGGATTTTTTAGTATTCTTACCACTAGATAGGTATTCTGTTTCTCGCGCTAAATGCAGAAGATTAGAAGAAAAATATTATAATATAAATTTTTCAACGGACTTTCGAAGTTAAAGCACCTTACTTCACAAAAATAATAAGTTTATTGAACTGTTGAGATCGTGTTAAAAGAACGTTTGCTATAAATATATCATAATGTTAGTAGGTATATAGGTACTCATAATCATCTATTAAAATAATTCCGTTTCTGAGTGAGGTTATGTAATTAAATTTTGCGATGACTTATTTTATCTATTAAGGTAGATATAAACGTGGAAGTCAAATCATCAATCATATTGTTAATAACACCTACTTACATAGGTACGAACAATTATTTCATTTACAGATTAAATTAGAACAAAACAACTTACGGTGCTAAATGAAATTTAATTTGTTTTTAATAATTTAAAGTATATAGGTATATGTAGTTAGATTTATTTTAAAAACAAGGACAAATTCAATTCCTCTAATTTGTATTTTCTAAAAGTATATAAGAAACACTTATGTAGGTGAATAAGGTTTGTTACAGGATGGTATCAATTTTCAAGGATTGCAACACCCGTTCATTTTTTGGCAAATTGCGAAAAAAATTAGCTTGCAGCATTCTAGTAACCCACATTGATCAAGGTGTTAAAGTTATCAAGTTGCAGCCCGTTAGCGCGCAACTATTCTTTTAAACCTTTGCTTTTTTGTGCTAGAAAAAATTGCCCCTTTATACCCGTTGCACGCTTTTTATATCTGAAAGAAACTTCTGCTTATTCTCCACACCTTGCGTTATTTAATTATCTTTTGTTCTGATTTTTTTGTACTACTTTATTTTAATTGATTTTATATTCGTCTATTGAAGTTTCGATTTCTATTTATTTAAATTCTGCGACAAGTCTGCTGAAATGGAAAAAAACATTGTCCAAATTAAAGTATGGACAAATATCTTTTTAAAGATGTTTTGCCCAACCATTGTTTATCCAAGTTATATCAATAATATATAATAGATATATTCAATAGATTAACATTAAACGTGATAGCCTTTGTGTGAAACACTGAATAGTATTATTACAAAGGGATTAAATGCAAACATGCCAGCTCCTGGCTAGTAGCTACTGTGTTGTTACATTAAACATCTAATGCAAAGTAAACGCAAACATCACCTTTGATGGTCTTTCGGCATCGGCGACTAGACACAGATAAATATACAATTCTGGTGACAATTACGTATTGTCGTTCGCTACTGGACGCGGCGGGCTGGAGTGATACTGGGAGGATTAAAGGCTTATACCTCTAGTAAACAACTTTGTATGAAACTCTTTTCATCTTTTGTTCTTTTGCAATGGATATTGTTACAATGTGGATTGTAAATGTTCAAGGAAATTGTGACCTGTGAAAAATATTTTAATATATTTTTTGTAATAAAAGTTTGTTGCTATTATTAAAGTTGAATTTATTAATAAATTTCAATGGGCATTTAATAAAAATACACTTTAAAACCTCGTGAATAAAAAAAACGATTACATCTAGTATCAAGCCAGCGTGTCACTGTAAACGCGACAGGTTGTAGGTTCAATTCCCACTCTAGCAAAAGAAAATATTGAATAATATTTTATATTTTCCTTTCCTCGCTTTGATAACAAGGCAAAGCGCGGCGTTGAGTTTCGCCTCTTAACACGCAGCGCCTCAACTCTTCGGAAAGCGGGGAATGGAAATTTTAACAGAGAACGGAGTGCCTCAACACTAGGTTCTCTGGTTCCCTCTACCTACCCTGCTACGTGCGGGATACAGCGTGAAGCGAAAAAGTCTTTTCTCTCTTTTCGCTTCACGCTTCTCACATTGGATTAGGTTCATAACTGCAATCTAATGCATCAGCAATCTAAATTCTAATTCTAAATCTAATTGTAATTTAAATTTACGCATATAGTTATATCACCGCCATTGCATTACTTGAAATACATTTATAAAAAGTACAGCTTTTAGGCCATAAATAGGATAAGGCAAAAAAGAGAGATATAAAATAAATATAGGTGGGTTAAGAAGAATATATACATTCTTCTCAATTTAAGTTCTTATAAATAATACAATGAAATAGATAACTTACTATCATCAGCGAGGATATTTCATACGAATAGACGTTTGAATGTGCGTTATTGATGACATTGTGCATTTTCATTGTGTGCACAATTAAATATATTCTGTAAGGAAGTATGTTTCATATGAATAGAACATTTCAAAAAGGGAATATTTGGCGTAAAAATCAATAATCAAACGACATCATGACAAAAGCCGGTGGTTACCCGAAGTCACTATCAAAATAAAGAGTGCTGCGTGACGGCGCGGGTGGATTTTTTACAACATCAGCTCAACTGAAGTGGTGGGACGAATTCCATTATGGCCTATCACTTTTATATAAGTCTTCAATGACTAATAATAAATTGATCTAAATGATTTTAGATACTTACTTCATATGTGTATCTTAATAAACAATATCTCCAACAATAGTATGAAATCTATAAGTGTTTCTAATTATGAAAAAAGTTGTCTTGTTTTGTAATGTAGTTTTGTGTATGCAGAATACTGTTTTAAGAATATTCAGCACATGTATATTTTCAAGTGATTCATCAAGTTTAAATAGGTATACCTACTACTAATGAAATGCAACTGCTCGTCTTCATGAACCTATAGGTACCTTTAGCTTTTAGAGTTATCAGTTACGATAAAAGTGCAGCTACCAAGCCGCCACTGTGTCCCGAATTGAAAAAAACATTGATTTTTCTCCATTTGTAATAATGATTATAATTTTCAAATAAGGTTTATAAACAGCGATCTGATTTCGTATTGATTATAAGTACGCCTATAATATTGTCATCATTATTATAAAATAAAAAATAGTTTAGTTATTTCAAATACCTATGTATTCGAAATGAAATCGTTATTATTTTTAATAACAAGTCACATGTTGCGCATTCATATGTATATAAAGTCAAAATTATATTGATTATTGATTTAAATACCACTGTACCTTTTTGATGCAGTAGCAAATGTTGCGTTCTGAGGCAGAATGTGAGCAAAAACTATCTTAACGTTATTAGTTGTGAGCAAAAACTCCTTCCCGGCGCATCTTCCGGTATACTAAATATTTTTGAATTTTTTCTTAGACATTTATAATACATAAGAATATAAAGAATTTATATAGTTAATAATTGATTTCTAACAAACCTATATATTTTAATATTTGCTCATATTGAGATCAACTATAATCAGTTACAGTCACATTAAAGTAATTAATCAAAAAGTACTACTAGTAGTAGTAACACCTGTCATGGTGCAGAGGCTCAAGCGTTCGACTGTAAACGCGACAGGTTGTGGGTTCCCACTCCAGGAAATGTAAAATTTAGTATTTTCATTTCTTGAGTCACTCAACACGCAATGCCTCAATTCGGCGGAAAGTGGGGAACGGAATTGTTAAAAGAGAATGGAGTGTCTTAACACTAGGTTCTTTGGTTCCCTCTGCCTACCCTGCTATATGCGGGTTACAGCGTGAAGTTAAAAAAAGAAAACAAAAAGTACATAATCCGTCTTTTCTTTTTTTCGCCTTTGTATAGACTTTGAATTTTATGCAAATTATACATTTTTAAAATATATTTATATTTTACTTGTATCGTCTATTTTTGTTCTAATACTGTCCAGTCTTTCTCGCGCAGTGGAACAACAACAGATTGTTAACACATACATTCTTTTGAGTCTATGGAAACACAATCCCCACTCGGAGGATTAATTATATTTATTACCTATATCTGGTAGAAGAAAGTACGGCATTGAGTTTCGCCACTTAAGTTAGGTTGTTTTTGCAGTGCAGAAAAAGCTTTAGCCACTTTTTTTCTTTATACTGTATGAGCATGTACGATTATATATGTGTATGTACGATTATATCACATTAATCTTTAGAATTTACAATTTGAGTTTTAGTCTTATCCATTGAAAAGCAATTATACATTTCTTAGGTTTTGTTCAAATCTTAGTATGGATGCAAAATTTATTTGATATAGTATAAAAATTTTAAAACTCGTAGCCCCACCTGTCATTTTATATAGAGGAGCTTAGCGGACGTGCCTTAATCAATAGCCCTATTTCGTTTCCGCCACTATGCATAAAAACAAATGAATACCTAGTATACAAAAAATATAAAAGACGAAAGTGTTCCAAGCCGCAGATTATGAGCACGTTCATTTATTAATTTATACGTAGCATCGTTATAAAAAACTCAACCCCACTTAGACAAAAAAATGTAGCGCGCGTCGCTCAAAAGGGAAAGGGTGTCTTGGTCTCGCGTGCTGCATTTTGTTTATAACCGTATTCTGCGGTTTGTTTTTTCATTTAGGTTTCTGTTTTTTAACAACACACTACCGTTGTTAAGAAATGTTTTTTAAGAGCGTCACATTGACGCGCACGAGTTCTCTCTGGGCGCGAGCCTGGTTTTTATATAAAAACTTATTTTCGATTGTTGCCCTAAAGGAATAATAATCCTTTTTATTATTTTGATACGGTTAAAATTTGAGAAGAACACGATTTTGTAAAATAGCATTTTCTTAATTATATGATACGGCAAAAGAAAAGATACATTCATCAACCAAGGTTATGTGGCATATGGTACATTATATTATTAATCATTTATGACATTGGCTTCAAATATATTTTTTTAAAATTAGTTGTAAAATAACTAAAAATATAAGAACAAGAAAAGTTTTTATATCGGGTATTAATTGCAGCCATAATTTTAAAGATAGAGTCATTAAAAACAATGACATCAATAAAACAACATCAATAATTTCAGGAATTCGTAAAAGCGCTATAAAACATGAGCCATGAAAATGCTATTAAATATTAAAAGTGGAGAAACGGAGAGCTTAACAAGAAATAAAACATCGTTATAAGAGGCAAGGAGAAGGCGAAGTCGCCCCCGGTCGGGCCAGCTATCGGCGCGCCTCAGTTAATGCCTACTTATACCTTATTATATAGCGGAGTTTGCGTTGAGGAACAAAATTAATTGGTTAAAACTCCTCTCGGTATCCAGGGCGGGCCTCCCCTGACTCCCTCTTAATTCCAGTCCCCCCGCAGGACCCGCGCCCCGCTGGCTCCTTTGAACGCGAGCTACCTAAAGAAAAAAACAGAAAGTATCAAGTTCCCTTCGAAAGAGTTGTAGCTTAATTAGTACATTTATTATATTATACTAATTAATTGTCAATGTACAGTAATATTTCAAGTGTAATTATTATAACTAACTAAATAAAAAAGGAATCTTTTGCAATATACAAATTACGAAATACATTTTACCTACTTAACAAAATTTCCTTTTTATATTTAGAAAGAGAAAAAGAATAAAACACTGATAAATCAATCAATCGAATGAGATGATAATCGATCGATTGATAATAGTTAAGTAATAATAATATGAACATTATTATGTCCCTAATAACTAATCTGTACCTTAACTTATGATTGAATTCAACATGTTAGTTAAGTGTAAACTATTTCTTACAGAACATGGATAACTTGACAATTTTTTTGCTTATTTTAAGAATAATTAAGAAAAATACTCTAATCAATCTTTAAAAAAACTTGTTACACATAATGATGTTATAAAAATTTCAATTTTATCTTGTTTGGATTAAAAGGAGAATTGTCGTATATTTTCACCCCTCTTAATCAAGTGACAATAATATTGAATTGTTTTCAGAAAATATTGTTTTCTCACAAATTTTCAAAATGAGATATTCGAGTTGCAACACTTGGGAAGTGAAGCCATAACGAAGGGCGAAAGCAAAGGGTAGGCCGGGCAAGTTAGGCGCGAGCGCTCGTTGCCACTTCTCCAAATAAATTATATTTCATAGTCCATCCCTCTTTAATATGCCTTTGTGACTAATTTTACAGAGAATTCAAATTTAAAGAATACCAGTGTTGGACTTTTAATAATTAATAAATGAGAAATATACATAATATTTCTCATTAAGCATTTTGTTTTCTTATATTACAATAACTACATTTGAAGAAATGTATTCTATGACAAGGAATTCACATGATTTGAGCTCTAAATATCAATGAAAGCTCATCTATAAACAAGTACCTCGGTAGTTATTAGTTATAGCTAGCTTATTACAAATATTACGAGTAGGTTCTCCTTACTAGAAATACCTTTCTAAGAGTACTTTTGGAAACGAAGCATCTATATTATTTTTAACCAACTTCAAAAAAAGACGAGGTTCTCGATGCAACTATATTTGTTTTTCATGTGTTACTGCATAATTTCTTACTTGGCAAACCAATTTTCATGATTCTTTTTTTAATGCCTCAGATGTGATCCTATTTAAATGTGAAATAAAATATTTGTTTAAAGCCAGCTATGATTCATTCAATACCGGGTTAAAAGGAAAAGATTCTATTCTAGACTATCTTATAATTTATTTATATCTGATATAAGTTCAATATCGATTCGATATCCGAAAAGTTAAAAACATAATAACTTCAAAGTATACAATTTTGTTATTCCCAGTAAAGGTTTTTTTTTAGTATAAATGGCAACTAATACAAAACTTTTACACCTATATCGCATTATAAGTACAACACATAATAATTGAAATTATTTTAGGTATGTACTTGAGCAGAAAAAAAAAATATTTTTTTTTTGCGCAATTTAAAATTATTTATTTGTATAATATATAAAAGAAGTTAAAAAATTGTGCATTTGTGTACAATTTTTTGAATAATCTATTAGGTAAGTACTTAAAATAAAATATAACATACATATTTATAAATATTCTTTTGTGTTTTTAACTTAAAACTATCCAATCCTTACTAATATTATAAATGCGAAAGTAACTCTGTCTGTTTGTCTGTTAAGCTTTCACGCCTAAACCACTGAACCGATTTTGATGAAATTCTGTATGAAGATAGAACTAAACTTGGTAAAGGACATAGGATACTTTTTATCGCGAAAAAAATGATAGAGGGGGTTGAAATAGTTGATGAAAGTTTGTATGGAACTTCCTTATTGTCAAACATAAAATCATGTAAGATTGTTTAACTGTTTACAACTTCACCACATAAACCACTTAACCAATTTTGACAAATAGTCTAGACTTTGGGAAAGACTATAGGATAAACCTTATCATATCGCGCGATATAACAGAATTTCACGCGGGCGAAGCCGCGGGCGGTAAGCTAGTATATGCTATAATTACAATATTTGAATTGTAAATGGTGTTAATAAAGTTATAGTTGCGATTATTAACTTTTTTAACGCATATTTTTTATATATTTATCATCTTGGCGCAGTGGACAGTGTCTGACTATAGACGGCATCGTTGTGGGTTAGGTTTCCAGTCAGGGTGATTATATTCATTTTTTTGTTTCTTTACTTATTATTTTCTTTGGTAAGGCAAAAGGCGGTGTTATGTGTCTCGGATTCGAGTAAAGAGTGGAGAATGATCTTCACACTAGGCTCTCTGTCATCTGCTCTATATAAATCAGGGCGTGAAGCTTACTTATATGTATACAAATAAAACAAATAGGATATGGCAATAAAAGAGAAATTAAATAACAAACATTTCTTTATTTAATAGTTATGTACTGGACATTGATAAAGAAATACATATACATATATTTGTCACGTCATAACTATGTCACATCGATACCTTATAATAATTTGTACAATTAGAACAGTTAAAGTGAATCAAGTATAGTTCATTAGAGAACACCTGAATTATGAGGTAGTCAGTTTAGGTACTATTTAATGGCAGTGTAACATTTTACATATAACAAGGATTTATCACATATATTCACATTAAGCTGCTTCTTTGATTGACCACTAGCTATAAAGTGCAAGAGGTAATTTATTGTATAACCTTTTATATAAACAAATTTTGCAAAGAAACAATACATTTAAAAAATATCTTTTAGTAAAATAGGAACTTAAAATGATTGCAAATTAGAATACAATCACAAACTTCTAACATACATTTTTTTAATAAATATTTTTTACACAAAATGAAAAAGAGATAACTTAGACATCGTTTTATGATAAAACATACTGAATAAAATCAGTCTCATACAGTTTAGGTTGTTCGATGTAGGATAAGTGATTATGGTAGATAAACTTGTATATTTTAGATTGTCATAGAGAAGTGTACTTTTAAAACATTAGAAGGACTTTGGCTCTTTACCCTGGCACGGTGTCACCATTCATTGAGGTAGATAATGGCACAGCACTAACATTACGCTAACTACCATAATATAATTACAACATTGCAACATTGAAATTACATACTCTAATCGACTTCATATTTGTACATATGTAACTTTGTACCTATTATCTCTTTGGAAAAAATATTTCTTATGTATACTATATATGCTAGACAAAACCCTTAATTCCATCAATCTTAATATTAGTGAAAATAAAATAATAATAATCAACAATCAATAATGCTACAATGCAACCATACATTGATTTTATGTACAAATCATGTGCGCTAAAACATTCAGAACAACTACTGACATTAAATTATATTAAAACGTAGAAAATAATCACTACCTCTAATAGGAAACTAATACCCGTAAAACAAATTGCAAGAGTGCTCAATGCTTTTAAACGATTAAAACTTCGTGTTCGTGAATAATGAATTCACGTACGCGTACAATGTGTGGACCAAGTTCGGGAGAATTGATCAGTTACTTTTATATACAGTATCGACATTAAATATTACTTATTACTGAACTATAGACCTACAACGTATTATAATTCACTAACAAAAGACAATTCTCCTCAAAACATGGTCCACCTATTTAGAGTTTGCTTTTAATCCACATACCGTCAGAAAAATTCTAATTTTAATAGAATTAATGACACAATTTTTTTATTACTACAAAACAAAACACCGAATTTAGTGTTCATTGCTTTTATAAATATATACATACAAGTTTAACAATAATCGTTTACACGATAGCAATAATCCATATGTACTTAAAAACTAATGGATAAATAATAAATAATTTTAATTTAGAGACAGCTTTATATACAGAAGCTTGCCGCGCCTGGTCGGCTAATCTTTTTCCTTCGTTTATCGTTCTCTCGAAACAGACTATTTTCTATTAGTAATTTCTATAATTATAGCTTCATTGACTTTTTATAACGATCCCCTATCCAGCTATTCATTCGTACTATATCGCTTTTACAACGGTTAATCTGTGTCAATTTATAGTACAGTAAAAAATTGCAAATTATACTTGAAAATCTAAAGAATTACGTACAAATAAGGGTAATTGAGAACCGGTTGTTGTTAGTAACTACAAATTAGGGTCCAAACAGCAATACCACATCTTTGTGTGCGTTGAATTTGCGAAAGAATCAATACTTAATAATCAGCAATTGTTAACTACTCATTGTAACGGAAATAATAAGGCAATGTCGCGGCCTTCTTTGCCTCAAACGTATTCCGGTTATCGTTCGCCGAGCGTAAGGGAGGACATTGATTCGAGATCAATAAATATCGAGTCGAGTGAACTCATTTTTTTTAATAATCAACAACAAAAACACACTAAACAATAAATCAAAAAATATCTTTTGTGCAACGTGTTCTTTCTATACTTTTAAACAAAAACGACAAAAAATGGTCTCGTTTCTGCCTTACCTCGCCTTGCGATTATGCAAATGGCACGACAATAAACTTGCAAATTGTAACATAAATGTAAATTGTTTTTATGGTGGACGATGCAAATTTGTAATAATAGAATACTACCTAAAGAGGCCCTTTCAGTAGTCTTACTAGGAATAATTACAAAAAAAGGAGATAGATGACCGTTACAATATTTTAAAAACTTCTTTTCTTTTCTAAATACGATGAACTTGTATATTACATTTTATTGTAAGTAGCACGTTTTCGAAAGAGCGATGAAACGGTAATATCAAGCAGCGTCGGCGCGACTCTACTTGGGAGGAACTCGTATACCGGCTCAGCGTCACGAGGCGCTAGGCCCAACGTACGCGCCTACTACGCAGAATGTACGCGTAAATCAGTCGGCGAGTCCGGCGTGGCCGGTCTTCTCGGTAAAGACAAATCTTCGGGCTCCGTTTGCTCGGGCCAATCATCCCAGCGCCAGTCAGGTGCAATGGATGCGGGGGGACTCGGTGTGTCGGGTTCACAAGTGCTGCCCGAACATCTATGCAGAGCTGCAGCCTGCCGACGTCTGAATCTAGCACCACAACGGCATGCGAAGGGCGCATCGCCCTCATGAACAAGCGCATGAGCTTTAAGCTGATTTGAATCAGAAAAACGAGCTGGACAACGGGCGCAGGCGTAAGGGCGTTCACCAGTATGAACGCGAAGATGCCGTCTCAAATTCGCAACTTGGACAAAATGACGAGGACAATGCGGACAACTATAAGGCTTTTCGCCGGTGTGAAGCCGAAGATGGGTTTTTAAGTGATGGTCTCGTGTGAAACGTTTATGACATTCTCCGCATTCAAATGGTTTTTCGCCAGTGTGTGTACGCTCATGATTTTGAAGAACATGTTTATATCCGAATGATCTGGAGCAAACTTTACATGTGAAAAGTTTATCGCGTGGTGGATCTGCAGCTCCTGGTGATGAGCCAGATGATGGCGGTGATGGTGGTGCAGTCGCAGTAGTATCCTCGAGCTTCGGAGTGCGCCGACGTTTCCGAGCACGCTCTAATTCTGGGGCAGGGGGAGGCAGTAATGGTGCAGGTGGTGATGGAGGCCATGCTGCAAGTAGCGCACCCGAGTACAGCTCTGCTGGCAATCCAGCGACTAGAGCTGCAGCACGACTGGCAAGCAATCTCTCTGCTAGCATCGGCAGAGATTCTTCGCGCATGCTTGATAGCGACCTTACTGATACACCTATAAACAAAATAATAATAATAACATTATTGCTTATAAAAAATATTAAAGTGAGTTTATGCTTATAGTATTTGAATATCATTCATCACAATCATTTCCGTCACAAGTCTTCGCCTAAATAAACAGCCAACCCAAGCCTATCGATAGCATACTTATCAGTGAGAGGTGACAAAAAACTTAGCAAAAACAGTATGTCAGATGTAACGGAGGAAACATTTGGTCGCAATCACGACGTTGCAGGTCGCTTCCGCCCCGACCTGTTGCGCAAATTGCCACGACAACATTTGTGTTCAAATAAAATTAAAAATCAAATTCAACATATTAAAGTTGATTTAATTAGGTGCAGTTAGTTATTAAGGTAATTGTTAAGTACTATAAATTACATAATTACTCTGCTAAAATAAAAACAACAAATTTATCTATTAATAATAGAATAAATAATTATTCTTCAAACAACAAGGTCCTTCTACTATGCCAAATTATATTCAAATATTAACTTCGGCGAGGAAAAGCGTTTTACTAAAGCACTTAATTAAAATTAGACAAAATCATAATTGAAACTTCTCCTCGAGGCGTGAAGAGGACGGCGAGGAGGGAAGCACCTTCCTTATATTATCTACTTAGCTGTGAGATTAATTTTGTAATAACTTTGCAGTTCACTTCAATGGAATAATTATAACAATACAATTGAATCATATATCCGCAACGCAATTTTAAATTTTATATCCTCGGATTTTAAGCTGCGAGATGTTGCGAGAATATACCTATATTAAATAAGTTTTAACATCGTTTTCTTCCAGGCTTCGTGAACTAAAGGTTGACACTGAAGCTCAAAAGAATAAGCAATCTAAATTTCGTACATTAAATAATTTATTAATAAAAAGAGCATTTCGAATAAAAAAATAATATGAATACGTGATTTATATATCTTTACTACGAGAATAGCTCCCGTCGGATAAAAAAATAGGCGATTAATTTGAACATTACCTTACGGTGCACCCTTCTGCGCCCCGCTTTTTATGTGTTAAAGAGTTGTAATTATCCCCTCTTTATACGCCGTAAATATTTGTCAATAACCAATACTTTTATGGACTCGCCTGCGGCCACCACTCCATAACTCATTATTGCACTAGGGTTCGTCTGATAAAAAGGGATTCGATGACTTTTTTTTATAATATGATACATTTTAGAAGAATTAACTAGAAACATGTCTACGTTGCTTGATATGTATGCACGTCATTTCACAAACTACGTAACATTTTTAGACGTGACAAATTCATTTATCTAATAAATTAATTATAAAATAATTTAGTACTTTAAAAATATGCTCATTTCAAAAAATATTCATTGTAATTGCTTGTTTACTTATAATTCTGTATTTTCTTTGCCGATTTTTATTATAAGCTAAAATTAATTAATTAATTTGAAGACAGAGTTTGTAATAGGATTTACCTATATTTTAGTTTTACGGCTTACGTAAGTTAACACCGAAGTGAAGAAGAGATTACGTGGTAGTATGGTTTCAGTCTTTTAGGGTTAAGCGAAATCCCGGGCATGCCACCATTTTTTGTGGCTTCCCAAAATGTTTATTTATAATGTATTTACAGAGATATCGTAAATATATAGCAATATAGAATAAATTTAATTTCATCTAATTATCGTGCATTTATATAATTGAATAAAAATAAAAATATATAACTATGGACTGTAAAAATTACTAAAATTTAACATTTTTAGATAAAATTTATTATTTATTTCATTATTTATGACAATAATATTTTATATTCAAAGATAAAACAGTGCAAGGCAGTGCTTATAATGATGCGGCTACGTTATAGAATCATTATTTCAATCATTAATATTATATATACTAATATTATATGTTAACGAAACTGAAGTAAATTATTTACTTAGGCTGTTTATTTTTCGTACTTAATCCTTATAAATGTCTAGAAAACTTACAAGTTTCTCATCAATTCCATCTGCAGTGACGTTTATTTTTTTAATCTGTATTATTATTAACAGAAGTACACATAATCGTAGCGGCAAGCTACGATCGCAAATTACTTTAGTCTCGTAGCGAGACGTAGCACAGCTTTGACGCGCTCTACAGACTACGGTTCACTGAATCTGCAAAGCTTTCGGATGCAAATAAACCATGTGTGCGGCATCACGCTCACTCGTCCAATCGCGGCCTCTCTCACACGCATGCCGGCCCGCTAACTTTTAAAACTTTCATTCATAAGCATTTCAACGTGTAACCAAAATATAAATTAAATTAATTATAAATAATACATACCCCTTGAATTTTGATTCGATTGCAGCGATAAGGCCATTTTACACCAACTTCACGAAATGCATTTAGTTTCACCACTAGAAATATGTATGGGTTTTGGAATTACAGTTCTATTTTGTGATGTCAGTAACCAGAAGTACCTGATAATATTAGTTAATCTCAGACGACCTAGACATGTTCTGCTTTCACGGAGTCGCGTTTACGAATGGAGATAGAGCGACATACGATCGCGCTTGGTGGGACCTACCACAACACTGACGATGGCGCGGCGCGAGCCGGCCGCCCCTCGCCGTAAACACACCCCCACGCCCCTCCCTGGCGCTGCCCGCACCCCGCACGGCGTGCCCCCGCCTCGACCCTCGCCCCGGTGCACTCCACGTGCACGCAATGCATTCACTTTTTATGGCTGCTACTACATTATGTTTCTATACTAGTTTTTTAGCCCCCTAACGAGCACTACATAAGCACTTTTTTATGTTTACGATCTGCTCCTGTTCGGAGCGGGCGGTACTTTCTTTTCAGTCCCTAATTTGAGAACACATACTTTTTAAATGAGTCTTATGACTTTCTTGAAAAAAATATACGTTTAGATATTATTATTCGTATATATCTATTTATTTATTTTATATATTCAAGATTTTTTATAATAAGTATTGATTATAATTATATAATAATTATTTATTACAATTTACGATAAGTGTCAATATTTCAATATTTTTTATATTTACTACGTACGTAGTATTTATTAAAATTAAGTATATTATTTCGAATGGTTCATCGTAAACTGGTACAAGTGCAAAAGCACAACAACTGAAGAGTCAATGGAAAGTTCCTTAGATTGTAATTTTGTCATTATGACTAAAACGTATATGCTATAACTTTTAAAATCTGTGATTGAAAGTCACAACATTTGAAATTTACATTTTATGAGAAGTCACAAAATCTCTATATTTTCTTTTGTGTGTAACCAATACTACCCATAGACAGGACTAATGTTGACATATATATGGGTATATTATTATTTCTTTATTTTTCACACCCTATCCGATTTTATTTTGCGTTTTCTTATGCCTTAAGGTTGCCTGGAAGAGATCGCTATTTTAGAGATAAGGTCGCTTATTGTATATATAATCCTTGTGTGTATTTTCTATTTTATGTGTTTATTTTATGTGTGTACAATAAAGAGTTATTATTATTATTACATTTTAAACTGCTAAATAAAGCAATATTTCATTTTAAACCAAAAAGAGTAAATTATATCAAATGTGACAAATTGTGCCCTAAAACTCATTATGTAAAATCTAGATATCTTCATCACGTAAACTCTAATCTTTAGCACATGTCACAATGTTAACCTTAAAAAGACCATAAAGAAACAAACGTAAATATACAAAAAGTGAATAACTCATATAGTACCTTAATAAATTCGAATTTAAGCTGTATTTAACATATTTTTTATTCTTACGAAACGGACCAACTACTATCACTTTAAAAACATGTCTCTATTTTTTTTTGGCTGTTCCTATTGATTTCCCGATCTTTTTTAAATAAAATTTTATTAACTTGAGTTTACTTATATATCATTACTTTTTCAACGATAGAATACTACCTATATGATTTAATACATGTATTATTGAAAATGGTGGACACTTGAATCGGGGCTAGGAAGAGTTTACCATTGTTTTATACAGAGGAAAATAAAAACTATTTAGAGTTTAAAACACAAATGTATTAAACATCACAAAATGAAGTTATCTACAAAGAGAAAGATGCATAAGTCGACATAGTCTTCCATAGTCTATGATCAACATTTACAATAAATAATTGGACATGAAAATATCCAAAAAACTGCACCAAAAAAATTGTGGTCCATCCATATCCATACTTTTGTAAGCGTCTCCACATGATCCTTCCTAATCTTCTCATACAAAATATTTCTAATATCTAACCCTTGCAAATGTAAAGAACAAAATTTTGTACCCTCATAATTGTTGGTGGTACCCCTAACTACTTATATAATTTATCTTTTTATTGGCTATTACTTTCGGACAATTATGGACAGCCTTACATGCAGTCTCTTCATAATTGTATAAATATTTTGAGATTCAAAATTATATTTCTCATGCACGGTTTCAAAATTAAATTAATAATTTTTTTTTGATTAAATTTGTGTGTTTTGTTCACTTTTCAAATTCATTTTTTGAAGTGGAAAATACAAAAGCAATTCTTCCAACCAGGCGACATATACCAGTGATTATATCTCCTGATTACTTTGTGGTCTAAGTTTCCCGTTTGTACTTCTTTGACCTTCATTTTTCCTCAGAGAAAAATCCGTATCATCATCATAGTAAAAAACACTTAGCTCTCATTAAACTGCAGTAATCAAGCAACACAATAGTAATTATACGAAAAACTTTGATAAGTTTTAGTTAGATTACGACCATATTATAATCATATTATATGATATAATCATATAATATGATTATATGATTATATATGGTCGTCCGCAGTATGAAAAAGACGTTTCTTCATCTGACAGCTAAACAAGCTGGTCATCGTGCAAAATAGCGTAATACATGTTATAAGCTTCTTGTGTGCAGTGTGTAATTGCGTCGACATTTCTTTAGAGTAAAATTTAAGTCGAGTTTTGAAAGTTATTTCAACTCTTTCATGAGGACAAGGCACAAGTACCAAGGACTTCCCAATTGTCTAGATGTAGGTCACATTTTTAGAAATATTATTTTATTGATATTATTAAAAATTTCATCAGTTCTCAGACACATTAGTACCTATGAGATGCATAAATTTAAAAATTTATGACGAATTAGTATTTATACAAATAGTAAAAATATTTTTCTTCCGTTTCGTGCTATACTCTGTATTGTGTTAGAGAGAACTTGAATTTCCGCCAGAATTTGCGATATTGTGTATCAAGTGATGGCAGCCAATGCCGCGCTTTATATTATAAGAGCTAAAATATTAAAATAGTCTGAATGTTTTCGTTCCCCTTAGTCGGAATCGAGCACACAACCACTCACGTTTCTATCATACGCTGTACCACTAAGCCACCGTGATCTTAAGTTAGCTGATTTTATATTATCATAAACATACATAATACAAAACAGATGTTATAAATTTCCGAATAACTTTCCGACGGCAGCATAATACGAAGTTAAAACGGGTCCAAGATGTCACGTATCCTTGTAATTATACAGAAAATAATTCATTTTACAATCCATTAATATATTAACAGACGATACTAACAATATATATTAGTCTAGATTAGATTGACCAATCCAAAACACCAACGCTTACTATAATATTTAGTTAATTTACAGTAAAAAAGGGAAAGTATTTGAAAAAAACATATGCTTACAAAAATAATTTAGGATGATGGAAAATTAAAAATACAATATGAATCTAGGATAACCCTTGACATTTTTACCTGTCTGTTCGTATCTACACGCTAGCCTCTGGAACCTCTGACTTACAAATATGGATGCCATCTTAACAAAAGTTTTTTTTATATCTGATAGTATATGCATAAGTATATATGTTAATAAATATTTTATTGTTTTTTAATTAATATGGTAAACAGAAACTTTACGGCAATAGTCACAAAGTGGAATGAAACGATGTTAAGGGTGATAAGTATTTATGTTATAACAAGAATAGCTTAAAACTAAATAAGGTCTTCAAATTTCCTCAGTACCTCAATGAGCATGATTTTTTTAATCGAATTTAATACACTTTTCTAAAGAAATGTCATTAGTTTATTAATAAAATTAAGTTAATTAATAAAATTATGACCTGTTGACTAATTGCTTTAAGTACGGTTACGCATATCATTGGAGTCATTTATAATGTTACTTTAAAGTATGATAATCTAAAAGGATGAAATGAACATGTAAAATATTAGTAGTTAGTTAGTAGTTGTTTGATATTTACTTAAATAATATACGTTGCTTATATGGTAGGCCTTCGACAACTTGCGAGGGAACTATTGACTCAAAGAAAACACATAAAAAAACATAAGTGTCGGGACACAGTGGCGTATCACGTAAATTAAACGTTTTTATCGCGCACACGGCTGCGGCTATTTTTACCGTTTTTACTATTTATATCTGTATAGTAGCACGCGCCCTACGCTTCACGCACTTTTTATCCCAACATGAGGAAGTTTCGAAGACGTTCCTCTTATAGCTCTATTATTAGCATAAGTAAGTTATTTGACAGATGTTAGATAAGAACAACATAAAATATAATACCTAAAATACATATATTATGTAAAGATGTTGTTTTTATTTTGTTTTTATTAAAACTATACCATTTAGTTACATATAGTTGAATGGTTCAATATCTGTTACTAAACTATGTTACTTAACTTGCAGTGGCATGTGGTTACGCAAAACATTCAATTAGTTTTCAGGATCTATGTTTTATAGACATAAAACCAAAAATACACATTTATTAAAAACAACCAAGCTTCTTTCACAATACAAGGTAAAAAAGATTGTTAGTTTTTTAAAGAAATGCTCCCACCTGCTGCTGTCGCGTGCCCGTACCGGTTTTAGAAATTGTAACTTTATACTGATGAAAATACAGCTGATATTACTAGTAGTTCCCAAATTATACAATTTTTATTCTTAAAAAAGTGTTCACTGTCTTGCTCCCTTAAAAACATTATCCTTGTTCATCAGGATGTTTAGGTTTGTTATCTCGCACACGCCGTCGCACCTTGTCTTGGTTTCGGGAGCCTGCCCTCAATGTTTCAAGTCTATCTATAAATTAGAGGGCGACAGGATCTTTGTCTTGCAAACATTTGCAGATAAAGAAGCAGGTGTAGCGAGATCTTATCTACAATCAATATTAGTTACATCGGTATAGTTAATTATAGCAAAATATCCCAACGACAACATATCCACTTTATATGCTGGAGATTAAATCTCTATATACCTAAATTTAAGTATCTATTACTAAGTATATATAGATACTTACAGAAAAATTCAATATAAAAGATTAAAATTCTTATACATAACAACATTCACATATACGTGAATAATGTGTAATGTTTACTCGTAATTACCTACTACTAATACAAAAATAAAGAAAAAGTCGACATTCGTATCGAGATAAAAGTGAAAGTGCCTTTGTTTCGTAAGGACCCGAACCTTCTGAGGCCCCTTCTTCAAAGAAGCTAACTCTTTGAAGCTGTGAAACCACAATTAAGCCTTGCCGAGGAGAATTCAAGGACACGTCACTTTGCTAAAATAAAAGAACTCCTTGAAATCTGCCCAATACTTTCTTTTCGTTTAAAGAAGTTATTATGCAGATTTCGGAATGGCTTATAGCTCAGCATAAGTTGTAGTCAGAGCTGTTATAGTACAATTTATTATAAAAAAATATATATATATATATATATATATATATATATATATATATATATATATTTTTTTTTTATATATATATATATATATATATATATATATATATATATATATATATAAAAATAAGCATATAGTATTCACCTGTATCTCCGTATTCATTTACATCATGAGGCTAAATATAAAAACAAAAAATGCAGTACGACCGCTTGCTTTTTTTTTGCAACTTTGCAAACTGTCATAAAATTTTATAGCGAAAGTAAAGAGAGAATGTCCATCATAAAGGATTTCAACATGCGTAAGTATTTTGTCCTATTGCGCACCTATTTAAAACAATACGTTTTTATACAAATCTTCTAAATTAGAGCAACCCGCTTTTATGACGCCTTTGTTTTGATTAGTAGGTTTTGCCGGTCTTGCGATTTGGTCAATAGTGCCGATTGCCGATAATTGTTTCAAAGATATTCGCTATTATAAATCGTTAGCCATTAAAGCAAATGAAAAACATTTTTTGCAATTATTTATCTTGCAATTTAAATTCTTATTACTCTAAATAAAGTCATAATCATAATTAAATATTTAAAATGAGTAACAAACATTTTTTTTCTATCAAAGTTTGATTTCTTTTCAACATGATTGTTTTGTACAATATGATTCGCTCCCTTCCGTGTGAACGACAGATGTGCACTAGCGTTGCGGAAATTATAAAAATTGTGAATATTTCATTCACATAATTGCGCATTCGGCCGTTACGAATCAGTCACATACAATGGACTTGAGTTTTAGCCAGTTTTTTTTATTTCATAGAGATTTTAATGTAAATTTAGGTAAAACCAACCGTTTTATAATATAAGGGTGATTTGAAGAGGGAGAAAAGTAAAGTATTACTGTATAACAATCTTATGATTGATTACAAACTTGTTTTTACCTTTTTATAACTAGAGTGACATTTCAATGATATGACATTGACTCATTTTACAGATGTAATTGTGTTTTTTATTATATAATTTAAATGAAACATAATTAGTTCAGTCGTATTATGAATCTATTTCATATAATAGATTTTAATTGTAGATCACAAATTGTAGCAAACTTGTTCTCGTTTTTTATACTTATTTGAAGTTATTGGCAATAACCGTTGCTCATAATCTTAATTTAAGAATTGCAATGTAAATTATGAACATTTTATTCATTTGTTGGAATATCGTTCCGGTACATAACGCAGGTGAGGATAAAATATAAAATATCACCTCTAAAGGATTCGCATTGAATATTTATCCCCAGCGTAGCCCTGTCCGAGCGCCCTTTGTTCTCGACGACCGTTTAAACTTTTGATTCTGCAACGGCAACAGTCAACTGGACCCTAACAGTTGACAAAAATATCCAATATTTATCTCCTTGTTTAAATAAAATTGAGTCTTATATATTTGCAGTTATGGTATAATATAAAAGTTAATTTATGAAAGCACATACGACATTCGGACAGTGACAGGTGGCTATTTCTATGCTTGCGTCATAGACTCTCCCCTTCCGGGTGTGATGAATAATTCCCTTTTTCTGTTGGAAAGAATTGTCCTTAGGAACTAGCCCGGCGACTCGATACGCGCCGTCGACCGCTTCGCATAAATGTGAATTATATCCTACACTATCCCACTTAGTGAACTCCTCTTTTTATTTCAACCCTAAAGCGGGATTTACGTTTTCTCTCAAGTGGACATTACGGCCGCTTATGTATTCGCATTATATTTTGTCTACTATGGACGGAACGTTTAGGTGTTCTACATTATTATTATATTTTCAAGACTAAGTTGAATACCTATTTGTGTAATTCAGTATCGTATGATAAAAATGCTAAATACAAATTATAACTTAATGAAATTGTAATTGTTGAGCGATGCAGATAAGGATACACTCTTTACTGTGAAATTTTAATTCATATATATTTACTTATATTTCTTTATGATTTTAATAATAAGTATGTAATATGTTGTGTGTGTCCGGCAATCCGCGATTAAAAGACGCTGTTCGATCACTCCTTCTATCCAACCCCATTCATAATGTCTTTGAAACGTCTCGCTTTTGTGTCTTCAGCTGGTGGGCGAGCTGTCACCTTTTGTAACATGCGACCATCACGCGACTCATCTCGTCCGCTGTCAAACGTCTTGCACAAATTCAAAAACAACATCAACTTACTTTTTTTACGGTTCCTGTGCAAACGTCGGATACGTTAACGTTTGGACTCTTTGTCTGATGCAAACAAGAGACGTGTCCTGACGCTTATCGACGTTTACAGATTATTCGAACCTTTAAAAAGGTATCAATGCGTCGTATATAATAAATACTTAATTTCAACGCAGCCACCAGTTATAAATTAGCAGTGCCTAAGAAAACGCAAAAATTATACTCAGTCTTATTACTCAATATATTATGTCTAACAGCCACATTTTTATTCATGTTTTATATTAAATTTATGAACTCGTCAAAGGTAAACTTAAGAATTAATGAATATGCATCCTAATTAGTATTCATTATCTACTATCTAACACATTCTGTAAAAACTGTTCGTAATATTTTATACAATTTTTTTTTACTATTGACAAATAGTTATGACATAAAAATGTGAATGAAAATTATATAAAATACATAGATGATATAAAATATATACTTTTTAATATGGAGATATTTTTAATCTGCCGTGCATTACCACTCCAAAGTAAAACTTTGCGCTCTTACACACACATATATATGTGTACATTTAATGAGAGGCCATCCTAACAAATGAAGGAAATGACAAGCATTGATTTAAATTTAAGCAAATATAAACATTTTTCCCTGCATATTAAACTAATAAGTAGCACGTATATCAGACACTTTACAATTGCTCTATCTTGACTTTATATTATATATTTAAATTTGTTAATTTAAACGAAAATCTTATTTGTTAGACTGAGGGTGAAAGGTTTTGTGTGGCAAAAAGACACCACATTTTACAATGGACCCTCAGCTCGACATAAATTCGCAATTTTTTAAAAAACACAATGTCTGTACTCGTGCCACCACGGGCGACGCGCGACTCCATTGTGATGCATCGAAATGCATAATTTGTCGAGCACATGTCAGTTTTTTACTCAAAATACTTAAAAGTGACCTTCAGTTTTGTAGGCAATAGGATGCAGCGGATTTATTGAATATTTGTGACCCGTGGACATTGAACAAAAAGGACGTCCAGGTGGGACTTAAAAAGATGCGATTTTAAAATATACCAAGATATTATTTTTTTCCTTTTTTAGTGCAATTCTTTTATAACGATTGTTAAATACAATTTTATACGTGACTTGTTAGGTTGCTAGCTGAGATGTCATAATATGTCTGGTAATGACAGTACCATTTTTGTAATCTCTTTTTAGAAATAATATTTTACAACTATTTTTTTCACTGGTGACCAATATACACCCTGTAGCGCTAAAGATTTGACCACACGGCACGCACAAAGCTTGTCAATTTGGAAATGATAACAAAAACGAAAATATAATCTCTTTCACTTCTTCAATTACTTATGATAAATATATTAATTTCTCATAAATATAAATTTAGGTATCCATATTTTCAGTCAAGTTCAGTCATTATATTGTTCCTAATTACTTCTAAGCAAACTGTAAGACGATAAGCTCCTTTTAATAACGCAAGCATCGGGACACTATAATGTTAAATAATTAATTATTTTTGTTTATCATGTATGTACGCAGCTTTTGAATTGAACACATTGAATCCTTTCTTCGACGTCTTATGATTGCGCGGGTACGTGAACGACCTTTGTAGCCCTCGTCTGTCTTTGACAACTGAAACAGCCCTTGCGTAACTGCCTTTAGTACCTTATTACCACTTCAAAAATAAATTTCAAACATAAGTTAGTTATGATTTTTTTTTATCATATTCTGTACCGAAATTTGAGAATTATATTTATTTTAGTTATTTAATTTTAGAAATTTTAAGAAATTCTAAAGTTTCAGAAAGTAATTTGAGTGATTGTTGTTGGCACTTCCTTTTGGTAATATGTATAATACGATTTCAGTATAATCATACAATAAAAAGCAAAACCTACAGCAATGAATTAAAAAAATTGATCGGATTACCGGGGCAGGACAGCTGTGGGACAGTGCGCGGACGCTGCATTTTTTACATTTTGCAAAAATGTATCTCAAATTACTTTGTTGAATAGGCTTTCCATACTTCCGATTTCTAAAGTCCAATTTCAATTCAACTAGGACGTATCTAATCCAAAGTTCATTAATCTTTCACTAGAACGAAGATTAGCAACCGAATATACCCACTTGTGCATGGTCAGTTGCTGACAGGAAATTGATTGTATTTTTTGTTGATGATTCCCACAAATGTATATTATGCTACGGCTCATTTCTCTTTGCAAATTTTAAGAGTAATATATAAAAAATATTGGAAAAAAATAATTTTTTTGCGAGTTATAATTCAGTATTACTTTTTATTTACGTTAATAAATATTTTCTCTCTTTTAAAATATAAAATATAAGTATAATAGTAATTAAGCAGGGTAGGGAGAGGGACCTGAGAACTTAGTGTTACGACACTCCGTTCTCCACTTTTCGCCGAATTGGCATGAACTATATTTAAATTCTGTCAAGAATCTATCAAATGGTTATCACTAATTCATTTAAAAAAATTCTGCCCTGATAAGACAAAGCGCGCGTTGGGTTCCATCACTTAACACGCAGTCCCGAATACTGGTGGAAAGCGGCGAACGGAGAGTCTTGACACTAGGTTCTCTCTTATTATCCTGCAATACGGGATAAACGTGAAGCTGTTTATGTTAAACAGTATCAACTCATTTGTAGTTTAATAAATATAATTTGTATCCCAGGGATACTTACCTAATTCACGTTTCATAATTGTTCACTTATTATGGTTAAAAATCTTTATTCTCTGGGTCAATATAATACCACAGAATATTATATTTCTCGTAAGAAAATATCCTATTTCCGCATCTTCCTACAACAATGCCTACGCTATCCAACTATTCAAATATTGCAGAGTGTGGGTAAACCAGAAAGTTTTTTGTACTACAAGCGAATTAATGGATAACCAAAAACCGCACCCAAAGTAAAAAACATATTTATTAAATGTTAGTTTCACGTAATAACACGTTCATAGTTCCTTTCATTGTTTCCAAGAGCCGCAACGAAATATCCGGTTACCGCCGTTAAATATTTTGCTTCGATGAAAGGGAAACTTCATAGTTTTTTCGTCAACATTTCGTTTTTGCTCTTCAAACGCGGAAGTTGAACACTTATGCAAAAGTTGAAATTGAGAATCGATTTCGCTTTTAATTTCGGCAAACGGCTGCTCGCAAATAACATACAATTACAAATATTTCCATTCAAGAAATAACGAACGTCGGTAATAATTGCGGCTTTATTGCCGACGGTTGTGAGCACTGTAGCTTAAAGCTTTATATCATTCCTAATACTCATAATTTAACGTTTTAATTGAAATATCTATGTAACGTTCAATTGAAAGAATTTTTGCCGAGAACATTTATCAATTCACAAAGAGTGAAACCATTCTCAAAAGAAGCCTGCGCCGGACAGATTTAATTTGTTACGAAGGCCTTTATAATTGGAACATAAAGATTGTGAGTAATTAATTTTCGCAGCGAGTCAGAAGCAAAGAGACTATGCATTAAGAGCGGGCGGGCGCGGATGGGCGCGGGCGGCCGAACTGAGTCTAATTAATATTAATGACCGCGGGAGGCGCCGGCACCGGCCACCTTACTGATCTTCCTTTATCCCGGCACCTTCGTCACGCCAATTTTAAAATATCGTTTACTACTGGGCATCTTCACATGTATATTTGCTTTTGAAATCAAATAGCTATACAATATACATCAAGCACTAAGTTTAATTTGATTTTTTTGAGAAGTATATAATACCTAAAAGGCTTCGATTTCAAGTTATGTTTATTTATATATATTATCAGTATATTATATTATCATTTTTTTTTAACTCCCGCATATAGCAGGGTAGGCAGAGGGAACCCAAGAACCTAGTGTTAACACACTCCGTTCTATAACTAAATTAAGAATATTAACAAATTCTTCAGTGTATTGTATAAAAGTTAGACTTATACTCGTATTTGTACAGGCTACAGATCAATACGTCTTATGTACCATAAACTAATTGGATATCATGTATATTGTACAATAGCATATAAAGTCTAGCAAACAGTGGCAAATATGACGTGTGGGTGTTGCGGAGGTACGGTGGCGGTGACCGATGGGACGGGGCTAAAAGCCGGACGGAAGCCGCGGACGCCCGGCTCCAGTTACACCGTGGGACCCGATGCAAACATTAATCGAACCCAGGGCTGAATAATTTTGTATATTATTTAATGCACTCTTATTTATTAATTATTTGGATATTTATATACTCATTCTTATATAGATATATGTATGTACAACCTGTATGTAGGTATATAAAAAGATAAGCTACTTATATCTTGAGCAACGCAGAAGCGACAAATTCAGCTAAAGTATGCAAATTAATCTTAGTAGAGTCTTCAAAATTGTTTTTCTGCTCAGACCGAAACCCAGATTTTACACAAACTCAGAAATCCAAACTCTTAAATTTTGATGTATTTTTCAGTTTTTGTCAACTTAAATTAAAAATTAATTGCTATTTATATTTACTGAATTTGCTAAACTCAAAACATGTAGGTACGTTCATATAAATATTGTATAAAATGCAATTAAACTAGTTTATACAGCCCCACAAATGTTATTTTGAACTATAAAATTACTTTTGACCGCTAATGTATTAGTGTCACGTTTTTTTTCTTATTAACATAATCTGTGAATTTACGCTTTGTTTATATAATTTACTTCTTCTACCTACATATATTTACTACTTAATTTACTTGTTCATACATTCTTCTGTTTACATACATACATACATACATAGCTTCACGCTGTATCCCGCATATAGCAAGGTAGGCATAGGGAACCTAGTGTTAAGACACTCCGTTCCCCACTTTCCACCGAATTGAGGCATTGCGTGCTGAGTGGCGGAACTCAACACCGCGCTTTGCCTTGTTACCAAACGCAGGATATGAAAAAATCCATTTCCTGGAGTGGGAACCGAACCCACAACCTCTCGCGTTTACAGTCGCACGCTTGTGTCTCTGCGCCACGACAGGCGTCTGTTTGTTCTTTAATATTCATTAATATATACCTAGTCTTAGTATGCTTTTAAGAATACCTATATATAAGAGTAAAATAATCTTAATATAATCTTAGACAAAATAAGTAACAGTGCTACCCCTAATATTATTGCATAAGATGAGTGTTATGTATTTCGCGAGACCTTCCTGTGTCCATATGCGAGTCATCTCATTCTCCTATGTTATCGTAAACACGAACCTTACACCACTTAAGATTTTTTGCTCCCGATCGTACTTTACCAGACAACGTGGAATCCAGTAAGTATTCATAATATAAAATATAAACGCTAATCAAATCGTCACGTAAAACGATTAAAACCCACTTGGGGTTTTGAAAAATGTTAAAATTACTCCATTTTTTACGCTTTATGGTACATAGCACGGTAGACAAAGAGAACCTAGTGTCAAGACTTCATAATTACACATTAGAAATGTTATTTTTTATAAATATGTATATTTAATATGTGTAATATCTGTGGTGTACTTACAAAATTCTAGAAATAATAATGAATAGTATACGTTTTGTAGTAAGTATAGTAGTGTAGTTTGTAAAAGTAATCCCATTTTGAATTTTGTTTTATTAAAGTTATGTAAGATATTGAATGGAAAGTCATATGTTTTATTACTTTATGTCTTTTAAAATATTATATTATTTTACTTTTTACAAATATGGATATATACATAATAGGTTTTTTTAAATTTAAAGATTTTACTTACTTTCTTTCTCTGATTTTTATTATCATAAAATAGATACTTGAAATATGTAGCCATTTTGGCGGCTTCACTTGTATAAAGACCGAAGCAAATGTAGGTAAGAAGGTTATAATCGAGTCCAAAGTGGGTTAAGCAAAAAGCGGCATATGTTTTATTGTAAAAAATCCTTTCAAAGATCCACATAATCTGCACGTGTACGAGCTCTCAAATGCGGCCAAGCGAAAGTATTCGCGTGCGTTATGTTTATGTACCAATTCTAATAACTTCGATTTGTAAGGAATAATGAAGTAGAATTATTATAAAATATTGCAAGTGTAATTTATCAAAAAAAATATATTACAAAATATTTACAAATTGTTGAGGTTTCAGTGACTCATCATTAACGTTATCTAGTAGTAAGTCTAATTACGTAGATAAAAGTTAACTAAAAACAGTACCATAAATAATACAAGAGATCAATTTCGAATACAGCGAAAGTATACGAATGTCTGCTTTTATTATTTCATTAACTGTCCTGCTAACAAGGCGTAAACTAAATGTTCTATTATTACAATTTTTTTTATTATAGTAATCATAACCTAATATAATTAATAAACTGACAAATGCACCTGAATAGCATGGAGTAAAAGGTATTGTAACTTTCGTTTAAGTATTCCATGCAATTATACGTGGTTTCTCAGTGCAATGAAGCGTCGTCGGTGCAGTACTTCAATCCACTAGAGTGTGAAATCACCTATTCGCGAGCTTTTGTAACTGTAGACCGACAAACGACGCTTTAAAATTCTTGAGTCAAATATTACATTTTATGGAGTATGCTATGTAGTATGTTTAATGTTGAATTATACTTTGTCTTACATCAAGAATATTTTTAAAATAACTTGTTAGTAAATCGATAGGGGTCAACTTTAATTTCTATTACAAATGTATAACAAAACATTCTTTGTCAAAAGTCTTTACTAAGAGATGAGGATTTATAAAAAAATAAAATATTCAAACAAATGTGATAATATTACTATGAAACATATCTAGGTGTCTTAAGTTTTACTTAATATTAATAGATATTACCTACCTATAAATAAAATACGAATTAAAATATAATTTCAATCATTCTACCTACATTTCGTATTAATTTGGTTATTTTTGCATAATTAATTTTAAAAATTTATTCTTTTGTATAATTAACTTTGAAACAGGCAAATAAGGCAACAAACATATTCAGGTGTACATTATTCGAAATATCTTTTAGAAATTGTATACATAATAAATAAAACACGTCATAGTTCGCAGATATTGAAAACGCAAGTGTTGCAATAATAGTTTGTTTCGCTTCCCGCATCGCATTCCGCCATTTTTTCTGGTCACGTTTTGTTTGCCCGTCCTTTTCCAGTTATAAATGATCGAATCTTTAATATCGATTTACATCACAGGCATTAACTTTCAAATAATGTACTGTTGTAATATAGTCTTTATATATTGTAGCTAAAGATCCTCGAAATATTCTTATCTGCAAAGGGAAAAAAATCTTTACCTGCATGCAAAGAAGTGATTTAAATGTGCCTCTTCTATTTGATCTTGTCAAATGATTGATACAAGATTCTTTTCCACTCTTGTATAAATAATGAAAACCTACTTTTCCAAACCTATTTTAAGACAACGTACAAAATTCTTAAGAACATCAATATTATTTAAATTTATGTTTCTTTTTGGTATTCTTTATCGTAAAGTTTGATTTCGAGACACTTTTGCTTTTGCTGCTTTATTTTTCTTCTCAAGTTATAAAAATTATTCTAGTCTTAACAAAGTTGTAATATCGAGTATTAAATTAAAATTTTGTTTTATGACTCGCAAAAACTATTTATCCTTTCATAGAAGCGACCGAAAGCCGAGTAATTAACCCGCTTTTTTGTGACTATCCCATATACATTTGATTTATTTTAGGACTCCTTCGAAATGAAAGAATTTGCGAAATATTGCTTTCCATTGGCGCAACGGCCACTGATGCTCAAAGTTCTGTTAGATTGTTACTAAATATCTTTTTTTCATTTAAACTGTAAATAAATTAATTAAGATGATCTATAATTATTACAGCAAAACTTTAGTTTACCTATAAAACGCAGTTGAATCTGAAATTTACACATAAGTAGTAAGTAAGTCTACTTACTTACTTGGCACTGGCTACTTTTAAGTGTATGTAAAAATATTAATTTATATGCTGATTTTGAATTTTCATAAAAACTAATTATATATATATATATATTTTTATTACTATATATAATATTGTGACAAAGTTTGACAATATTTCTATGCTGCCTTTTCGATTCCGGGAATAATAAAAAGCGCAGGTACCGAATGAGAGTGAAAGGGTCCATGCAATTGGAGAACTAGCCCAGTTTTACTCACCACTGACCCCGCAGTTTTTGCATCGACATCAGATGGGCCATTGATTAAACGCACATTCTAAAGCGTAAAGTAGAAACACGTGGGAACTATCAATTGGGAGATATGTCGACGCTGTATTATTTGCATTTGCTAAGCTATGGAACTACCCAGATCCTAGATCGGATTACACTGTTCTTAAGAAAAATTCATTCAATATATAATCTTTATCTTGAAATTTCTTATTTACTTTATTGAATTAATTATTATAAGTAGAGATATTCATCGTAAAAAAATAAATTTATATAGTTTTTGTTCTTTTAGTAATTAGGTAATTAACATTATTTTCATTTCATCTTAACAGTTAGCGCAAATACTTGAATGTTGTTTTGAAACGGTTCGTACCGAATTATAATACAAAACATATAAATAGTATTTTCCTATCAATTAATATTAATTTTTCCCAAACAAGTTTCCCAATACTTTTTTGTAAGATTACGTACTACTTTTAAAATGTTCCCACGTAGTGTACACAATAGCCCTTTATACAATTGGTCACTGAAAATCGGTAAAATTTGAATGTTTGACAGCAAAATTTATTTGCACAATTTTTTTTTATATATTACACGTGTGTTACACTTTCTTTTTGCATCGTGGGAATGCAGGTGAGGAAGGGTTCGGACTGCTACCTACACAAACTTTTTTGCTGGGCCTAAATCATTGTGGTTGCACAAAAGTTGAAATTATTAGTCCTTTGTTAAAACGTCAAGTGATGTTCATCTAATAGGTTATTTATGGAAACGCCGTAAAACATTTATGGACTTTTATATATTACGGACTACGAGTGATTACTGAATGACTTCCATAATGATTTTAAAAATAAATATCGACGGCCCGTTGATATTATTATTTCATAAAGTAAAATTTATGTAGTTTAATTTAATTAATACGCATAATAAAATTATTTATCGAATGTCGGAACCTACTTTTTTCTTTAACAATAGTACCAATGCCATGCGATACCAGTGAAATCCAAGAGCAAAGCCATTAAAGTATATTATCGAACTAGAATTTTTTAACTTGTAAAATTGTTAGGTTTCCTTCGCTTTTCAACTTCTTAAGTATTTATACTAATGTGTATGTAAAAAAATAAGCAGAAATTCTGTCTATATCTATATCTAATATTGAGAATAACAACAAAACAACTAGATGTAGTTTAACGAGATGACAGACAAACAAGATATTTTTTAGCTTTCAAATTAAGCATTAAAGCCTTATTTATATAAAGTTAGTATTATGCAATGTGCAATTTTGTTATTTTTGAGTTTTAATCTTTAAAGTAAAATATGATTAAGTGAACTGGACTCATTACAATTAGATACCTACTAATTGGCTTATGTTTCGAAGTTCAGAACACTTTCGCTGAACAGTGTAGTAAGAATGAATATTTGAGGGAATTTATCTATATATATCACTAGATTTCCTTTTTAATGTCCAAAATGCAATGAATACGTAATGTAAAAAAAAACTCAACTTGGCGTGACTATTATGGTGTTTTGTTTAAATCAATACTTTAGCGGTAAGTATTTTAAGCTTATTAGTTCTTCTTCTTTTTTTATTATTATTATTTGTAGTATGTATTATTCACACCCTATCCAATTTCTTAGTATTTCCTATAGGCCTTAAGGTTGGCTGGAAGCTCTATGTTAGATTCTACTGGAATGGCTATATTAGCGATAAGGTCGCCTGTTGTACATCGTTTTTCTGTTATTCTTTTATTTTAATTTTTCTTTGATTTATGGGTGTGTACAATTAAGATTCATCTCATGCCACTTGTCTTTTTAATACTTCTTTTTTGTTTTTTTTTTATGATTCCATATATTAATCATCTATTTAAAAGCTTAAAAATACAACTTTTCTATTTTTTTTTTTTACTTCATTTTGAGCATTGCGTCAATACGCTCTAAAATTATAAGTCGTGTATATAGAGATGTAGAATATGTGACGCGATGACAAGGTTTATAACTATTAATGTAACTCAAAGGTGTCCCTGCCAGTAATCCTCATGTTGCGGTATTAGTCACGTCAACTCGCCACGCGATCTGCTTTACGACTAACATTGTCAATCTGAACCAACAAAAATCAATTTTAAAAGTCATTAGATTAATAGCTTAAGCCGCAAAATTCGTTGTGCAAAATTACTCTATAACCGTACCCATAAGGTGACGACACGTACCAAATGAAGATGAAATAAATTATAATTTACTCATTTTATTTTTCCTTTTTATTTTATCGTATTTAGAATGGTAAGCACAGGGTATCTTTTATAAATATACTTCGTTCTCCACATTTTGCCTATTTTGGAATAATTTCATGTTAGTTGATGACGACCCAACATCGTTTATTGATAACATACTAGGGAAACAATTATTATACTTCACGCTTACACTACGGTCAAAAATAACTTTACATATATATTAACTTACATTATCTCATACTTTATTATTCTTACTCCGTACGTACGTATTCCCCTCATAGTAGCTTATATATTACAATCAACCCTTTCGCTCAAAAGTACCGCCTTTGCCAGATCCCGTGGACGATGCATAAGATCTATTTATAGCATAACTCTTTCATACAAACCAATCAAAACGTAGTATATCTGGAGAGTAAAAAATGTGTAGTGGTTGTCATAAAAAACATAAAAAGGTACAAAAGGCGCGGCGCGATACGGCGCGCGCGCTGCTCTTATAGGGGTATAATAATAACCCTTTCATGTCGGAAGGGTTAAACGACCAATCAGAAATGAGGCGGGTCTCTCGTAAAATTAAAAATAAAAATGATTTGTTGCGTTGCTTGATAATTATATCACTATTATTATACAATGTATTGTTAAATCAAAAAAATATCACGATGCTATCTTCAAATCATGAGAAACATTTTTGAATCTAGTTTCAATACAAAGATCTTTTCTTCTGTATAAAACATAAAAGATATAAGTTATACATCAAAAACAGGAAATCGGTTAAAGCAAGAATAGCAGTTAGATGTTGCCGCTGCGTTAGATAAAATGCTCCCGCATACATGGCCTGGTCACAAATGAATTAAATGCGGTCACCCTTCTCAGCAATTGAAGACAACTGGCACATACTTTTATGGGTACAGTCATAAACGAAATACTTATTTTTTATATAATGAAAATTATAAAATATATATATTTAATAAAAATCATTTGTCATCCGATGTATCTACTTTAAAAACAATAACTCTCATACGGTCGCAGAAAGATAGAAAATATTTCCTCCGGTCAAAGTATATTTCAGTGTAGTTATACACTTTCATATCATTGTAAGATGTTGCTTTACTTTACGTCCAAACATGTATTTTGTAAGTGTCTATTGTAGAAAAACAGATATGTGAAGATTTAAAAAAAACATTGCATAACATACATAAGCCATATACAGACCCCAATATTCATTTCAACTCTAATTTTACAAAAGGAATGTATGATTTATGTCATAAATGACATTTATATTTCCCTTTAAAATAAAATACAATACGTGACCACTGTAATGTCACCCACAACTCTGACAACCTAGTGATGTGTTCAATTATCAAAATTAAAAAATATTTTCTATCAAATCCGAATTTCAGCAAATTAAAGTAACATCCATGCAAAGTTATCTTACCCAATGAATATATTTTTAGCGTATTAGTTTTACTTAATGCAATATATTGACATTATATTTTTAGGTATTACTACATAGAAAGAAAATAAGATATACAGAAATGATTAACCGAAACAAACAAACAAATAAATATATTTGTTTATTTATTTATTAGGTCTGCCAACAGAATAGACACACAAATTCACACACATACAAATTCTAAAAATTACATTTCAAGGTGTTATTCCACTTACAGGCAGACACAACATGCTCCAACTGTATACTTATACATTATTTTACAATTAAAATTAGGTTAAGTAATAAAGATGGACAAAATACAATAATAAAAATATTGAAATATAAAAAAAAAACAGCTTAAACTATTTATCAAAACCAACAAGAATAACAAAAAAAAAATTTAATAACAAAACACAATAAGCAAAAAAATAAATTAAAAGAAATAATTTAAAAAACACATTAACAATTTGTAAACGCAAAATAAATAATCAAAAAATACTAAATATGAGAATAAGTCAAGAGCAACGCAAGCATTTATAAATTTTATATTTAAAAGAACCTATGGCATCATACGCCACATCTAAATCCTCAATATATAATGGTACTTAATCGTCAACTGGTAGTTAAAGTACAATATATTTTTTATATAATATTTCATACATAATTTAAGTTATGTTTCTGGTTAAATATATACAAATCATATTAGTTTCGTGCCTGACTATCAACAATTTATAGACATGTATTTACAAATTGTCACTTAGTTGACCATCTACATGTACTCGTATTACTACTGTCAATAAGATAGATCCTTGTTAATATAGCCTATTTTGTAATTATATACTGTAGTTTCATAGTATTAATATCGATTATTTCATATAAGTACCTTACTACATATTTAAAAACAAGAACTTGTAAAATTATGTTCAAATTTATTTAGATTATTTATACGTAGATAAAGATAGATTGTATACTTTTCTTTTTTTTTAAATGCAGAGTCCCTCTGACATAATCAGAGACTTTGTAAAATACATTAAAAACAACAAATACAACAATTTAAAGGCCTAAAGACTCAAAATTTTGACTACAATAAAATTCAACAAATACAATAATTTCCGCACAAAAATTCCATCTCATTCACACCCTATTTATTTGCATCTATAACTTTTTTACACACACTGACGCAATACTTTAAAAATGCCTCCCAAGTTTCCGAATTTTTTAATAGTACTAGATTGTATATCTACTATTAAATATATTTAAAAAAATGCCTTAAAATTTTTTAGACAAAAATACCGTCGACAATGTTAATTGACGATAGACGTTCAACGTATCGAATGTTTCTTAATGTTCTGTTAAATAAAAATTTAAAGGTTTTACAAATTTATCTACGTCTATCGCATTATCAATCAATCATTCAAATTGCAACCTGTGACCACGGATTAAAATGTAAAATGTTCGATTCGTGTAATCCAATATCAAAAATAGTTTTCATGCAAGTAATATGATGTTGTAATTCTATTTTATAATCGTTTTCTTTTGTTACATACCAATTTTTTACAGTATATAGGTGAATGAGTCTGTCATGTGCTAATGTTATTAATTTATAACACGTATAAGTGTTACTCCACTTTATTACATAATGGATCCACAAAGGGACAAATAATAAAGTTTAATTTTCCCTAAATACTTTAATTTGGTTCTGAAATTGAGCGAAATAACGCCACGAACGCCTACGTTATATTAGTTATATACGAACAACGTGTCGCTATGACAAAACAACAATAACAGAGCTATGGGAATCATAAAATTGTCCCCTATCATCGAACTCCTATAACTTTGTGGAGTTTTTCCTTTTTAGTTAGTTATAATTCGTAATCGAGTCCGTAATGAGGTGCCTTTTAAAATATCATAAAGAATGACAAAATAGTGTAGCAAAAGCGTCAGTGTAACATGGATATAGGGGCGTATTCACAGCAAAACTGCTATGAGGGCGATTGTTTCATGTCTAATTGGTTAAGTAGCACGGCCTAATAGCCGTCGAACACGACAACTACCTCCTTGCGATTAATGCTTCTATCATTTATATCAATATAATCATAATACATATGTACATATATACACACTACATATTATTTCAATTTACTAATAATTACAGAATTGCTGTAGTTACTATAGGTGTTGCCTAACGCATATATTACACGCGCACAATATACACGCTGGGGTATAACACTTAGGACAACAAGTTGTTTCGTGTACATTACTATCACTATCAGCAGTAATCCGGTAGCGGCCGCTGAGGCGCATTAGTCAAATTAACACGGCATAAACTTCGCCGTGCCCCTGATTAGTTGCCTAAGGCCCGCGGGCGCGACTCTGCCTAATTGACCTAAAAGTGCTCAACACGAATCGGTCGAAAATACACTTTATAACACACAAGGGCTGCCCCTGAAACATTTTTTTACGTAATAAAATCCATACTAAGGTTCTAGCGAGACTTACTTGTAATCAGGATTATATACTACATAAGTAAGTTTTAATTGTACCTTGTGAAGATACCTACTACCTACTTTTAATTTAAGAACATTAATATTACTAAAATTAAATAACGTTATTAAATATATGATAATATGATATTAAATATATAAGTATAATTTTATATCCTATATCACGAAAACTTTTATTTAACACATACTCCAAGACTTACCGCATCACTGTGTTTAAATGTACATAAATACTTTACGAATTTCATATTTAAATAGATTTATTTGTGGACAAATCATAATAATGTGTAAAAATTCAAATTCAAATAGCCCTACTTAATAGGCGACATGGTTATGAGGCGGATTGATAGACCCGCGCCCACTAACCCTAATCAAATTAATGGCGACTGGACTCTGATTAACGCCGCGAGCCATTCATTTCCATAGCGTCGCATCGCCGTTAAAGGCGCGCCCGATTTATCACCTCCAAGTCATTGGGATAGTCATTACTAATGAGTGTCGATACTAATGTGTCATTTGCCAATTGCATTAATGTATGTCTTTTATCTTGAACTATTTTTTCGATTTATCGACTTATAATTATGGTAAAATGTTAATAACGCTATATTACTGCAATGTATTTTTATACAAATAACATATATTGGTAAACAAACGTATAGTAGAAAAACTAAACGAAAACTATAGTCATTAACAAGTTGTAATGAACGAATGCCGCGTGGTTGGTCCTCATGACTCTATATTAATAGCACCAGCTCTCAGTTCTCGGCAAACTCCAACAACTTTGTTTGACGTAATTAAAATCCATCTCCCTTGAACGGCACGCAGGCATCCGACGTGTAATTTTCCTTTCAAAGAGAACTTCCGTTTTAGCTCCTCCCCACCCTAATGAAAGATTACTTTTCTCAGCCTAAAAAGGCTTTTAAGCAACGCCAGCAAAATGACCGAAGTTTTATACTTTAATGACTTAGTACAAAATTTGCCGATTCCCGAAGAAATTTTAAACTTAGATTAAGATTTCGATGTTCGAAATTGCGAGATATTTTCGAGAGATTTCCAAGCGTCAACTACAAAGTATGAATATTAAGCAATCAAGTCTAATTACTTTTTAATTGCTTTTATATTTACCAGAACTTGTTGTTTCTACGTCTACATAGTAATATTTGAATTATGCTATGTTTTTTTAAATAATTTGAGTTTCTCCCAAGTACTGAAATTGCATGGTATTAGAATTTATTGGATAAACAAGGAAAAGGAGTGTTCAACGGGTGGCAGTAGATCGCGCGACGTCGGTAACGGCCGCGTACTTATTAATTGCTCGCTCCCCTCATCGCTGGACCCGCAGTGAGGGCGCAAAAACGTCCTCCCGAGTCCTGTCAGTGAGGGAAAAAATCAGTGAGCGATCGTCCCCTCGCGGCTGAGTCCATCATATTGATTGAGGGTGGGGCTGCCATTGGTCAGCGTCCCCGCGCCCGTTCATTTATTATAGACAGTGATGCTGCCGCACTACGCGATGCCGCGTAGACACTCGCCTTATGTCTGATAAGTTTAAATAGCTTTCACTATGTTTTCTTTGCTACATACTTCAAATAAATATAAAAATTGAGCTTATTTCTAAATATCCTTGTTAACATTTTTATACTTTTCAATTATATATATTCTACAAAGTCGTATTCACGAATCCATAGGTCATAATATATAAAATTAAAAACAATACAAAATTGGAATACAAAATATAAAAAAAAAGAAGTTCTTTCTCTATTTAAATTGATCTTAAAATAAAAGTTATATTATCAGAGGCCATTAAATCCCAGTTGTATTATATCGATTTCTTTTATTGTCTAAAAGTACCGCTGTCGTGATAAATAACAAGACAGGTAAAATTTAGAAAATGGCTTACATATATGAATGACAATAGTATTAAACCTTATTGCACACGGTATATGTTTTCGGTAAGCTTATGATAATGGTAATTTTTGAGAAAAATCAATTATAATAACTACTTGTAATGTTTTAATAAAATACACTTTAAGTACTTACATTTTATGGGGTCCACTCATTAAAATATCATATTTACACATGCAAGTAGTATAGATTTTTTTCATAAAATATTTTTGAAACTTTGTTACAGCGTTTTACAATATTATGTTACATAAAGCAAACACAAATCAAGTGTAGTGTCAGCACTATACGAAAGAAAAATAAAACTGGAGTGAAGGAAAAGTTTTATTCTTCTTAAAATATGTAGAGAAAGTGAAAAGTAAGTGGGATGTGGGGGCGGCGGTCAGCGGGATGATGGATCACCGCCGAGTCTGCCAGGACCTCTCCTTTCTTTTATTCCCAATTACACCTACAAACACACAACAACTTATTTAAGTTACGATGGATATAGATGCTTTATTGGCCAGTGCTCGATAAGGATATTTGAAGAAGCGTTTTACTTTATATCTAAGGTCGTTTGAGATAATTGACTATGTAAATGTTAAAATTATTGTGGATATTTTGCAGATTCATATATTTGTATTCTCACATAAGTGTAATATTTTTAAAATAGTTTATACTTTTTGTATTATATATAATTTACTTTATATATTATTATACAGTTGCATACCTAATGATGTGTACAAAAAATACACCGAGAAAACCTCAAGTCTCGAAATGTAGTATTAGTATAAGACCTATTTGTTCAATCGCCGTGCATCTCGCAATGGATAAAAGTGTGTGTCATACATGGGGATGCGGTAGCTCGTGTGGGCGCCCCCGCCCCGGCGTTGCCCGGCAACCGTTTGTTTTCGCGCACCGACACTGGGCGGGATAGAAGGGGTAGGCTCCATGATTGATCAGCCTATCCCGCCACCAAATGCCTACAGCCGCACTCGCCTCTCGATATCGTTCATATTTTTAAAACTCATTCATAAGGGTATATAAAATTATGTTCCATTTTTAAGTGTGAAGTGTTATTTAAATTTTTATTTCGCTTGCATTATATTTTATTGTATCTTCATTTTTTATAAGGACACAAAGAAACCTAGTACTTATTAAAAACTACGTTCTGCACTTCCCGCTTATCTTCAAAATATTACGTATTGGGTGATTCCAGCGTCGCACTTTGTCAGACATATGAGTGGAAAGTGAACTCGTAACAATTTCTTGTCCCACTGACGAACCTCGTACTTGTAACAGAAGTATTTTATAAAAAAATGAAGAAGAAAACTTAACGATATTTTTAAATACTTATTCATTGTAAGAACATTGAACATTCATAAAGTTAAATGTTTTAGGGTGCTACTTTATAATTTGCTACACTATATACTTTTTACAAAGAAACTCAAAAAATTGGAATCTATATTTTATAGTTGACGTAACATTTTTGCAAATTCCCTTAAACCGTGTCGACCGTTTTAGGAAAATGGTGCAATAAACTTTAAAAACAAATAAAAAAAATTGCTCCTTTTCAAATGGCATTTGCTTTGTTTCTTTTGTTAATCTTTTATTTACACACAAAGAGTTTATGTCAATATTCAAATTCGCAGAAATAGTTTACAAAGTTTTGCATAACCATTTGCAAACTAGACCGTCTTTACATTTTTTTTCTATAACGACATTTATTTTTAAAATGTATTAATACTATATAGTTAAGTAATGTGTATTAATTTATATTTTCCATGAATACAATTAAAATTTTCATAATAGGACAATTTACTAAATGAGAAGCTGTTTTTTACAATATGTTATTACATAAGACTATCACAGTTTAACACGAAAATCGATCTTTAATATTTATAAGATATAAATATTTTTTCAGTCGCTCTAGAATTTTTTATGCTTAGCTTTTTTTTTAACTTCACGCTGTATCCCATATACAGCAGGGTATGCAGAGGGAACCTGAGAACCTAGTGTTTAGACACTCCGTACTCTCTTTTAGTTCCCCACTTTTCGCCGAATTGATGCATTGCGTGCTGAGTAGCGGAACTCAACGCCGCGCTTTTTCCTTGTCACCAAACCCAGGAAATGAAAATACTACATTTCCTGGAGTGGGAATCGAACCCACAACCTGTCGAGGTTACAGTAGCACGCTTGTGCCTCAGCGACAGGCGTTTTGCTTAGTTATTGTTACTTATTTATATTTTTTTATTTATGTACAATGATTACAATGAAATTCGTAATGTCATAATATAACAAATCATATATTTTAATTATGTAGAAAATTATATAAAGTAAATTGAGAGTCTTACTTGAATAAAGTTACTTGAAAAATGTAATAAGCCAGCATATTTCCATGCATATCTTATCAAGACATTCCTGGGACGGACGCGTGCCGTCCCAAATTACTCCTATTATTTTATAATTCCTCCCACTTACGTTTTGAATATTAATGACATTCCAAAGCTTTTCTTCCATACGACGACTCTATGAGGGAAATTTCCGCCACTGTTACAAATTTTCCGAAACGAAATTATAAAAGATCTACGAAAACGATATTGTCAAATATTAATTACATTTTCCAGCATTATATTATTAATATTTATTTTATGTTCATTTATTTTTTTTAAATATTATCTGCATTAGTATAGATAAGTTATAACATATATCAGCACTTCGATTACAAAATTATAAAAAAATAACATAATATTCGTTAATTATTATTTTACAATCATTCATTAAACGTTTCAAAACCGGTGAGTTGTCTAATTAAACCATACAACTCTCACGTCTGAGACGTTAAAAAACCCAACCCTAACGGCTGCAATAAGGTGGATTGAGAATTTTATTAACTTACAAAAAACGCAGCACACGCGCGTAAGAAATCCGATTAAAAAAGGGGTAAGGGCTCGTGACAAAAAAACGCTGCGGACCTTATAACCTTAAGGTGGAATTAGTTGATACTGATAGAGCTATTTGGTCGTGTTTAAAGCTCGAAACGGTCGATTGTTTCGATATCTACTAATTGGATCATACGGTAATCGATAACCTATCCGTTGCAATGTGTTTTAACATCTGCTCCATCTACTATAAGATATATATTAAAGGGCTATTTTAAATATTGTAAGATTCTATTTAAAATACATATTCTTCTTCCAGCTATCGATGTGCGGCTATCTAAATGTACAAGACTCGTACAAGTACATACATATGGTTTGGTATATTAAACTAGGCAATAACTGTCAGGCCTTCTCCCCCGAACTCATGCCCACCTTGTAGTGGTGGAGAGAGCTTAGCGTCGGGCAAACCAGCCGGGAGGTAGGTAACAAGCCGCTTACAAACTGCTAGTGCACTTGGAGTGGATTCCATGTATAATTTGTTTTACAACTGGCCAGACATTGTTATGCTTCCGCTCGAAATTTGAAATCCTAAGAATCGGTGTCGTTGATCATGTCTAACGAGGAATGAAGCTGAGCAGGTTTAACCGCCTGGGCCATGAAGAAGAAAACCTCGATAAAAAATTACCTCGAACCCCAAGTGGTGAAACAGCGAATAGTTCTAACGGCGGTGTCCAATGAAAATGACACACACAGATTTCTTGATTGACAATTAAAAAAACAGCTCAAGAAGGTGAGAAAACTGTCAAAGATGGCAAGCTCGGTGGTGGTGATGTTTTCCTTGCTGCCACTCTTAATCCACAAATCATTGAAGATATTGACATTACTTTGAGGGTGGTGAATAAATCTAAGAACTTGAAGATGACCTTTCAATGTGCATTAGGAGGATGCTGCAAGGTCAATAAAGGTTTAAACTTCAAGAACCGCGCTGCATAACAGGTCTTCTTCAGGGGAAGTACAGATATTACAAAATGAAAATACTCGATTGAACTCAGAATTAAGTGAACTTTGCTGAGGGGGAGCTGGTTTTAGAGCCGAAAGTACGAACTTAAAACAAAACAACCGCGTTTTGGAAATGCTTCTAAAACATAATCAATCAATCGGTGATCAGTCTGAAAATAATATATGGTCGACCATATTTAAATATGGTTCGCAATAAACTCCGCCCTTGAATACCTCCTCTAACAAACGCTAGAGCTAGAAAGTCTAAAGAATATTTTAGAGAGATCTATTTCCGAGTACACGGGAATCTCTACCTCCACCTATGTCCCCACCCTTAGCTGAAAATAGTGTAGTTTTGGAAATACCATACGAAGAGTTAGATGCGGTCGTACTTAAATTACGCAACAAATATGCTGTACCAGGCCCTGATGGTATCCTAAGTCAAATCTTAATAAAAAAATTAGCCCTGGAACTTACGAGGTAAGACTATGTAAACTGTTCATGTCTTGTCTAAAACAAAGTGTTTTCTCATCATTTTAGAAGGTTGGACACTTAATACTCATAAAAAACCGACCGGCAGATAGCTCTTCATCTTATCGGCCTATAGTACTTCTTAATGAAGTCAGGAAACTCTTTTAATGAGTCATTACTTTGTATATTGTACTGTATTGTAAACATTTTAATATCTAGTGGACTTGATATATCAATAAATCAGTTTGGCTTTTGTATAGGTCGATCCACGCAATTTTTCAGACAGTGTCATTAAAGTTAGCCAATATTTTCAACACTCTTCTCTAGGAGTGCATAGGGGCCTTAAAGTTTCACAAGGTATCATTAGCAAGGTACAGAGTACCATGGCTGCCGTGTTATCAGTTCCTATTTACCATAGCTGATCAAAATGAGATATTCCGTCTTTGCCAAAAAAAATTAAAAAATACCTACCCAGCAAAACAAGAGAAATGCGCAAATATAACATCTATTTAGTATGTCTGAATGAATGAAAAAATGTTTAGAAATTGAAATAAAAAGTATTATTTTTGACACTAAAACAACACGTTTTTCTATATTATCTGTATTTATTTTATGAATCCCTCTTTTTTATCACGTCATCTGTATAATACATTTCAAATTATAGTCGTGTGGCGGTTAATCTAATTCAATATTTTTGTATACATGTATAACAGGTGATGTCTTAAAAAACCCCGTGTCCACAGAAAGCTGTTTGACTCAACTGTCACGGTTATCATTTATTTTTTTCTAGTAACAAAAACATAATAAGAAAAAGAACATCGCGATCATAAAAGGGGTTAGATGAACAAATTAAAATGACTTTTATATTATTACACAAATGAAAAGAATAAAAAATGTTTTAAGCAAACAATCCGTCAATAGATACGTCTCAATTATGTACGTATTATTTAATACTGATACATATATTATATATTCACGAACTAGTCACTAATGAAATATTTGTAAATATTGTAAAGCGCTTTTAAATCTTTTTTCATATTTAAAGTTTTGCGCTCGCATACAAATGCATATACCTAAGTAAGTATGATTAATAAACAAGTGTTTTACATTCTAAATTAAAATAGATATTTGAAATATTTTATAATGATTTAAATATTAAATTAAAACAAAATATATGCAAATAATTTTTATAACTAGAAAACTCAAGAAATTGTCGTGATAGTACAATAAATCAACATAATCAATACTACTTCTGTTCAGTTCATGGGTGTGCTGCTTCAATGTTCATTTGTCAAATAAAAACTTGTACGGACGGACAAGTGTTTTAGTATAAAAACTTACAATAGAAAGGGTTAGAGAATAGAGAAGGGTTCTAAACGCATGATATCCGTGTAAACATCGTGTAATTGAACATTACAGGTAAAGGATTTTTTACCTACAAGAATCTATTTATTGTGTTATCTTGCTTGTCATTAAATTAGATTTTAAGAGTATGTTATAAGGAATCTGTTCAGAAATAAATAATCAGAATTATAGACTCGATGACTTGAGCTTTACTAGAATTATACAATGTGCTTTATGTAGAAACAATTTGTTAAATTGCTTGTTAATTTGTTAAGCAAGTTATTTGCGCAAAATAAATATTAAAAAATAAGTGCTTAATACACCTTACATTAACATATAATGTTAACAGTAATTATTAAAAATGTAAATAATTTTCTACGTTAGTTTTTCATCTTCACGCTTTTTCCTACACTACCCTAGTCAGAGAGATCTAGTGTCAAGACATTTCGTTCTCCATTTTCTGCCGAAATTCGATACATTGCATATTAAGTGACGGAGATAAACAGTACCTTGTCTAACCAAAATGAATAATAATTAAAAATAAGACTTTCTATGTCTCAATTCGGCGGAAAATGGGGAACGAAATTGTTGAAAGAGAATGGAGTGTCTTAACACTAGGTTCTCTGGTTCCCTCTGCCTACCCCGCTACATGCGGGATACAGCGTGAAGTTAAGAACTTCCTATGTACTTTCATATAAAAGGGTTTTGTATATTTAAAGTCTACAAAATTGCATTTTACTACCATATATTTTATCCTTTTAATGTGAAATAATGAAAATGTTTAATTGTTAACTAATACTTTATAGTAATGACCCAATTCTCTTTTAAAATTTAGAGAATTACAATAACACAAAATTTATATTTGTGTAAATATAAGTAAAATTTATAGAAAAATAGATTTATAAAGATGTAGTAGGTACTGTCATAGTTAACAATATATTTTGTCATGGAAAATATTGTGGCTGTTTCTAGAAACTGCACTAAGACTAGCGAATTCCGAAAAAGTATAGATTTACAAAAGTATACTTTTGTAATATTCAATACACGAACGAACGAAGTAAGTTATCGTTGATAAAAAATAAAAAGTAGAAAAAAGTACCTACTAACAATAAATTCATTCCCTTTTATTGCGCCTGATTGTTAACTGATAAAGGGATGAATACAGTAACTGTCCGCAGAACTAATTTATAAATAATTGAGATTTCATTTTTTGCAACATTTAGGGGAATTTTTTTTACATAAAAAAATAGACAATGTATAAAAAAACAAAATTAATATATATAGGATAAGAAAATTAAAAAATATATTTAGCAATTGGATATCCCAATGAAATTGTATGAAAGTATAAATAATGCCTATTTCGTATGTAAATATTTAATTATTATCATTGAAATAATGTAATTAATTGCTTTGTTTTATATAAGTACGTATATTTAATTATTATTGAGACAATATTGAAGTATATACGACGATATACCTTTCAGAACAATATTTACTCGTTTATTTGTTCCCATAATTATTTTTAATAATGAATTTTGTGAATTTAAACTGATTAAAGTAATAGTAACATAAAAAATGGATTATTTTTTAGTATAATAACGGCAATCAATCGATGCAAAGTAATGATTACTAGTTTCAAAAGCACCCTTTCTGACCCACTTTTTATCCATTTTTAACAATTTTTCTGTTCCCTCTTCAAATGTTCCCTTTGAAAGACCGGGCGTGAACGAGTTGATGATATTACATTTTTTAGCAAAAAAGAAGAAATTTACGAACAATCTACTATTAACAACAAAACAGTGCCGTTGTGTTCATTGTGTTAGTTTTTTGCAAGATCGCGTGCGCTTGCGCGTCGGCGGGCGTCCTTGCAAACCCTTGCCAGAGCGCGGATTGAACTTAGAACCCTTCTCGCTCTGCCCATGTAGCACAAGGGTCCGCATGCTATCGGCACATTAAACAAAGTCGTATCAACCACGGGAGCTGCGCGCACATACGTCGTTATATCTCGACGTGGAACATATCTGCTACAATTCGCATGTGTGCCGCGCGACAGCTGCATCCAGTTTTTGTATATACGCTCTCATATTTTTTCACAATGCCCGAATGCAGCGCACCCTTGAAACAGTTTGCGTAATCGATGACAAAACTAAACATTCCGCCCGATGATTTCCGTATTTTTGGAATACAGTACATGAAAAGCAATGAGTTCATTGAAAAATCCAAATCTTTATTAAATAAAAAACATAAAACAAGCAAATATACATGTACTTACATATATCATTTTAATACTAGTCAATAGATACAACTGTCTGATGAAAGTGTAACTAGTTTTTGTTGTTTGTGACTGGTTCTTAAATATTTATTTATGGTGTTCAGTAAAATTTGTTAAATTTCTAGTGGAATTTAAATATTAGTGTTTTAGTTTCCCTTTTGTATCTACCACTTCACATGATGACATCCAAAGAAAAATTGCCTTGTCTACACGAAATAAATCAAATTCAATTTAGCGTAGTACAATTGAATTTTAATATGTATATGGTAGAAAATAGCTGATATCACAGTGGCCGATCTATTTCTCAGAAGAACATTCCTAATTGTAGTCATATAAATTTGTGTCACCAGGTATAAAATGTCCATATTAAATCAATATAGCGTGTCTTTTAACTCAGTCCAAGGAAACTTAGCAAATATAATCAATCTACCTTATTATATATAAAAATATTGTTAATTCTTTTTAAGTTAGTCTTCGCTTATATAAAATACTAATGTTTTAGATATGATTTAATCAAAAGTTGACCAAAAAAATGATTTAATGACGATTGATTCATTTTTTTATTATCAAAACTGCTTTAGATTTTTTACTACATAGGTAAGCCATGTGGATATTAAGTCGTTATTGGAAGTGTAAACATTGCTTAATAGCGAATTTTGTAAAAAATATATTCATCCAATACCTATAAGTAGATAGGTCTTCACAATAAACTATAATAGACTAAACTTGGGCTACGGTTGAAAAAGGTATTACATGGTCGTCCTATATATCGGCTTAAAATTGTTAGTAACACTTGACACTCTGTTTCTTACAATTAAATTTAAAAATATATGGGAGAAATCGTATCATAAATTTAGTCACATAATTTTACATTGAAAGATAAGCGAAAGTTTGTCGAGCTAACGTTGATTTAAAATAAAATATACGAAACTTTATATATAACTATTGTTGTTTCATTTTATTTATTCAACCCATGGGTTCTATTACTAGGCACAATGGTCTCCCATTGATTTATGCAAAGCTAAGAGATGCAATTGTCCACTTTTTGCCCACTGGCGAGGGGTGGACGAGTAGGGTAAAACTTGCATACAATGTTACTGGCCGTTCTTTATTATTTTCTTCAAAGAATAAAATAAATGTATATTCTTTTCCTTATATAAAATATTATTTTCACTAGCAATTACATCTAAACAAGTTTATATAATAAATACATATATACAAATGGTTATTCACTAAATTAGTTGTTTCAAAAAAGAATAACATTTTACATATGCTGATGAAGTAATAAAAATTATTTTATAAATAAAAGAAGATCAGAACGTCATTACGAAATTAAGTGCAAATTTTATTTAATAATATATTATAGCAATTAAATGCATAAGTAGCCAAAGATGTAACAAATAAGTATAAATTGAGACTGAACAGAAAAGGGGCAAGGAAAAGACCAAAGTATCGATTGAAAGATATAATTAAAGTTAGAGTTAGGTAACTACGCGTTTGTTGTCTCACATATGCGTGTGTGTAGTTTAACCCCACAAAACTTTCATCTCCAGAGACCCTCCATACGTCGGAGTACGGGGAAACGGAGGGCCGTCCTCCCTTTGAAGGGAGTAAAAAGTTGTTGTGACTTGCTCACCTCTTTCACTGTCGCCCTTCGCATACATACATAAAAATACAGCTAGTGTGCGTTTTATTATACCACGTTGGTTTTAGTACATAAAGTCTTACACATTTATAATCTATGAAATATATTTTGATAATAACGTTTGGATCAAATATTTGACACTTTTCAAATGTTTTATCTAAAATTAACAAACTATCTGTTTACCTATAATATGCAGATCTTTTTTCATTTCTTAATTCAATAAAAAAATAGAGTATTTACTTATTGGCTATCTATAAATTTTAGAGGCATTGCGTATTGTGCCCATCGATGAGCTTTATGTCACGAGACCTAACAAACAAAAATATACCGAGTATACAGTCAGATAATCTGTATATTAACCACTAAGGCCAATATGTATTATACTTATTATATTTAGATATATTAGCGCAAAAATATATAATATGTACACCTACTGAATAAAAAATACTCGGAAATATTAAAGAGAAGTGATAAATTATTTAAAAAATTGTTCATATAAACTTATTGTTACTCATCACAAGACACAAGTTGATGTGTCGCCGCAGTACTTAATGGCACACACCTAGCAATAAAAAATCCCCACATAAAATCAAACGCGTGCTCATCCGACACGCAACAATTGAATTCAACTTGCGGGGACACATTTTTTACTAAAAAAGTGATTTTATTTTTAAAAAATACTCTTCCCTCGTTTTACTGTCGTTTAAAAAAGCCATAATACAAGCCTGAACGGCGCACGCCGGCTGAAGATTTGACGCGCTCGCGCATGTGTTTATAGTCGTCCCCCAGGAATTTACATTTTTTTCGTAAATTTCAAATCATACAGTACACCGGTTAATGGCGATCGATATTTTGCCAAAAAAATATGTGAATCGTTACTCGCATCAAATACCTTCTCGAACAGACAAAAAAAACTTAAGTAGGCTGTACCGCACTTTTTCACTGACGCCAGGGCCAAATGGCTGGACATTATGGGCTCAGTATGTAAGTTCAACGGTTTTTGTGTGACCCTCATTTTACACAACAAGAAGGGACCGACCGTACCTCAAGATCTTAGCGTGCATAGAATCTAATGTAAATTAAGTTCAAAAATGGGAATTTAAATAAGTGTAGTCCCCCAACGACGAAGTGTATTCCGCATAAAGTAGCCGTTATAAATATGAATCTTAGAAAAATACATGTTTGAAAGTTATTATGAAATACATGTATATCCTAATTACAACACGATGCTTGTTATAGAAAAATAAAAACTCAGATAGAGAGAGAGATAAGTTTTAGTATACTTAAATACAAAATTTATTTAAATTTATTGGACAAAGTTGATAGTTATGTGTGTACTATGTAGCTAGTTAATAAGTCTTAGACATTATTTTGTCATAAAATTTAGAATTTGTTAATACATATTCGTATAGAAAGAGCAAAAGTATACCAGGTGAAAGAGATAAGAAAACGTTTTTTTTTTCTGTAAATAATTTGAATGATACATAAATTACATAAAAATCTTATTAACTTACGGACTATTATTAAAAAATCGACACAAATTACGAAATAATCCACTGTATAGAAATATATTGTGTCCATATAGCTCGTGCTTAGAATTACACAGGAAATTAACATGTGGTGAGTTTTCCGTTGGGTAAGCTCAAGATATCGACAATAAATAAAATTGGCAAATGGCACTGCTGCCCAAGCAGCCAGCGGGCAGAGCGGAACCGATAAAAACCTACAGAAGGAACTCCCTAATTTTTGAGGATAGTTCTCTATATTTGGTGAAGAAAATACATATAAGTATTTAGTTCCTTCTCGTTTGATAATATGGTTATATATCATTATAGATCAAAGAATCAAAAACAAAACTACGTGTAATAACATCACTATAATGTGAATCAGCTACAACTAAACCACGATAGTGTCTAAATCTTAGAATAAATGTAGTAGTGTAAGATCAAATAAAACAAGTACAGGAGTGGCAAGTAGCCAGCACTTCCAATCCTAAACAGATTGAGTAGAGGGTGATAGAGCAACGTGGGTAGAGCAGTAACGCTTACAGGCGGCCGGCGGCGTTTCAACAAACTATGAGAAAACACGAATTAAAGAACAACAACACAAAGCGTCATATATATTTCTTATATCATACTCGTACATGTTATACATATAGTTTTGGATTATAATTAAATATAGTTTTGGATATATATCCAAAAATATATTTAATTTAATTTTTATATGAATATTTTTTTCGTAAATTTTATACTTATTATAAGAACATGAGAATATTTTCATGTTCTTAAAATAAGTATATGGGGTTCCAACCAATAAAGTTTATTCATTCAAAAAGTTATTTAATGACTGTAACCGTGCCAATCTTTAAAATTAGACTTGTTGAATAATAAATTTCATAATATTAAATTCGTATAATATTAAGTAACAATAATTATATATGCTCTATCGTAGAAACTAAAAAATACTAAAGTATTTATTATTATAAATGTAATTATCCTCACTCCGACGAGCGTGTAATATTTCCATACTACAGTACTAACTATGTATATATACATAGTCGGGAGTACATGATCGTTGGTATGGCGAAGGTCTCACCCTAACCCTTTACCGTGAGGGTGTGGGTCCGACGGAGGCGGGCAGAGCGGAAGGGTTACCGCCCGCGGGGCGGCGCGGAAGCTCCAGCACCCCGCGCCCGACGCACTTTTACGACGAGGTTTTTTATCGTGCGTGCCGTCGTTTTTCCTTTTCTATTTTTTATGTTTATTTCCCGAGATCATAAATTACGTTTGAAAGAAGGGAACTCTCGGACGATCACGGCGACAAGAGCCAGGGTGAGGTCGAGTAAGATTTCTGCTTTCGATTTTGTTTTTTATGGTTTCTCGTATGTTGACGTAGGGCTGCAGCGTTGCCATGACTACTGCATGGCATTAGGCAAAAGCGAAGGGAGTCCTCTACCATTCCACTACTAAACAATAGCCTTATTATCGTTGTCATATAAATAAACAAGTATATTTGTTGTTGTAACGCGATCTACAGCAGCAAACACGCTTGTCTATATTCATCTGAGCTTTGTTTACGAACAAACTGGCGAGATGGACGCAGTGCTGTATATTTACTTATACTTACTGGTCTGTGTAATTGTATCGTACAATATTGTGATTCATTTTAACTTTGTTTATTTTTTTCATATCAGCGAATTTAAAGTAGAATTAAGTTCGTCGTAATATAAGTAACATATAAATAAATTATAACAGTAATTTATTTTTCAATTAAGAATTAATTATTTTTAAAAATAATATTTTTATTCACATTTTTTTATATTATTTCTTGTTATATTTCTCAATCCCTTTAACAAAAATAGATTTAAGAAAAATATTAGAAAAGTGTAAAAATTGAACCGAAGCAGATTTTGAAGCAAATTTAATGTTTCTATTATCTAGTGTGTGCAAATAACACTTTAAAATGTTAAAATTCCTGTGGAAATATAACCGCAAAAGACCAACAAAACACGCATTATATTCATTTAATTGGTTACCCTTGTCTGTTCTAAAAAATAATGCATATTGCGTCCAGCGGCAGTGGGTTAACCACCCGCGAAAGAGAAATTTACTAATAAAGGATCGAATAGTTACACGCTGCATTTAAAATTAGAACCCTTTAGGGCGCCACGCCGACACACAAAGAGAGAATGGCGAATTGTCGGCAGGTAGCGAATATGCCAGAGTGAACCCAATAATTACTAAGGGGTCCAGTTTAATAAATGGCCTTTTTTCTAAATTATGAAAGGCCCATCGCGCCATACGGACATACCTGACGCGAACCCATTACCGTCTACAATAATGAGTTAAAACTATTGGAGAAAAATTATTTAAGTTAAAAATATAAAAGCAATATTATTTTTCAATACTATTTATGTTGTATTTATAATATGATATAATGTATAACTAAATACAAATTGGCTATATCTCACTGATTTTTAACCTTTGAGATCTATTTCAAAGTTGCTGTTTATTCCCCATAATACTTAGTAACCCACGACTTCTTATGCATAGTTATAACCCACCAATATCCCGCTTTTTCCCTCTTTCGTAGGAATTTCGAGAAATTCTCTCTTACTGCTCCCCTATATTCCAAATGACCAGCACTTTGAACTTGACGTTGTCCGTCAGTCACTCAGTAACGCAAGCGCTTTATATAAATATTTTAATAGATAAACTTATTAATCAAGATAAAAAATCGGTTTAAATTTAACAAGAAGTATATAGAATCTATCTTAGCATTTGCAGACGATCTCGTGATACTGACACAGAACCCAGAACAATATCAGGTATTATTAAACAAAGCAGAGGCTAGAGTATTTTGTACGTGGACAGAATGAAAACAAAACCTAGCAATTGCCCTTACCTATAACTAGGAAAACGAGCTACAAAGTACCTTTTAAACTTTTCGGTTGAAAAGTTGATTACAAAGGATGTTCTCCATTTTTAAATATAATAATCGATAGCTTTTTAACTGATCTTGAAAAGGTACACTATCAACCTATAAGTAAAGTTAAAAAATTTGTATTTACGACAATTTTCAAATTTCATCAACGCATCTAAATTAGTCTTTCCTCGTGTACGATATCAATAAAGACCTTCTGGCGAAATTATTATTTACATTAAGACAGAAGTGCCTCATAGGTCGAGTCAAGACTTAAGTAATTTATGATAGGAACACAATCGAATAGAGCCGGATTAGTATTGAAAAGGAAAGTTGAAGGCATAGACGTCATAAAATTTTTTATTCTATAAAAAAGAACAATAAATATAAAGTAAAAACGCAATGAGCTTAGAAATGCAAAACAAGTGCCTAGCCATAGGAGAGTTATGTATCTCCTAAACTTTAAAATGGTGCACTGTTAAAACTTTATCTTAACGAATTCTAAATGACTCCCCCAGATCAACGTAATGTGATAAAATGGAGTAAAGCCACTGAAGAGTCTTGTGTATATGTAGAGAAACAGTAGTAACAGCTAAACACTTATTAGGAGGCAGGAGGAGTACGTAGGGTACTCCTAGATAGCGCTCAATACTCTCTCACTCCTTTGCAACGCAATGGGACCGGCACCAGCACTGTGAATCCATGGGTTATAATGTCTTTTCTCATTATTTTGTATGAGAAAATGAAGTCCCTAATCAGTGGTATCCTAAGCATAACTAAAAAACTAAAATTTGCCAATTTTTGTTTCTTAAAACGTCCTCACATCTGAAGTAAGTCTGTTTTTACTTTATAAAAAAATATAAGTAGTTTCATGTTTTTAGCAGATAGATGAAAGGGTAAGGATATGATAACAAACACCCTTTGCCTAGAGGCAATGGAGTGGAGCATAATAACTTGTAATTCTGATGTTTGCGCTGTTAAAATCGCATTTCCTTCTGGCGACATTTAGCAAAGTCACTGGAGCGCACACGAGAGTATTCTCAATTCCAATACAAAGCCCGTAAACAATATCTTCCGATGCGACTAAAAAATTATCTATACAAGTCGCCTACACGCCAAGACGAGGCAAATCTGCTCAAGATATAAGATTACGCGAGTTTTGCAATAAAAAAAATATTAATTGTAAAATAAGGTTACAGAAAACTCACTTTTCTTTCACGTAATTCGGTAACTTAATATTATAAATTTTTAAATGTAAAGAAGGTTAGATATTTACCTACCTATTCAATTAAATTAAGTAAATTTAAATTGAATTATTTTATATGTATACTATTACTATTTTCAATTCCTAGATGACTATTAGCTTTTAATAAAATAAATTATTTACTGGTTTTCTTAGACCAAACGCGGAAGTCGAAAGAAGGATCGAATGTGTAGTGTGCTACCTACTACTCTATAGTGACAAATTCAACCGTAAAAATACTGTCGGTAATCCTTTACCGAAGTAAGCCTTTCACGAGCGATAGCCTAGAAATATTTGTTAAATATTTTGGCGGATGATGCATTGTACTTTCTGGATAACAATGACTAAATAGATACGATGTGTATCAATGAAGGTAGGAAATTGTTAAAACTTAAATACAGCCAATTTTGTTGTAAAAAATAAAAACCCCTATCCTTAGTAGTATTTCGGTGTAAACTACACGGTACCAATATTACTGAGATTTTCCTTCCCGGTAGATTTATTAGTAAGACTACTGGAAATTCGGTCCTAGTACCTTACCGGTAAATCTAAACCATATTAACATATAAACAGTGCTATGATCCATTTAATATGATGATTGATAAAATATTTTGAATAAAAAAATAATGGATTTAAAAGTGTACGAGCTAGCTGAAATTGATTGTCGAAAAACATAATTAAGAGGATGTGCATATTCAACCAATGGCATCGCACTACCAACATTTGGAATCGGGCAATATGTATCGACCGGTGAAATTGGTAAGCAAGCGTGCTACCTATACCTTTCTGGCGCATCGTATCAAGAAGTCTGTAGCTTTAAAATTAAAAATAAACTAAATTTGACGAGCGACGGGCTTATTCAGAATGCGCAAATACAATTCATTAATGGAAATAATATTTTAGGTCAACTCAAAAGGTTTGCCTTTACAAAACATGTAGGTATATTGACTATAATGGTAGAAGGTAAAAATTTAAACTTCTAGAAATAAATGAAATGAATTATAAATATTACACACTACCGTTTTTTTGATAAACGCTTTTGTATAAAGTGACATACACAGCAACACGTACGTACTTTACGCGTTAACGTATTTAAAGTTATCATAGATATACGAGTCTCGTACATATTACCTATATACATAGTACATACCTTTCTAGAAAAAAACTATTTCTTGGATACCGCAAATATCACTTTAATTGTAATCCCATATTACGTTTTTACCTATTTCTTTATATTTTTTTTTTTTATTGATTTTTAATATTTGTATAAAATCCTACAATACAATTTAAATAACATAGTACAAAAGTAAATAAACAATATATGTTGTTTAGATAGCACACGACAGCCCATCATTCATTTCGAATTGTCAACTTTTCTCTTAAATAGGTGACCAAATAGAAGAATCTGGACACAAATGCTTGCCATTAATAACCCTCAAGTAAACTACGAGAGTCATTTGAAGTAACATCACATCATTAATATTGAGTAATATATGTAGGCGGTGCCGGCAAGCATCCTTTCATGAAAAGATACTTTTACCCTTTACAAACGCTATCTATTTGCCAAATTTTCTTCAAAGAAAAATAGATCATGATATAGACCGTAAAACCATTAGCTATTTTGCGATTCTATGTAGAAATTTTACGCCTGTCCGAACTTTAAGCGTGATAATACAACTATATCTACTATATGCAAAAGTGTAACATGTATGAATGTTACACTTTTGCCCAGAATGTAACGTAGAACTATTACAATTGCTTATTACGCATTAGGAGTAACTTTTTTAAACGAAAATAAATATTCATGTTTGTGAGTAAAATTACAAATTATAAAAAGATATTATATGGATTTCATTTTAAGTTTGAGTCCAAACATTCTTAACGTTCCGCCCGAATTCGGGACATTGCATGTTGAGTGGCGAAACTAACTCCCGTGCTTTTTCGTACGAAAGCGGTGGAATTAATATATTTTAACATAATAAGTATAGTTCACCCAGGTGGGGATTTAACACAGTGTCATCACGTTTATGGACACTGATATCTGAATACGACAGCCCACTACGGCGCTATGGCCTCAACATAGTATTTACAATGTAGTTATTACTATGTGGATAAAATAAAAACCTTTGCAGCTATTACAACGTTCCTATTTTTCCATTAAGATTTACTGTTTCCTATTGGAATTCTTTGTCCTACATAAATAATACTATCATCAAATTTTCTAGATACCACGCATTAAGGAAACATACCATCGAGGCGTAGTGAAGCGTACTGAAGCGTAGTGAAAAAAACATCTTTATATAGGATTTTGTAATATGTAAAGAGTGAGGTGACATGAGGTACATTTTTTTCATTATAGCTTACAATTTTTTATTTACTTAGCGATATATTATCCTTTCACATGTCCATGCTGCAATAAGACGCATACAAAGCGAGGCCCGACGGTCAACCCATTAGCTTGGACGCACCGCGGGGGCTCATGATCACTTTGCTGATGTTAATTTATGTGCTTTGTTGCTTTGTTCAACTACAATAGACACATTTTATAGCATTCGGCTGCCGGACACCCAGATTAACATCTATGCTTGGTTTTGGCTTTCTCTCGTTTTGTGCAAAGTACAATGCTCGGTCTAACAGGGCACCTGGCATTAATGTATCTAATATGATGGGATGAAAAAGAAAAAACATAAAAGAAGTATTATGTAGGTGCAAATATTTTAATGAAACACATGCGTGCATAGCTGGCATTACAAATATGAAATCATTGCACTTCAAAAATGTATTACTGCAATAGCTGTAGAAGTGTATATTATATTAGATATAGGTATTATTCTAAAGAAGTATCCATTGACAAAAATTGACAAAAAACAACTAATTAAATACTTAATTATTAATATTTAAAGAAAGGCAAGTACTAACAATAAGTATTTACTCATTTTCAATAAATAAATCCTCATCTTTTGGTGCATGTGATTTTGAACCCATGAGCTCACCGTGGACTCTTATCCGATATACACATGTATATACCGCGTGACCCCAGTTTGAATGTATTTTAAATCGCACTAAGTGGAAACCTTTGTTTGAGGGATTTAATATTTCAAAGTACTGAATAGACTTCCCATCCTTATCATACTCAAAGGTTCCAAAATCATATGGGTAAGGATCGCCACGGTACTCTAGCCCTTCAACTTGAAACAAACGTGGAGCCGATGAAATTTCCCTTAGAAACAAATTTTTACACAAAATATTTTTATTAATACTACTATAAATAAAATAATAATTAGATGATTATTATTATTTTAGCTAAGTCCAAGTTAAAATATTTTTTTTTTTCAACTTTATTTTGCCAGAAAAGTAAACCAATAATGATTTTGTACCCACACTTATAAGTAGTACAAAATTATTTTCGTACTTTATTAGAAACAAACTAAACTGGAGACTCAGAAAGAAAGAAATTGCAAATCCAGAACTTTAGTATTGGTGTTTACCTGGTGGGTGAAATGTGCGGTGTAATATGTTCCAAGCTAATACCACTCAAGTTCACTGTCCCCAGTAGCCTTATCGTCGCCTCTCCTCTAGATCCTTTAAAGGCCCAGCATTCCCCGGGTAAAGTGCCTGATCGAATAATGGTACTAGCACCAGGACATTCGCGGCACAATAGAGAAGTGACTACATGTAACATCCAGGTTACTGGTGATTCGTATACAGAATGCTCTATTGTATCTCCAGTGTCTACGACGCGAGCACCGGCAGTTTCTAATGCGTAGTCTGCCATCTACAATCACGATTAAGGTAATGTGCCTAGTGTAGTTATAATACTATAATATTCAAAAACTCTAGGTACGACAAATATACTAGCACATTGTTGGTTTTTTATGTTTCCAAATACTAACCTATATAACCTAATATTTGTGTATAAGTGACATGCCTACCACAATAGAACAATCCAATTGACATGTATAGGTATATGTATATGGATGATATCTATGTAACGGATAAATTTTTACCCGCTTTGAACGGTCATAGTAATTCAATACTTTGAACAATTATCAAGGACCGATGACAATAGGCGATTTAAAAATATACATAGTTTTAAAACCACGCTTTTGAGGTTAATCAAACTAAAAAGTAAAAAAATATTTCTTAGTTAAGTTAAGACGAAAAAAAATTTTAAATTAATGTTATTGTTATAAATTGATTCTTAATGTCCAAATGCAAAATTAATTGTAAGTACCTATGTGTACGTAATAGATAGATCGTAAAAAATTCGACATTTTTTTTTATTTACTTGTACAATACAAATAAAGTTTCACAGATGGATAACAAATAGATACATAGCACGTCTAATGCGTCATCATTACTTATAGTAAATATTTTTAAAGTATTTCTTTAACAATATTAAAGCATTTCTATAAAAATATTCTAACAATCTAACCATTCTAACCCTTTTAAGCTTGAACTGCAAATATTACTAAATATTATTAAAGTATAAGACATCGGGTTGTACAGAGAAGAGCTTGGAACTGTGCCCGGGACTTGTGACTCCAAGTGTAGGCTTAAAATGCATTAACTATCGCCTCCACTGCCTGAACTCCTCTCTCTACCTAATTCAAACCAGATTTTATTATACTACTTCATAAAGATTAAATTATATACCTGTCTATCATAATCACGTGTATCAAGTGAATAGCTATTCACTCGACGAACGGGTTCTAATGCATCTTTGGCCCTCCCAGCGGCCGTCACTACTGCAGGCAAAGCTGACGTCAATCGTTCCATCTCACCTTGTAATTTTTCATGCTTACGATTAATCTAACAAGAAAATGTGGTACTAATAAGACATAAATGATTTTTTACTATGAGAATTATGTTATTTATTTTATTTAAAAAAAGATAAAGTTAATTAAATAGCTATCATTATGGTATAACCTCTGATAAACCACGAGTGAGTTGCAGCACAACGTGTTTAACATCAGAGAAGTCCCCTTCTAATGAATCCTGCTGTCCCCACAAATATGAATACACTTGAAGCCCCAGCAATAGAGACAACGTAACACAAACAAATGACTTAAATAAGTTACTAAAAAATCCATCGTGTTCGGACTCGTAATCCATATATATAAATAAATCTATTGGATTCAATTTTCTGATATACAAGAATGACAGTAAACATTTGCTGTCATTATTTATCCTGTGAGTATTAGATACCCGATGAGTTATTATATTAAAATATACTTAGTTGGTTTATAAGCATCTTTTACACAATGTTTGATAAAAGAGCTGCTTTAAATTTTTCTTCGTGTCCTGCTATCTAATATTGAGATACTTAGTTCTCCGCTTTTTACCTAGATTTGAGATATTGCGTGGTTTGCGGCTGAACTTAACACCAGATTTGTTTTTACCAGAGCGAGGAAATGAAAATAGTTGAAATATAATCAATACACAACGTGAATGCTCGAAGCCATAACCATCGATTTATAAACAGAGGCTGTCCACTGTCTGTCTGTTCTCATATATTTTTTAATTTACTTTAATGGGTAATTCTTTAAGATTTCACTATTCATCTGATTTATATGGCCCAACATTTTTGACACATTTGTTGTACAAAACATGTATTTGAAATAGGGATATCAAATATATTTTTTGTGGTATACCTACTTTCATAGGAAAATTTTGGGCCATATGAATCAGATGAAGAATGAAATCTTGAAGAATTAGTATGTACCTATAGGTAATGATGATGATATGTATGTAATAATGATCATATTTTCTATTACCTACGCAGATAAAATAATTACATATGAAGTGTTAATGTTTTTTGTATTTTTGTTTGTTTAACTTCACGCTGTATCCCGCATATAGCGGGGTATGCAGAGAGAACCTGAGAACCTAGTGTTAAGACACTGCGTTCTCTTACAACGCCAAACGCCTGTCGTGGCGTAGGTACTTTTGAACAACGACAAATTAAAAAATACAGTGTGATTTCTTCAAGCCAGAAATGTGTGCCCACACATTTCTTCCGAATTATTTGAAGTTTGGAAATGTAGAATATGCCTTAAAGACTGAATGACCTTTATACTGTAGAAGACGACGTAAATGTGATGAAAAGGTATATTAGCAAAAAACATTTTAAATAGAAATTTGAAAGTTGAAACGAAAAGATGCAAAAAAACTATAATTTGATGACGATATTGATGGTTTTGGTGAAATAAAATATTATAAAAAATTATTGATTATTATGTGATTGATCGAAATGAACAAGATTAAAAATAATGTTGAACTTAAAAAAATGTTTATTAGCTTAACTCCTTAAAATTAGAAATGAAATCCATAGCGGGATAGTCAGAGTGAATGGATTGCCAAAAGTACGGCCCACACACCACCACCTATTTGTCCACAGTCATTAACCTCTTACATTCTCTCCCCATACTTTTTACGTCACCTTCCTCTGGTATCAATAACACTTTTTGAAGGTCAACCGAAGTCAACAGGTAGAGGACCACTCTAGCCGCTCATCTTTGCTTCATATATCTTTTTTACCACCACCAAAACACCAGAAGAAAGAAAGCAAACCCAAAACACATGTGACTCACATTATTTATTAGCAAAATTACAATAGAGTAAATAAAATCAAGGTTTCTGTTGCTTATTGTACTCTATCTGCGCGGCGGCGACCGACTTCATGGAGTCCTGTGCGTGGTGCACGTTGGCGCGCCACGCGAGCAGCACGTCGCGCAGCTGCTGCCACTGCGCGCGCCCGAACGTGCGGTGCATGGTGCTGGACACGCGCACCGTGCGCGCCGCCTGCGACATGCGCGCGCGCACCAGACGAGTCTTCAGAACTGCATATTAAAACGTTTTTATTAACGAACAAAAAAAACATTCACAAATATATATATATATATATATATATATATATAGGACGATGACTACAGTTGTTCCTAGTAAATTTTTAGTTAAAAATACAAAAATAAATGATATATAAAATAGATACATATAGAATATTCAAATGGTACTAAATTATTATTAAGTAAATAAGTCTTGCTCATCAAGTTGTACTGAGAATTGGTTAGTTCTTTACACAGGTATTTGTCAATGACACAATTCATATCATTATGTACTGTTGCATGGTGTCACCACAAAACATGATATTGTTGATTTTACAATTCAATATCAAGAACAGTGAAAATTTCCTACTTAATATTTTTTATGAACATAAGTAATGAATTTCAAAGACCTAAAAAATTAATTTGGAATCAATTTAATATATTAATAAACTATATGTATTGGTAGATAATTACAGTTTAAAAATGTTGTGGAAATACTGCTTAAATTAATGTGAAAACAAAACCATACCAGGTG
>JAKGSA010000402.1:844306-891853 GCA_033558755.1 Philaethria dido
TATATATATATATATATATATATATATATATATATATATATATAGGACGATGACTACAGTTGTTCCTAGTAAATTTTTAGTCATAAATACAAAAATAAATGATATATAAAATAAATACATATAGAATATTCAAGTGGTATTAAATTATTATTAAGTAAATAAGTCTTGCTCATCAAGTTGTACTGAGAATTGGTATGTAGTTCTTTATTACACAGGTATTTGTCAATGACACAATTCATATCATTATGTACTGTTGCATAGTGTCACCACAAAACATGATATTGTTGATTTTACAATTCAATATCAAGAACAGTGAAAATTTCCTACTTAATATTTTTTATGAACATAATTAATGAATTTCAAAGGCCTAAAAAATTCATTTGGAAAATTTTTTAATATATTAATAAACTATATGTATTGGTATATATATATATGGTATATATATATATATATGTATTGGTATATATATATATAAAAGCTATATTATTAAAAGTCAATCTACTTAATCATATTATAATATAGCTACTGAAATAACTTTATTACCTTCTATGATGAATGCTTCAACATTCTTTTCTTCAATTTGCAATTCAGAAACAATATCATCAAATGATATTTCAGGATTAGACTCTGCCATCTGCATGAATGAGAGTATCCTCATTTTCTTTACATTTTGTTCATGATTCAAACCTGAAATTATGGAATAAAATTTAAAAAATCAAAAATACATATATAGAAAAACAAAGCTCACTATCATTGCATCATACATATAATATATTATCTTAGAATACCTTGAGAATGAACAAATTCCTTGTGATTATTGTAAAATGCCTGATAGCTTGACAATTTCTCAGATACAAATATAGTTAGTAAATCATGAATAAGTTCTCCCTCTAAGAAACGGACAGGCTTAAGAGCCAGAAGAGGATCCAGTAAGAATGAATTAGGATCTGCCAATGCAGTCACTATGCATTTTATAGCATCTTCTCTTGCATATGAAGCATTTTCATCAGTATACGTGCCGAGCAGCTCAATCATTACTTTTGATGCCAATTCACTAAAATGATAACTTAGTTAAATATTGTACTAAAAATATCATAAAAATGCATAACAATCTATATAGTCACATACACCATACAAAATTCATACCTGTTTTGATCTTTCAATACTAAATGAAGCAGTCTGTACAATTTCTGCATTTGCTCATTTGAAGGTGGACAACTAGCAAATTCTCGTCTTAATTGGTCTACACTCTTAAAAACTTCTCCCACTGACCCCACTCTAGCTGCTAGCTCAATTACATGATAGTATACATGGTACCTCAGCGGTGAGTTAGCTTCCAAATTATTGTAGAGACGCCATAATCTGTAATAATTTTATTAGTAAAATTTTAGATCTATATAAATTCAGTATGTTTATAAATGTACATCACTTTAAGAATATATACCAGGCAATTAGAAGCACTTTCTATCAGTTAACATAAAGACAACAGTACTATTAGTTCCACCAGAATCTACTAGCTGGTGAGAAACTATACTGTTGCTATTTTTAAAAATAATTTTACAATATATTCAAAACTATGATGAGCCTCATGAGTTGGCATCAACAGCATTGTGTTCCACACATTAACATTAGTATAATATTCTTGGACAGAATAATAAAATATGTTTTTAATAGTAATTTTAAATTGTTCAAGTGGAAGAAAGGTGAATGTGACATAGCACAATAAGGTAGCAGATAATTCTTACGATTGAAGTGATACCATCCCAAGTTTAGGTCCTGGTGCCTTAGATAATCTCTGGCTGAATGCAAGGATTAAGTTTTCACCTCTTTCTAAGGGGATCTGCAAAATAAATCAGGATTCAGTGTTTAAAATAACACAAATTTAAATATAAACAAAGAAATATTTTAAGATTATACATACGGAAACCATTATTGAGACAATACTGTTAAGAATTGCTTCAACATCTGCCTCATTATTTTCTTTGAAGCAAACGTCACAAACACCGATAATTTTATGTAAGTCATCCTCAATACCCTTTGGGGATTTATCTTCTGATATTTCTGCACCCAGACTCTTGAAATATTTTCTCAGTTCTTGGGCCTTAAATAAATAAAACAATAATCATGTAAAAGTGCTACTCATGTAGTAGGTACAATATTGTTATCATTGCATCAAATGATTAACTATATTTACATAAAAATAAATATGAATTAAAAAGTAGAGTACTGTAAGGTAGGTTTGTATCGCATGTTTTGCGACATGAATATAACTTAATACATGTATCTACAAAACACCATTATTCAGGTTATGTTCACGTGAACTTACTTGATCCTCAAGTGATATATCCATAAACACAGCAGGGCCTTGCATTTTTGTTTATTTAGTTATGTAGTATATAACATAAATAAATACACTGTAGTCTTTATACACAAAATGTGTCTCAAAAATACGTGTACCCCAAAGGTAAATTGTAAAATTGAAATGACAGATGACAAATTGACAGCTTAAGACTGAATGAGATAAAAATAAATATATTATTAATCTATGCTATATGGTAGGAATGTATGGCATTTCATTTTATATTTCATAACTAGCTTATTAAATGACATGGACCATGGCTAAAAAACAAATGTTGTAGAGAAATTGACGATAGAATGTTACAAACGGTAACATACTGCAAGCAAAGTCAGTTAATGGCTCATAAGACTAGATTTCACTTTCAAGATTTTCCTTTAATTGGAACATGCATTGCTTTTCAAATCCACCAACAGTGTACCCAAAATTTAAAGTTCACCTTGATGAGAAAAAAGTATATAGAATTAGCAATCTTATCTTATTAATTTATAAATTAATGTAAATACTGATGCAAATCGGACATTTTTAAAGGTTACTTAATAATATGAACATTATATATATATATTATAGAAAATTTAGTTTTATGTGCATGTTTAATATACAAAATACAGAATACATACAATACGTTAATATTTCTCCCCACTGAAATATTCTGAATTCATTGGCCGAAATTTAATAACAAAGTCATTTGAATTTCATTCAACAGATCAATTTAAGCAGTGAAGTATGTTGTTTTTGCAGTCTATTGCTGTTTGAAGTTGACTCTGTTATTAAAATACAATTGTAAAGATAAAATATATTCTTACAAATATTATTAAGAATATCTAAAAATTAAAACTTGATGTACATAGAAATTACTTAAATATGTCAAGTTTCCATAAAAAATCTATATCTCAATCAAGTATAAATGGAACGAAATTAAAAAATAACCTCGCATATGTTTCTTCCGGAATACCATCCTTAGATTACATTATTGGTACGTTATAATATGAGCTAGCATATAAATGAATTAAAAAATTGCAGTTACATTATTAATTTATAATTTCATTCAATATATTTTACAGGCGGCGGCTTACCAGTTGGAGGCATATTTTTAATAGGTTAGTATTTTCCTAGTTACAGTAAGCTGACACTTGAACAATGGTATAAAACTTAATAATAAACCCAAATTATTTTAATTTCAGAGGAAGATATTTTGGGAAGTTACAGCAGAATATTATTAAAATATTTTCTAGCTGAGGGAATTGTATGTAAACATAATTTATTTGTATCTTCAGCTGATGAAAAACCACAAGAAATTGTAAGTTATTTACATATATAATTTAATATTTAATTTATGTAAGCATTAACAGTTCTTTTTTATTTCATAGACAACCCAACTTCCTCAAGCATGCACCTTGTCATCTGATGAGAAAAGAGATAATGAAACAAATGATGAAATGAAAATTGCGTGGAGGTATGAAGGTCTTAGTCAAGTTGAATCATCCTTTGGGAATAATAGTAACTTTGGTCATCATTTTGATCTTAGTAAACATATTGATATAGAGACTATAAATAATGCTAATATTACGTATTGTCACTTGGAGCAAAATGATAATAAAATAAACAGTAAGTCTTGTTTCTAACAATATATATATTTTTCTTTTTTTATTAAATAAAAGTTTAATTTTAAAAACATTTATTTATTTTATAGGTTTCAAAAATAGCTTGTACTACCATCTTCTATCCAAAATAAAAGAAGCTATATCAAAAGAGGAATATAGTAGAACAAGTAAACATAAGAATATTTTACGAATAAGTATACAATCATTAGGTTCACCCATTTGGATGGCATTAGAATGTGAAGAATCATTCAATAATTATGGTCAAGATTTATTGAAATTTCTTTATTGTTTAAGAAAATTAGTTCAAGATAAAAATGTTGTAACATGTATAACCATTCCCTCACATTTATTTGAAGTAAGCATTAAGCAGATTAATATATAGCTTTTTAATTAAATAAATATTGATCACTAATATGATTTTCTCTCAATTCCAGGATGATCACTTAATAAAAAGAATTTTATACTCTGTAGATAATGGTGTAAAAATAGAATCATTTGCAGGATCAAGTAAAGAAACAAACCCAGTATACAGTGATTATCATGGTCTGTTCCATATTACTAAGTTATCAGCAACATATTCACTTGTACCTTTTGTGCCACCAAGTCTTGATCTTGCATTTAAATTAAGAAGAAAGAAGTTTTTGATTGAAAAGTTACATTTGCCACCAGGTTTGTATTTATTTATTATAATTTATATATATACTAGCTTTCAGTGAAATTCGGTTGAAATTCAGTTCCACAATTTGTTTTGTATGTCATTACACTGAATAAATGTATTATTTCTTTGATGATGTACATATTGCTAGTAATTTATTATGATCGTCATTGCTCTTTTAATTTATGGTAACCTAAAATACTTGGTTTTGAAGACTTATTTCATTTTTTATTATAATTATGGTCTATATGGTATATATATGGTGAAAATTCTTTCAAAATTCCTCATGTAATTTAATTTTGATTTACAATATCTTTTTGTTAGATTATCAATGTCTTTTTGTATCATCAAAACATTGCAATGCAATGGCTGTGGATTTGTCCCCATTCGGGGAAGTATTTATATTCTTAGTCCTCCGGTCTCCTATGAGTTATCATAGGTATCATATTGTTAAATAACAAAGAAGGTATTGACCCAACATGCATTTTTTCAATCTGTATACCTTGCTTGATGCTCAAGATATGTAAGGTAAAAAAAGGGGGTTTGAAATTTAGTAAATAGGAAAGGAATGTATAAAATATATCATATTATATACTAGGTATCTACTTTTACTAACACTATTAATTGTAGGTACAAGTTTGAATTGATAAACATTAAAATGAAATATTTTGTTTTTAGAACTCCAAGAGTCCAGTGAGCGTGAACAAGACGACATTACCGCTACACCGAAGACATGCGGCGGATTTAAGAAGAAAGACATAGATTTTTAATAATTCATAACATAAGACAGTGATAAAACTTACTTAATATAAAATGAAATAAATTTTATACTATGTTAAAAAAATATTTTTATTTTCTTACGTCACACGATATATGAATTTAATATGTTGCTACAACTGACACGAGCGTTAAAATACCTCATGCATTAATTTTGAACATAACTAGCTTAATTATTAGTCACCCCACCTGTTCAGCAGAGCGTATCTCCCTTAAACCGGCAAATGTATTCATGGCACTTTTATTTCAACACTTACTATAACTCACACGCATTTCGACTGTAAATATTATTTTGTTTCGTGACACAGTTTCACATAATAATTGTTTACTAATAAATAATTATGAAGATCGCCAGTGCTAAAGTTCTTTTCGGATGTTTTAATATTTTATTCTTTGTAAGTAAAATATATATTGAAAATTATTGTAACGCGAACAAAAGATAATGAATTTTCTTTCGAAAGGGCTCAGGTTTCGTGAAAGTGGTGTGTGGATTTCTATTGCTGTCCGATTCGCGAAGAATTTTGCTTTCGAGACTTCTTGCGATGCCAGAGGGTGGGCTTGATGAACCGCCTTTTTATTACGTCGCTCTCGCACTTTTGGCAGCTGGACTTATTATATGCAGTGTCGCTGCCCTAGGAGTTTGGGCTACATACCTACCTGGTTATATTATCTTAACTCTAGTAAGTATATAATATAATTTAAACGTATTATTATTTAAAGCAGCCAACTTACGCTGGCATGTAATATTTTGAATTAATTTCGTATTTTTTTCCATTTTACTTAGTTGATTATACTTATGTGGTATGTTATACAGTACTTCCTGGTAGTTTTGGGTTTACTTCTATGCGAGTGCGCTGCAGGAGTTGTGGCCGCAATATGGCCAAGATGTTATGGCATCCAGAGCTCTAGAGGAGGAGCTGTGGGCGCACTGCAAAGTTATTATGCTGTGCCAGACTTTGAACATTTCACAGCAGCTGTGGACTTAGCACAGACTGAGGTACACAAGCGCTGCCCGCGAACTCATTCGCATAGCACTTTTACTCATTTTCATGCTAAGTAATGCTATATTTCATTTATGAAATTAAATTTAGACCTTGCCTCACTGTTATACAATTATAAAATCTGAATATTCCAACATATAATACCCAAATCTTTATATTTTTGATCTTAGTGTAATTGTTACAATTTTAATCTAAAGTATTTTTGTCCCTTGCATTTATAATATATTCTTATCATTACTAATTTAACATTAGCTTACGTTGTGTTGAAATTATTTAAATATAATCATATCCATGAGTAGGAATCGAACCCACAAACAATTGCGTTTAAAGTCAAACAATATTAATATAATATATACGGCATTGGATTCCGCTACCGATGTTCAACATCTATAAATAGATATGTGAAATATAAATTAAATTCAATTAACTACCTCAAATAATAAAAAACATATTAGTATATTATATGTAATTATTTTTAATCAATTTAAAGTTAGAATGTTGTGGCATGACGAGTGCTCGCAACTACGACATGTCGCTATGGCAACTGCAACGGCTGGGTCCACGTGGTATGTCCGTACCATTCAGTTGTTGTGTTCAGACTGAGCACACGTCGTACCTCAATCCAGCTCCAGTCAACCAGTCCAGATGTCAAGAGATACAACCTAATGCTCAGTTTAGACATGTTCCGGTAAACATTTTTTTATTTATATATAAGTACTACTTATTAGTACATACATACATAGCTTCACTCTGTATCCCGCATATAGCAGGGTAGGCAGAGGGAACCTAGTGTTAAGACACTCCGTTCCGCACTTTCCGCCGAATTGAGGGGTTGCGTGCTGAGTGGCGGAACTCAACAACGCGTTTTGCCTTATTACCAAACCCAGAAAATGTAAAATTTCATTTCCGGAGTGGGAATCGAACCCACAACCTGTCGCGTTTACAGTCGCACGCTTGTGCGTCTGCGCCAGACGTATTTATTAGTACATTATACAATTAGCAATACGCTCCATATATAAAAGAATAGAGAAAGATTGTAGCTCCATTGTTTCGCCTTCATTTCTTGTCTATATAATTGTTAATATTAATACCTTAATTGTTTGGGTGGAAAGTGGAGAACGGAGTGTCCTGACACTATGTTTTCTCTGACTACTCTGCTATGTAGAAAAAGCGTGAATCTGAAAAAAAATCCTCACGTAAATTGCGTACCAACACAGTACCGTACAATCGCAATTTGAGAACCAAACATGTTCCGTGTATGTTTTAAGCGTCTACTGAAAAGTTTACTCAGATGGAGTTGGTAGGCTTAGCAATTGAGGTATCAATATACATATAATGCAAATATTATTTAAGTGTACCATTTAATTATAAATATATAAAATATCTGTACGATAATGTTTCTTTATATATTACTTCAAATTATTTTTGATTATGGGTCCGTCTCTGCCTTTCACACATATTTGGATTAGTTATACTTATTTAGCATAACATATGGAGCAGTAAATTAACACGTCACATGTACTCATAGAAAATATGATCTAATTTAATTTATTTATTGCACCTTAAACTATGATTTTTTTGACTAATAATGTTTGAGATGTTCTAGGAATTTTCTTTTTTTATCGGAAAATTTGCATAAAAATCTGTACACTATTTTAAAATTAAACCAAACAAATGGAAAATCATCGCGTTATAGGAATTATATATTATATTATTATTGCAGTTATAATAATTATTTATTATTTATTTCAGGGATGTCAAACTAAACTTGAAGATTGGTACCAGCAGCAGTATTTTATATTTATGCTTGCATTATTTGTCGTAGCGGTATTCAAACTGGCTATTTTATTAAGCACTGTGTTCTCGTGTATCACATTAAGAAAAAGCAGGCAAGAGAAGAATTTTTTTACGATCAAAACTATGGAAAGTAAGCACGAAAATATTTATGACCGTAACTTGAGCATGCACGATGAACCAATAACTGCTAAATATATTCAGCCTAATAACTTTTACAGCCCTAGAGTACGCAACCCTAGGATTTTTAAGAAACCAAACGAGATGGTATGAGAAATAGCCACGGAGATAAATGCTTTAGAAAAAAAATTAGAAAAGTTTTCAGACATTTTATATAAACACCAAGCTGACTCTATTATGTGGTGATTATATTTATGAAAGAAAAAACTGAACTTCCAAGTGTTAATTGTAACTACAAACTTTAATTTTAAACTTACAATAACACGTTTCAGCTTAAATTGCATGTGCCATAACTTTTTAAAAAATTTAAATGGTTACAAATTTTTATCTAAAGTATTTTTCTCCCTTACATTTATAATATACACAATGAAACTATTGAGTACTCAAAATAAGACTGTAACTAAATTAAGGTTTTAAATTATAAGTGTTAAAAAAAAAAAGCGATTTTTTTCAATATGTAATAGTATTTTTAAAAGAACATTCAAAAATTGGTCCTAAAGTTAAAAACATTGTTAACAATGGCTCTGGAATGTTTCAATATTTGAAAGTGGCTTACTATAACAGAGAGCTGAAGTCACATATTGTGAATTAATCATAATTTTTGAAGGAAAAATTTCATAATACATAAACATATGATGTCCTTAAGCTATGCTTTATCAATCTGCATATAATTTTAATTTAATTTACATTGTAAAAGGTACGTACATAATATACAATAAGTTATATTTTTAACCAATTGAAAAAATCATAAAATAAATGTGAAAATAAAACCAACATCCTGAATATTCCAGAATCCCACAAACCTCTACACGACACATGAGATCCTTAACAATAACAATATTCTATTTATAATTGATTCTATGTAAACCTACAGACCATTGAGACCGACATCACAGTATACTCTACTAATTACATCTTAGGTACAGGAATGATCTTAAATAAACTTATAGATAAAAATTTACATTTGAACTACAAATAAAAAGTCGGGACCATCGCAGGCGGAAATATTTTGCTCACTGATAATCACTTATTACTTTGGGTGATACAAACTAAAAATTATGGTAATAAAAAAATATATATGTGGAACTATTACTTTTTATAAGAAAGTTTCAGCACTAGAAATATAGGCCAACAAAAAAAAAAGAATAAATAGTTTTTAGCGTAATAAAGATCATCAGCAAGTATAGTGGAGGTTCAGAGGACATAAAACACTAATATGACATGGTAAAGTACAACTATTATAATACAGTTACTATAAATGTATTGCCCCAATTTATTACGTCATTTCGATAAATAAATTTGTAAGCGTGTAAATAAAATCGCAGTTAATGTCTTTTGTGCTATTTTCTTACATTTATAATTGTAATAAATATACATAGTATATAAAAAGCTACTCCGCAAAAAAAATCTACTGTCTCACGAAGATAAAAATTAAGTAACGTGAGATTTTTCAGTATTATCTCGCATAATTTTAATAGTCCATAAACAACCTTATAGTACAATAATCTTTTTACAAACGAACTATTTACGAACAATCGTAAAAACATTAAACTCTACAAAATGGAATTCTTTTAGAATAAATATAGTTTATATAAAACAATGCATCGGGAAAATTTAAAACACATCGGAAGATATGCGTCGCACTGCTGGAAAACTTTGGTCAATCGTTTGCACGTCGGAGGACGCGCCGTGTAGGGCATTTGACACAAATCAATTATCTTTACAAACATTAGGCACATTATTAACATAACTTATGTAACAGAATTTTACATACTTTAAATAACTGTTATACAGACCTAAAGTTTCTGTGTCTTTCGTGCCGCTATTTGATAGCGCTGACATTAATTAGCCACAGTAAATTATTTTAACATTAAAACGCAATTTGGAAAAGACATTTTCATACAATTGTTTATGTATAAATATTGTGTCTTTTATATATTTGGATAAGCTTAACGCTTTTAAGTTCACGCGCCAAATACGTGGCAACTGTCAAACACCCTGATGTATAAAAAACTTAATAGAATAACATTTTGTCTACTCTGATATAGAGCAGTATAAAAGACGAAAGATTTCGGATGCCACGGTAGGATAAAAATTATATAAATAGAATTTCACTATGAGTCTTGGCACCCGAGACGAAACGCGTAGAGTCGACAAAAGAGACGACATCTATAGAACATTGTGGAAGAAATCGGCGCAATCCCGAGCCCGAAGGACGGAAGGCTTCGGCGGAGGAAGACGACCGGCGAGAGAGACGAGAGCCGAGCGGTCCGTCTACAGAATGTCATTGAGGAAGGAGTTGTCCAACGAGTTGAGGAGCTCCTGGGCCGTGAGGTTGCCGGCGTCGCTGGTCGGCATGTTGTCGAGGAAGTCCAGGTTGAAGTCGGCGGTGGGGCCGAACGAGTGCAGGAAGCCGTTCTGCGCGGGCATGAGCGAGGGCTGCAGCGCGGGCGCGGCCTGCACGCCCAGCCCGTGCGCCAGCCCGCCCGCCTGCAGGCTCATACTCTGCGACTGCGACATGTGGATGTTCGGCATCTGCCGACACGTTGCATATTCTTTACTATTTATTATAGACATCCGAGAGCGGTTTGTTAGGTATTTCTTAAAAATACTTTTTCTCATATATACTCAGCCCATTATATAATTATCTGAATACACTGCTACATACATAGTCAGTTTTATCATTGACAACGAAGCTGTCGTGATTGATACCGTCTGACTATAAACGTGAGTGATTGTGGGTTCGATTCTCACTCGGTGGAATGATTAAATTGATTATTTTCATTTCCCCGCTCTAGTAAGAGGAAACAAGACGCAATGTCTCGGAAAGAGGACAACAGATTGTTTTGATACCAAGTTGTCTCTGTCCACCTTGCTATGTGGAATAGAATGCGAAGCTTTAAAAAAAAGAACTAATATTCTTTTAATAGTAAATTTGTACAATGCTAGAGTAAAAAGAAACTAAAGAAGAAAGAAAAATGTAAGAATTCATATTCCAAAATTATACAAGTACCTGTCCTTGCACGCTCATCATTTGATTCTGTTGCATAATTAGATGCGACATTGAGGACTGCTGATTGGACGCCCTACAAGTAAAAAATATATCAATTAACAAACAAGGTGAACGCTAGAGGTTAAGGGGAGGGGGGAATCTAGTTACAATTAACTACGAACCAGTTGTTAGCTGTGGCTGTTTTAATATTGTATAATTAGTGCTATCTAATATGTTATTATACGTTTACTATTGGTATAAAAGATTGTTTTTCTCGTTCTAGTTGATATTATAAGTTTAGTAGCTAATATGTTTACTTTTGTTATAAATGATTATATTATGGCAGATTTCTTTTTTCTTTAATAAATAAGTGGTGTTCGAAAATTAATAAGAAACTAGCAATTTTTAATTTATTTATTATCTTTTAACATTATGAAACAAGTATTAATTCCAATAAATGCTAAAAAATCCAATTAATAATTTCGTTACTCCAGTGCTAATTAGCAGTAAATTATGCAAGAAATTATACAGTAATGTTACCGTTGTTGTTGATGCTGCATCAACTGTTGTTGTTGCAGTCGCGCTTGCTGCATTTGCAGCTGCTGCTGCTGTTGCTGCTGAGTCATACCGCCACCTACGTTGACGCCACTCACGTTACCCATACCGCCCATACCGCCCATATTAAAGCCTTAAAACAATATTAAAAAATATATTTTTAAGGATTCCTAAAATTAGCAATAAAATTCAATACATAATATGACAAAAAATATACTTGATTATATATATACATACATAATATATTATAATTGATAAGAGTAAATGAATTCCCTTATATAACCGAAGAATATGTATGGTATAAGGATAAAAAAACATACATAATAAAATGGGTTTAACCATTACAAAAAAGTCAAAACATAAGGCACTCGCTTTAGCTTCACGTTTTAACCTGCATTACAGGGTAGACAGAGAAACCCTAGTGTCGAGATACTCCATTCTGTTTCCGCCGGAATTTAAAACATTGTGTGTTGAGTAGCGGAACTCGTCGCCGTCGTGATCTAACCTTGATGATGATGAGGAAACTGCTGTCTAGCAGACTGTTGGGGCATCATAACGTGTCTCCAGTCGGCAGGGTACTGGCGGGAGTGCGGCGGGAAGGCGCGGGGCGGGGGCGGCGCGCCGCGGCGGGGCGCGGGCCCGCCTGCGAACCTCGCCTTGTACTCCGGCGGCGGCGGACGCATCTGCTGCTGGGCGCGTAACATCTGCTGCTGCTGTTGCTGCAACATCTTGGCTTGCTGCTCTCGCGATATTCCCGCCGCTGCTATACCTACATCGATATACAATTTATAATGCAGCTACACGTTTTACCTCTTATAGCAGTGTTGTAAGAGAGAATCTAGTGTTATTAACACTCCTTGCCCGCCTTCCACCCGAATGTGAGGCGTCGCATGTTAAATATTTATACAATTTACATGTAATATGCGAAAATCTATACCTATTATATATATATATTAAAAGAAAATGACCTAAGAAATTACAATCTAAGTATGAAACAAACCTCTACAAAAATACAAAAGAATTATTTATGAAGGGGTAAAATATTAGGCTTTGAAAATGTAGTGGATTTTAAAAATATTATTGCGCAATTCATATTAAAATTCAGACAATGACATCATTATGTTAAGTACATAAAGTGAAACAATAACGCTACATTGCTTTATGTTAATTTAATTGTGTCATTTAATTTAAAATGTAATAAAGTAATAAATACATATATTTCAAATTTCTTTAAATGCATACTTTTAAACAAAAACAATATAAAAATAAAATAATATAGACAACATAGGGCAATGATAATCATATATACGTGTCACATCATACAAGACATTTCGAAAACTTTGAAAATAAAAAATAGAACCTATATTCTTCAATTCTGTATACATAACAAAAATTAAAACGAAAAAAAACATGATATATATACTTTGATCTTAATTTTCGTAACAAGATTTGAACCCTCGCATCTTGTTATCCATCTGAACGCTTAAGCCAATAAAGTTATACTTTTTTCATATGCGCTTATTATATATATTTTTATTATAACGTAAGATACTGTGATTGCAAATTCCGATAAATGTGTTCTGTCTGCATTATTAAACATAACTTCATCTACTTGCACCGTCTGGCTGGCACCAACTACATTGTGTAAAACACGCCGACCTCGCCCATTTCAATAGAGAAAAATATTACTAAAAAATGTATTATGAAACCATTCAAAATCATAATAAATACCAATAAATAAATTACTGATACGAAAAGATACGCACAAGAACATCAGTTACGTAGTCTATTACGTAAAAGTGATTTTCCTAATGTTTTAAAATAGTAGCTTATCACTTACAGTTTCTTACAGATATGCCTACGTAAATTGATTATAAACGTACTCAACTAATAACTCAAATCAATAATTCGAATCTATCATGCGTAATATCCTCCTTACTTATATTATAAATGCGAAAGTAACTCTGTCTGTCTGTCTGTCTGTTACGCTTTCACGCCTAAACCACTGAACCGATTTTGATGAAATTCGGTATGAAGATAGAACTAACCTTGGGAAAGGACATAGGATACTTTTTATCGCGAAAAAAATTATAGAGGGGGCTGAAATAGGGGATGAAAGTTTGTATGGAAGTTTCTTATTGTCAAACATAAAATCATGTAAGATTGTTTAACTGTTTACAACTTCACCACATAAACCACTTAACCAATTTTGACAAATAGTCTAGACCTTGGGAAAGACTATAGGATACTCCTTATCATATCGCACGATATAACCGAATTTTACGCGGGCGAAGCCGCGGGCGGAAAGCTAGTAAACAATAATTAAATAAACATAACGTAACACTAAAGTATTCTCCCTATACTTACATATTTTATTCATAAATCGGTGGTCGCTAATTTATAATTTACCATATTATATTATGATCACACACACAATAATAAACGTTTTGATTTCGTAAACAATATTTTGACTATCTTTATTTGCCTAATACTTTTTAATAATTATTTATTTAGAAATGTGAAAAATTATAATTTTTTATAGAAACAATAATTCCTCAATGCTTGCTCTACTTGCCATCTAAAGAGTCTAGCAGTAAAAGCATAGACAGACTGCACTGGATTCTACTGAATAAATTAATATTTATATATTTTCTCCATAATCCTTACAGGAAGGGGTCAAACCTTAACAAAAACTTTATTTTCTTGTAATAAATAAAGTTTAATAGTAAAAAGCAAGAACTTAATGTTTGGAGGTGATTTTTTTGTTTACAATGGTATTTTAATTTATAAATATATATAAAATAGTAATTTCTCAAACCATATATTTTCGTACCAAGCGGTGGCGCTTGTCCAGGTCCTTGCGAATTTTGCTGCGTGGGTCCAGTAGGCCGAGCTCGCATCGATGGCGAGAAGTTTATGCTTTGTGATTGAGACGCTGAGTACGTGTCGCATCCACTACCTATGTTGTAAATGATATTAAATTATTAATGTATGATCCATAGCTTATGGCGCAAATAAATAACATATAAATATTAAAATATTATACATTGTGACAATAAAGTATCCGGAAATTTCAATTTAAAAGTCGCACGTTAACTATTTTTCAAATATATATTTTTTGTAAGTTGGTAGCACTGTGCTGACCTCTGATACCAATTTTTAGCGCGATCTGACAACTAGTTTGTTGACAGCACTCAGTTTAGTAAACACACCACAGTAGTGCGCGGCGATTTTTATAATGAATTCAATAATTGAACAAAGAGTTTGCATTAAATTTTGTGTTACAAACAAAATTTCGTGTGCGGAAACGTTGAGAATGTTGGGAGAGGCTTACGGTGAATCAATTTTATCAAAAACACAAGTTTATGATTGGTACAAAGCGTTCAAAAACGGTCGTACAGACGTTGCAGATTTGCCTCGTTGCGGACGAGCTTCGACCTGTTCGACTGATGAAAACATTGAAATTGTGAGGAAAACTGTGCTCGAAAATCGTCATACTAGTGTTAGAGAGTTAGCACAAGACCTTAACATCTCTCGAGAGTCGGTTCGTTTGATTTTGGTTGACATTTTGGGCATGAGAAAGGTGGCTGGCAGACTTGTTCCAAAAGAGCTGAATTTCATGCAAAAACAGCATCGTGAAGAAGCCTCTTTAGACGCGCTGGAACGTGCCAATGCTGATCCCTCATTCATGGAACGCATCATAACTGGCAATGAGACATGGGTCTACGAGTATGAGATGCCAACATATCAACAATCATCGGAATAGCAGGCCAAAAAAGAGCAAAACCGAAAAAACCGCGCCAAAGCAAGTCAAAAGTGAAGGTGATGCTCACTGTTTTCTTCGATGTTTGAGGTGTGGTACACTATGAATTCCTTCCGGAGGGACAAACAAAATCCGTAGGAAATGGCCGGAATTATGGAAGGAAAATTCGTTTTGCATGATGATAATGCACCATCGCATCAAGCTCACGTCGTGACCGAATTTAAGACCAAAAACTCGATAAATACCATCGATCAACCACCGTACTCACCAGACCTAGCTCCGGGCGACTTTTTCCTGTTCCCTAAACTCAAATTGCCACTCCGAGGACACCGTTATGGGTCAATTGAAGACATAAAAGAGAATTCGACGCGAGAGCTAAAGAAGATCCCGGAAAGTGCTTATAAAACATGTTTCGAAGATTGGAAGAAGCGTTGGCACATGTGTATTGCATCAAATGGGGCCTATTATGAAGGCGACAAAATAAATATTGATTAATAAATGAATACTTTTTGTTTTATTTACAATTTCCGGATACTTTATTGTCACAATATATAAGTAAATTATTTTAACCGGAAAAATTATTTAACTGGATTAACTGCTGTAAAGTGATTGAAACGTCAGATTTAAAAAAAAATGTATTCATTTTTGTTATTTCAAAATGTTAATTACACACTTAGGATACGAAAAATAATTTTAGGAAACGTATAAGATAGGCTTTTGCGAATACTAAAATATATGCAATTAATCCGGTTAAAACAGTTTCATTCAAAAATTTAAAAATCTAAAGATCTCATTAAAAGTAGTTTTTTCTGTATCTTCTATTTGGATTCCATATACAGTTATTGATATTTATTTTCGTTTACAATAAGCGATGTGGGTATTCGTACACATAAACAATGATAAGTAGTTATGACTCATTCATATAGATATGTATCAACTATTAGTTTTATCACAACTGTACATACTTTATATTCTATAATTACTATATAGTCTCGTGTCATGGTCGCTAATAATTATATTAATACACACCTAATGATTATGTGTTTATATTAAAGAAATAATTCAACTCACGGTGCTTGAACACAATTGACGATATTAAAATTATTCAATAACAAATATAAAGTAAAGTAATAAATTTTACTCTAATTCATATGAATCCTTACACGAAGCAGTTTACCGATCATTTTAATAGTTTAAGGCAATATACATATAGCTTAAAAATTCTTAAGCAGTGTATCTTTACAGTGAGCGCAATAAAGTCTTCAATGTATGTCATCCCTGAAGTGCGCGCTTGGCGCATTCTCGCCGATCGTCAACCTCAGAGAGTACCCTCCCCCCGTTCACAGATCAACCGAATAGCTACTGCATTTTAACATATGCTCCACAACGTAATACGGGCGGTTAAGGTACACTTTGGCACTCGCTACAAACAAACGGCACTTACAGCAAGCGAGCTAGTAGAAATACACATACCCTTAGTGCATTGTACTGAGTGTGTTATGAAAAATAAACATAGCAAGCTACATAACGTCGTAAATGGGACTCGCTTTAAAGGATTTATTCACTAATCAACTACTAATATTACTTATATTTGTGTATAATAAAAGATGTTAAAGTAGAATTTTGAGGTACAATCAAACAACATTAACAAAAAATAATAGGCAAAGAAATGATACAGTACTATTATTTTTAAATATAAAGATTTAGAGAGACATTTTCAAGCAACACAGTAACACCGGAAACTAAATACATTCCGAATCTATGATGATTCAACAAAGACACACGTGAAGTATTTGATATAACTGTGGAATATAATTTAAAGCTGATATACCTTGATGATGTTGAGGAGACGGTGTACCCTGATGTTGGAAAGAGGCGTACATGCCTTGCTGTGCTGCTGCTGATACATGACCACCACTAGAACCACTCACTTGCATGTGCTGAGCGGCTGACACCTAGTTTAATAATACGAAATCAGTGAAATTATTTATGCAGTGATACCTATGTGTAAATGTTTCAATGTCATACCAGCAAAACAAGTTGTGTGTAATTTATACTTATATCTTTTTGTTTTATTCTTATTACTAAGTTACACATCAGCAGCGATTAAAATTTGAAATAAAATGAAAACTTAGATTTAAAATATTTCTTTTTAAATTTAATTTAATAATATTGCATTCCACATACAGCCATAGGTCACAGTCATAGGTATAAAGTAGTTGTCCTAATCTTAGTTGCTTGCTCCTTGTATGTAAATCTCTATGTATCTTGGTAAATCAATGCATGAATTTGCATAAAGTCATGAAAAATGAATGTAGTGAACGTGATTGTTACGACTATGTAATATAATATAGAAAATTTATAATTTTATAGCAGTTATGTTCGTATGCGAATGCTAAACAAACGAAATGTCTTATGGTGACAGCTGCCTGTTTGAGGATGCGCTGAGACATATAATATCCACACATCCACGCCCGACGCGCAAACCTGTTCCACGCCCCGCTCCGCTCCCTGCCTACCACTCACCGGCTCAATATAATATGCGTAATAGCCGCTAAGCTGTATTGTACAGCTAGACAAGCTAACGGCACCTCTTATCTATCGCGCATCGTCTTTCCGCGCACACCCGACCCGCTATCACAACGCGATGCAGCTACAATAGTGAATCGACCAATGGGAACCATTACTATAGAGCTTATAACTTAGCCGGTTTCCCGTTACAATGCAATTTATATGAGTAGGTTTCATTTTGTTTACACTGTAAAATGCATATTAATTAAAAAAAACAAATCTTTAAAAGTGCAATATAATTTTTAAGTAGCTCCGCTTATGCATTCATTTAATAAAATGGTACAATATTACAAAAAAATCTATTAATAAAAATGATAAAAAACCAACACCTATTTATTTATACACTGTATGTTTGGGAGTAATTAATATGCTTGAACTATTTGTTATACCATTTTTGACATATTTAATCTATACTAGGGGTACGGTAGTGATAGAAAGCGAGTAGTCTGTATTCTGTTTCTTTTTTTTTTCATTAAAAATAATATCGCAACGAAAAACATTATTTTGAGTTCCAAGTCATCTAAGGTTTGTTTTTGAATTTATTTATATGATATGCACTGATGGCGCGTTCTAAGCTATCGTTATCAAAGAAAAAACCTAAGCAGTCAATTATATGTCATTGTTAAAAGTAGTCAATCATAATACAAATAGAATCAAAAATATAATATAGATTCGGTTTGAATCAACGTGACGTCGTGGATTGGTGCTATCTAGCAGCCAGAGTAATACGCCTACGAACCAACGTCACTAACGCCTACAGAGAACTGAGCTTAAAGTTCATTCTAATATTAAAACTGTAACATGCAATGTTAAGTTCAAATGTATATTTTTGATTGATACATTAATATATTATATGTAAATCTCTCCGCATGTTTATAATAAAACTTTTTTATTATTAGATTTCCAGTCATTAGCACACTAAAACTAGTTAGTTTATTCAATTGGGTAGCTAATTTACAAATAAAAAAATCATTTCATTTAAATCACGCAATCGCTATACGAAGTACACTCACTCTACATGCATATAGAGCGTTTTCAATTAAAAGTATCGAGATCATAGTGGGTGAGACACGTGTTGTTAATGCAGGAAGTAACAAGATGGGTATATTTTTTATTTCACTTCGATATTTTCATGCTATGTTGATGTTTATATTCTATTGTTTTTAGTGTCAGTATCAGGATAGATTGCGTTTATATTTAAATAAAGTGCTATTAACTACATATGTACAATAATTGCATATAAAATAATGTTTATTTCATGTAAAGGATACTTCCTTTTTACGGAGAACCTAATACCACTATTTATCTTCATGAATATTCCATACCTTCTTAATTATTGTACGGTACGCATCGAAAGCCTACTGCTACTTTGTTTTTCTATTTTGTATATTAGATTTCGAAAATGAAAATATTGTAAATATTATTATTCCTCCACGTGGAAATCGCATCCGTCGGTTATACTTCATAACTATATCAAAGTACTGGTATATCTATAGGACATTGTTTATTAAGTAGTACTTTATTTACGGTTTTAACACAGTTAAACATGTGGCCAAACACATCTGCGATTCGCAAAATCTATTTTGATCGTTGATTTTATATTCTTTAAACAAGTTGTTATGTTTTATTAAGTTAATGAGAATTTTGCTATAAAATTTCTTTACATATCAAATAACTGAAATAGAAACATTATTTTACTTCTATAGGTAATAACCATATTTTTGGAAAGTCAACTGTATAAAAGTTATATATACATTTATATAGTATTACCTACAGAGTTCATTTAAATAAGTATAGATGAAAATTCCTAATTATATTCATAAAAATTGTAACTTCATAAATTGATAATAATGTTATTATTTTTGTTTGATTTGACAATTACAAACGTTGAACCCATAGAAGACGATAACATGGATAGCCGAGACGCATTTATTTCTAACCCTTCGTAGTCAGTGAGTGGCCGGCACTAAGCAGCGCGCGCACTCTGGCCCCGGTCGATAATACACCAGACTCCAATGTTTTTTATGTCCTTTCACGTCACGAATTACCCAATAAAGAAGACTTCCAATTACTAAACGCAATATTGCATATATTTATGATGTGCGGAAGCAAGGCGAATGGCGCGGACTCCACCCAGACGTATAAATAATACCACTTAATATCATTTTTATCGTTGCGAGTACTATACGGGCTTCATAATCTACCGGAAGAGATATTTTTCCGTCAGTAGTTTAAAATATTTTTGCGTTATATTAAAATTATAATTGTAAATGGTATCTAAGCACTCTTATTATATTTAAATGCCTATTAACATCAATATATGATCATGTTATAAACTAATTGATAAAAATTCGCATGCTTACTTGCAAATTATGATGGGGCTGGGAAAGGTGTAACTGTTGTTGCTGAGACATATGCAGATGTTCCATAGTTGGAGGTGTAGGTCGAGGTCGATATCCTCCGTAGCCCCGATAGCGTGCCCAATCGCCTCCTGCCGCCTGCTGGTGCTGCTCTGCCATATGTTTTAAGGTTTGCGCCGCAGGAGACATTTCACCCCCACCGTAAGGCCGAGGAGCGGGCTCTCCTTCCGGTGGCTCAAGGCCTAAACCACTACCGCCGTTCATTTTACCTGCATCGAGGTCAAAATCTTTCATTAGCTCCGGATACTCTGATATCTCAGTGATAAGATATTCAAATGCATCATCCCCGTCGTCCTCGCCGATGAGATCTGCGAGTCCTGGAAAAGCAGAGGCAGCGTCGCGTTCCAAAGCCGCCGCGCATTCATCTAATCCGACAAATTCATCATCTGCAACTTCCGATTTACACTCGGCTTTGCATTCTCGCTCGCAATCTAAAGGAGACGGTACACGCGGCGGCTGCGGCGGCGGTGGTGATCCAGATGTCTTCACCGTATTAGTTAGTGCTTTCACCGTCACGTTTGTGGAGATTTGTTGTGGCTGTGAATCGGCGGCAGATGTAGTGAATTCAAGCTGCTGGACGATTTCAACGGAGAATTTAGTTAGCCCTTCACCTCCCCCGCTTCCAGCGCTGGCGCTGCCACCGCATTGAACTTTAGGTGGAGGCTCATAATCTCCACAACCAAATTTCTGTTGCTGTAACAAAGTAATCTATATAAATTATAATTCCGATAAGTGAACTACTAGATTTGACACATTTTCTTGATTATTAAATGTTCTGTATTAACTTAAAATAATAATATATAGGTAAAACAATAAAAAAATTTTATAGAAAATAACATATTATGCCAAACTTAGGAAACCAATAGCTCGTTCATAATTTGGTCATACCTAAACTTCTAGGGTTTCTGCCCAGTAAATCATACTTTCAAGCAACGGTCCGCTGTGATTTCGTTCTAGTGTAGTATTTAGTATTCATTTCAAATTTTATGATTCAGATAAATTAATAAATAATTTAAATTTGAACCAAAAAGAAAACGGAAAACATCAAATAGATTGCACTAAGTCAAATTATTACGAATAACTCAAAAAGTTCTTATCAGATCAGAATGAAATTTAAATGTCATCATAGAAAAAGAATAAGTAAAATTAGTTCACACAGTAAAGAGTTCACATATAAAAAAATCAGTCGAATTGAGAGAACTTAATCTTTTTTTGAAATTAGGTATACATAAAATTGGTAGTCAAAGCGTTTCTATTTCTAAGACGACATCTTTTGAAATTCTCGACAAATAAATAGATTTAGGAAGACCACTCTTCATCATATAATATAATAGTCGACATATTTTACATTGGACATCACACAATTATTTAACATGTCACGTCTAAATTGATCTTTCTTCCTAAATGACATCAATAAAAACTTCTTAGCGAAGTTAGATGCTATCGTCATAAAAACATGGAAGATTCGGTTAGGGTTACCGTGATCGGCGGACAACTCTAGTTTTAAATTTATTTAAAGTAAAAAATAGTTTAAGATTTAAATTCCAAGTCCATTATCAGTTATATTTGTACCATTTAACTATGTAAGCATTATATTTCAAATATATTTATTACGTTACGTTTAACAAAGGAGAATTTATTTTCTGAAGATGCCCTGTAATCATTCAAAAAAATCTTCAGTTTTATTTTAAAATAAAGAACAAATATGTGTGACTTTTATCATGACAAATGCACATGATAAATGAAACGGTGAGTGCAGAATCAACGTAAGTCACAAATAATGCAAAAATTCGTAATCGATATAAACTAGCTTAGAAAGGAAAGTTATACACTTTTTTCTCCCTCCTGCAAAATTAAAAAATCCAGACTTACGTTGTTTCTGCAGTCACGGATCAAATATGTACTGGATATATTTCAGTTTTATTTATTTAAGTTAATAAATTGAATAATTGATTACACTGGTCTGCAGTTCTTTTATTGCTCTAGATATAATATAGATTTAGGATATATTTTTGCTCACGATTCGTAAAACTATAAATGATTTTGTAAGATTTTCTCTAGTTTTTTTTTTTAAATCTTAATTTCACTTTTCATTACGAAAATCGGAAAACAAGAAACAACACATATTAAACGCCATAATTAAAGAACTGAACTGAAATAACAGATATATCTATATTGTCCAATTTGTTTCATAATGTATGTTATATATACTCCTCGCTATAATTTCCTAAATTACTTCGAAATTTATACAGATGATTGCGGAGATAATGTAATTTGATATTCGTGTTTGCTTCTAGAGTCTGAAAGTTTGTCAGCGTATATTGTACAATTTGGTGCTTTACGATTACATAGGAAATTTTAGACTACCAACACGTAATACATTTTCGACCAAAGTTGCGCAGAAGCATCAATGCGCAAATGTTATTACTAACAAGCCGATAATTACCCAAAATATAAGATACGTATAAATTATTTTAAAAAAAGAGCACATTCAGTACTTTCATGAATATAGTCGTAATCTGGGCATTTGAAAATATAAAAAATAACAAAGATATCCACGGCAATATTTTTTTACAGAAATAAGTTTTACATACAATTTTTAGGATTTATAACTTTTTAGTCGCTATTCCATGCTATTACTGCTCTGATCACGCGTTGTGGAGTGGTAGTCACGTGACATGATAACATTCAATCAATATTGTATTAATTATAATGACTTGTATTACAGAAAATGGCCTTTAAACGTTATTTAAACTGCAGATAATAAAACATCTAGCCATATTTTATAATGAGAGCATTTTTGTAGCAACAGTAAAACTGTTGAAGAGATAGTGCGAAATCTGTGCACTCTCGGAGGTCGTCGCAGTGAACGGCAAGAGACAATGCGAGGCGATGGTTGCGCAACTCCTCAGTTTGCACAACACTTCGTAGCCCTACCGATCTGCTATTAATACGCATGACAATCACTATATTATATAAAAGCGTTTTAATGCGAAATATTACTTTGAACTAATAACGTTTTAAAAGTCACATGTGAAATAAAGTGAATAGTTGCTTTATTTAAAATTTTCACTTTCTTTTATTACCTAAAATAATTAAATGATACTAAAAACAATTAAATGAAGTTTTTAATATGTATGTAATTTATTTACAAAATCTCTTCGCGTATCTAATTTTCTCTTTATGTTGTGATGTTAAACTAAATGAAGTACGGGATGTGATGGCAGGGGTCAAGTCAATTGACATCGAGCTACATCCGGATGCGATTCGCCGCGGGCCTGCCAGCACGTGCTGCTTTAGCAACCGTCGTCTAATAAGTACACCTGCTTTCTCGTTTAAGCTATATGAAATAAGTTAAAAACACTGAGTAAAACAATCCATTCTTCACTCTACGCTCAATTTAGAGACATTGCTTATTGTATAGTGCATTTCTTTTACTAGATCGAAATTAATTTACCATTATTTTAATACTAGCTGCTACCCGCAGCTTCACTCGCGTAGTCTTGTGTTGTTCGGTGACAGTTCATACTACATACTATAGTGTATAGTGCGTATATGCTTAAATTTGATAAATTTGGCTTTAAAGTAGCTTTAATTTAAAAAAAAATTGACCAAAAAACATGTCTGTCAAGAGATTTTAATAATAAAAAGTATATTACGTTCTTTGTAATATCTGTAATAATATGTGTACAAAGTTTATTAGTTTTTAGTTTTCACGTGAAAGCATAAAAGACAAACTTATATTCAGATTTATAATATATGTAGGGATAGTGCCCTTGAGCCGGAATCAAACCGGTAACCATGGCGTGTACTAACTGTACAATCCTATTAATAATGAATTTAAGAAAGTACTGTTTTAAATTAAAAAAACAGTATTAAATATCTTCAAAACTGTTAAATTCGACAAAAATATAATTTCTCTTCCATATACATTGATATCTGCCTAAAATATCTACAATATACATATATCTATGATATTTTTTGAGTAAAATAAACTAATATAAAATAAAACATAGATACATAATCTGTGTAATTGAGATAATACTTATACACGTGCAAAAGTAACCATATTTTAATTAGTCACGTTTTACATTTTTTTTACCCGTATAAACAATTTACTATATTATCTTTGCACGTCATAATAGAAAAACTAGTTATTCAAAATGATGTAAACTACAAACTAGAGAAGCGTTGTTCAATGGTGTACTTTTCAATAACTTTAATTATAAGATTATCCAAAATATCAAGTCTAATCTTTTATAAAATAAGTAGTTGAATTAGTTGCTATAAAGTAGAAATTTTTGGTTACACAAGTTGAAATTAATTCATTTATACCTACCTACATTTGAATATACAATATTTAATATTGTAGAATTGGTTAACGATAACATTGTTTAGGTATTTTTAATAATCTTTCCTTATACTCACTAATGTTTTTTAATAATGGTATTTAAAAATTAAAAATATTACCTATATAAAAAGTATTCGTAATAACTCATATACATATAGCTCAAGTCTGCTAACAAGGAATAGATCGATAGCGTCAGTATGATAAGTTACATACAATTATACACATACCTATAAGAACATAACGTATTACAATATGACACAGTGAGTCAAATCGTATTGGTTACATAACTTACTTAACAGCTTTGTACGTTAACATTTCACGTTTATAAAAAAACATCGTGCCTATATAACTTGTATATAGGAAACATTATATATAGTACTCTATGTTTATGTTTGTTTTATTTTGTAAATATTAAAAGTTAGGGACTTATTTTTCTATTTAAGCATTTTGGGTGAATAATAAATGATTGAAATGAACATTCGAATGAGCTTCACGCTGTATCCCGCATAAAGCAGGATAGGTAGAGGTTACCTGAAAACCTAGTGTTAAGAAACTCCGTACCCCACTTTCCGCCAAATTGTGGATTTGCGTGCTGATTGGGAGAACTCAACGCCGCGCTTTCCCTTGTTACCAAACCGAAGAAATGAAATCCAGGAATCGAACCTACAACCCGTCGCGTTTACAGTCGCACGCTTGTGCCTCTGCGCCACGACAGGCGTTACTCATGGATATCATTTTACTTATGGATATGATACAAAAAACTGATTAAAAACTTTCTATTTTATACAAATGTAATTTCAATTAACTATTACTGGATTTTTCATGGCAACACGGATTTTAAATATATTTGTTTATTATAAGTAAATTAGTTTTTTTTTTTTTCAACTAAATAAGTCAAAATAGAATTCACAATATCTTTTTTTCAACAATGTAATTATTTATAGGTAAATTGCAAAACTTTACATGCACTGTTGAACCTACGTCATTGTAAAAGAACTTCGTCGGCAAGGTTATATGCAATCGATCACTCCTAGTACCTTTAATATGACACGTAGTATTAGGGATTGCCAAGGTTGTTACAATGGTGAAAGGAGTAAATATATCATTGAAAAAAGGTAAGTTAGTATTTTCTTTTCACTTATATAGTGCTACAATGGTTGGTTTCGGACACTCAATGTACAATGTCTAAAAGTGGGTGAAAAATTAAAAAGAAGAGAGCATTAACGTGAATATCTCAAATTTTCAAGTAATATTTCAATTTTATAAATTGCACAAGGTAACTGTAAATTATATTTATAATCTATTGGTATATTACTATGCTTACTTTACTTCACATACATATAATTTTACATGTACAAAATCGAAGGAAGCATGAGGTCAAGAATTCAAGGTGACATTCAAACGAATCGCACGACCAGTTATATATATACATACATCACTGCGTAAAAATGTATGTTCAAATACACAGGAATCGAATGTATTAAATAAAAGATAAGAAGTTTTCCTTGAAACGACCAAATAATGTGAACCGAACTTAATCATTAGAAAGTAGATACCTCTACGAAATCTGCGCATACTTATTAATTTATTACCTATGTAAATCTAGCATTGTGATGTTAAATAATAAAAAAAAGTAAAAATAGCTCACACAGCTCACATGCACACTGCTGTGCAGATTGCTGCTGATGGCCGGTAAATCAGGCTTCCGCTCAGTCTTTTTGGCCTGTCGTTTTGCCTTGCCTTCGAGGAAACGTTTTTGTAGTGCACTGGTCTCCAAATTTTGCTGTTCACATGCACCACTAAAGGACTGGTCGAATCTTGGCACGCACTCAGACTGGCGCCTCCGATACGTTTCTATTCTTCGCCTGTGAAACAAATAAAATAATTATAATACGTAGTGTAATACATGATGCAGTGGAAGTGTTTGACTGTGAATTAGTTGTAGGTTCGATTTCCACTCAAGGGTATGATTATAGTTAAACGATTGTCCCGCTCTGGCAGGACAAAACGCGGCAGCAAAGTCCACACGCAAGATCTCGATTTCTTTGAATTTCTTTTATCTGGAAAACAGAGTGTATTAACACTTAGGTTTCCTTTGACTACTCTGGTATGCGGGAAAAACTTAAAGCTGTAAATATTTGAAGGACTCGGGATATATTAAATTAACATGTGACTATAGTTAATGGTTAGCATTTATATCGTATATCTGAATAAAATTTTATTAATGTACTCTAGGATCAGATGAGGCACATGAAGGTGCTACAAACAATGCGCTAACCGATGTCGATGTTCAGTCAGCCGCAACTCCGAGCGCGGTCACCTTGAGCAAATGTTAATGCGGACACTTCATTTATTACAAAAAATATCACTAAAAGCAGCATTTCATTATTCATCAACAATTCTGTTACCAAATTATAAACAGTTCAAGGCCCTGTGTACTCACATATACTCGTAAGTGCCAATATTTTCATTAATTTTTAACGTAATATAATATTCTGTTCGTCTTTTTCATTTCCCACCCACAAATTAACAACCAAGTATGTAACAGAAGCTGAGGTGGGTAGTAAGTCTCCTATACTCTAAGGCTACATAAACACTAGTGAAAGATCGACTGTAAATTGTTAATTGTTTTAATTTTACTTATATGCGATCAATATAGCCTAGTCGAAGCACAGGGATATTATATTTCTTAATCTAACCCATGATGTCTCAAAGAAGAAAAGGAAGTGATTACCAAATTATTTCTTTGCAAATACCACCTGTGAGTAAAAGCGTCCATCGACCTCTGTATTATAATAATCATTAAAATTTAAATTTAACAAAAATTGTTGAACGCTAATATACATTATGACTTATAAAATTAAATAAAGACATAATAAATAAAGACATAATAAATAAAAAATACTTTTTAAAGTTTCAAGATGTAATCTTCTTAAGTATCACATTTAGCAAAATTTCCTTAAATTATAATTAGGTAAACTTATTGGTACAAAACCAAAACAGACTTAAAATTCATATAACCAATGATAACATTGCCACGCAAGTACACCCAAATATTTTACTTTCATTTAACCGTAACGATAATAATAGCATAGTCATTTACTGCATCATATATAGTTAGTTAGGTAATCTTTTGAAATTGTAGACATTACATAACCAGTTTGTATAGGTGGAACACGTCACTAGACGTTTCAAGTCGATATCAGTACACACAGCTACACTACGAAGTACATATTAGACTGCATGAGTTTATAAAGTACGATAAGAAGTTTGTATAATTGTAAAAATTACGTTTACTATTAACATTGTACCACCTTTATCTTTCATATAAATATACTTTCCCTCAAACTGTATAAAATTGTCGTTGCTGTGTGCACACACACTACAAACTACACTAGTCAGTGCTTTCCGGGGAAAATGATGGTTGAAGATATCAACGACAACCAGTTTAGCTCTCTTATAAGTACTACTTTCACTTAGATATATTTAAGGTTTGTTAATGTGTATTGCTATATATCTACGTGTGTGTAATTGTATGTATGTTTGTACAAAAATGTTATCTAATAGGATTGTAACAAGAACTATCCAGTATATAGTGTACATGAAATGTACATTGTTGAATATGTAATAATGTGGATTCTTAAAATTATTTTCATTTAATTAGTTTTTGTAATCCACTATCCAGAAATAAAATGTTATTACATTTTACTAAATTATTATTCAAAATATGTGATCTAATTTATCAATGTATTTGTATTTAAAATTAGTTTTTATAAAACAAACTGTACGACCCCCCTAAGATTGAACAAAAAGACGCGACTCTTAAAAGGTTGTCATGATAAAATACGAGGGGCGGCTGATAAGTCCCAACGTAAAGTACATACATAGCTGTGACTCGTCACCTCTTTAAATATATCACTATTTGTGTGACTTGCTATTAGTACAAATAATACATTTCTTTTTATCAAATTCCCTAATATTTTGTAGCTGCAGTACGCAACCAATGTATTCTACAACTATAAACGTCGATAGATGAGAGTATTGTAAACCTTTTACGCAAACTTTTTTTTATTTGTATGTGAAAGAATACTATGTGTGACGGTCTGTCACCTAATCTTAAGAATTGAAGGAATTAAAAAAATGTACTTTTGAAGATAAGTATATTTTCTTATTGTACTTTACAGAGCTTTTTTCTTTGTTATTCCATCACCTTAACCTACTGAAACTTTCATGACAAACTTTGACACTTTGATGCGGCGCAATCTAAATCTTATTTCACCCGCCAATAAAAAACAAAAGACTCATTTTTATCTTATTCATTTGCTACATGTCTAACGTGACACTGTGACTCTCAGCCTAAGCTGTAATACAGTAGTAAAAAAGTATCTGTATATTAACACATATACATACTCGTATTTACGAAAAAATAATATTATATAAGAACAGTTACAGATATATGGTATGCTTTTGAAGAATAGGTGATGAAATATTGAGGAATTACAATAGTATAAAAAATATTTTTATTTATATAATCATATCTTCCATCAAAGTTTTATCAAATTACTTACTATATAATATTTCTTAATTTATAACTAAGCCTTAGTGATAAAAGTTTGTCTAAGTTAACTACATCTTAAGTAAGTATGAAATTTTACTTCGTATCTTAGTTATTATGTTTCAAAAGTATGCATAAGTTGAAAAATATAACTATTAGGATATCACTTCATAAAAAATATTTTCACTTAATTTAAATTTATCACACATCTAAACTTAACTATAAAATTAATATACTTTATATAAAGTTGAAAGGTAAATTTTCTAGAAATTTGAAAATACAGTAAAAACTCTGCTATTAAAAATTGTTGTGTATGGTAACAACTACCTTGTTAGTGTTGTAACAAAGATGGAAGGAAAAAAGTCACGTATGCTATCTTTGGTATGCCGCGGTATACGTATTGAAGATAAAATTTTCAGATTAGATTTAATATTAACATTAGGCAATTTTTTGATCTAGTTGTAAAGACAATAAGGGTTTGTGTATTAATGGTAATAAGATGTACGGCATCGTTCAGTCGGACACCAACTCGGTAAACCCGTGAGTGTTTTTATTTAGTTCATTGACCAGTTACGGCTGTCGCGCAGAGCAAACAACGCCTTCGATAAGCCTCGATTGTATGTCACACTGTCAGTGACATCGTGACGATTTATTTCCTCAGGTTACATCGTGACAATTTATTCCCCCAGGTTATTTATATGCAATTTTTTTTAGCATCAAACATGAATGAATGATGAATATGCGATTTTTGTTTCTTTTAACTAAATTGACTATATAAATCCCAAATTAAGACTGTTTTAAAATTTTATTTAAAAAAAAACACATTTTATTTTGCAACTTAAAAAAGCGACGTTGCCTTTTTTGCGTAGATACACAATACATACTTTTAAATGCGTTTATTCATACGTAATATAGAGATAAGAAAGTAAAATATTAATGTTAAATGTATTTTTTTAAATATCTTTAGTTTTTACGTGTAAAGCCCAAGTAAGTAATTCAGGTTAGTACATCCTCAGTCTCTTAGATCTCATGATAATTTCATGGCTTAAGCATAACTTTCTCTGTTACATGAATGTGATAGTGTATACTAAGCATAATAGACGTACACGCACAAACTTTGTTGTATTTGTTGCAAATAAACAAACTCTAAAACAAATTACTTAATGAAATATTATAAAAAATATGATTAAACAAATTATATGTACAATATAAAAGTATTATTGTAATTTATATATTTGTTAATTACTGTCGCGAAATAGATCGTAATTTCGTCAAGTTCTTGTATTTACGACGTAATGAAATGAAAATAAAGCTACCTCGGGGAGGAATAGGTACTCTTATTCCTTCCCGAGGTAGCTTTATTTTCATGTAGTTATATAGTGTATAAGCGGCGACAAAGCTAATAGTTTCTTTTCCAAACACCCAATTACAATTGATCTATAAAAACAACCGTACGCGCACACTCACATATCAGTCAATATATTCTATATCCATACATTTTTATCAACTATTAATTAAGGTAAATCTAAGTTAGTCCATGAAGTTTTATTATAAAGGCATAGAAGATTTATTTAATTTTTAGAAGTCTAATATAAGTGAAATCTGAAATCTGTGCTTTGCTAGCTACTTCCCGTTTTTTAAAACATTGGGGATATGCATAAAAATAATTTGTTTTAAATATTTTTCCTGAAGTAACGCTTTAACGCTTGACGTGGCGTAGAGGCACAAGCTTGCGACTGTAAACGCGATAGGTTGTGGGTTCTATTCCCACTCCAGGGAATGAAATTTTTCATGTCTTGGATTTGGTAACAAGGCAAAGCGCGGCGTTGAGTTCCGCCACTCAGCACGCAATACCTGAATTCGGCGGAAAGTGGGGAACGAAGTGTCTTAACCGTAGGTTCCCTCTGCCTACCCTGCTATATACGGGATACAGCGTGAAGCTATGTATGTGTGTATCTTTATTATCGTCACATTATAATTCAAATGTTTTTTATTAGTTGTTATTTAAACACATAATATTTTAGAATCAAAGTATTACACATTAACCAAAAAGAAATAAAGGAGTGAAATCCAAACTTACAAAACGCGCCGCCATTGGTAAAAAAGAAATATGACGTCAGATGTCACAACATTGGATTTATCGGCGTCGATATTCATACTGCGTTAGTAGTGTTTGTGGAAAAATAGCTTAAACTTTTATTCTTATTGTGACTTGTAGTCAATCTATATCTGTCGTGAATCTAGAACTAAATTGAAACTTATTTTGTCAATGATGATCAGACAATCTATCAAAAAACGTAAATTATCAGCAAAATATGTTGTCATTAGCATTAATGCATGTAGAATAGATTTTTTTGACAACAGAATATTTTGCATCAAATTTTGATTTTACAATTAGGACAAAAAAATATTAAATAAGTGAAAGCTACTAGATAATTATTATGTTACATGGTATATTTTCATCCTTTCCATAGATGTTATTTATAAATGCACACAACAGTTTATAATATATGAAAACATAACCTTCCTCCAAAATTAATTAATGTATGTCCTATGTTATAAATATTGCATAAATATGTAATGATTTGACATATGTTATAAATCAATACTCCTATTAACATAAACAATTTTCTTTGAGTACTTTTACACTTGTTTGTTTCAGATTAACAATATAACACGATATTGGAGATATTATCCCTTCACCACCATCTTATATATTTTTTTCATACTACTCCTACCTTCCTACCTACCTTTATGCTTTATCCCTAGCGGGGTAGTCAGAGAGGCTCAACACTCAATGGTTCAAATACAAAATCTCTATACCAGATGCATTTCTGATAGTTTTTTGCCACTTAGTACCATATAATACTTATAAGATTTTTTAGCTTCTTTGCAGATCTGTATAGCAATTAAAATAGAAAATAAGTATTGACTAACTGAAATGCTTAGTAAACAAAAATGCACACAACATGTGACATCCTCCAAAGCACATGCTTAAATTTGTTCAATAATTTAAATTTCATTTTAAAAATTTTATTTTATTTTTAAGCCCATTTGTATTATTTTCTATTCCATCTTTACTTGTATCCACATTATAAAAAGTACTTAAATGATGAATTTTAAATTAACATAAAAAATATCATACATTCCCTCCCTATTATTAAATAACTTTACTTTGCTCTTGATGAGCAAAGATCGAAATAATCTTTACACAAAACAAGTAATTTATAAGATAAGAGACTATATAAAGAACTGAAATATACAAGTCAAGAATTAATGTGAGTAAGTGTGAATTTGATTCCACAACAAGTAGAGAGACACATCTTATCTGTACTACAACTCAAAATGTATTGCAAAAACGAGAGTTTCAGATTGATCATCTCGTTTTTAAACATTTTGTGCTGATAATACTAGAAAAGTATAAGGGTCAATGGCAAATTTAAATGGCAGTCAGCACACTTTGTTTTTTTTTTTTATGAAAAGGACAAGGCAAATGAGTGTTCGGGTCACCTGATGGATGGAGGAACTACAGGTGTGTTGGCGGCCTTTGAGGTGGGAGTAGGCACGCTTTTTAAAGGTACCCATTTTGTATCAACCTGGAAACGCTGCCGCAGGTAGGCCATTCCACAGTTCAGTGGCATGTGGAAGGAAATTCCTACGAAACCACACAGTACTGGAATGCCACATATTTGATGGTGTGGATGATATTTAAGTTTGTGATGTACTGTGTGGTTAGAAAATCCTGCGGCAGGAATCAGATCAAACAGTTCCTCAGAACACTCCCGTGATATATTCGGTAGAGGCCACGTCTCTATGCAATGTCCCCAACAAATCGAATGGCTCTGCATTGAATGCGATGTTGTTGTCTAATCAGATCCAGGAAAATCATGTGTTCTACTTATTAATTGGTGTGTTAGTGTATATATTGTAGTTATACCACAAAACAACTGCATATAATAAAAAAAATCTAACATTTTAGACATGATATTTCTAATTATATATATAATTCTGAAGTATAGCCTTAAAATATTTTAAACATAACATAAATAAATATTTTAAGTAAAAGAATTAAGTACCTCAAGCGATCAACAACAGCTTGACGTTTTGGTGGAAGAATCATTTCTTCCATGGGTTGTAACATGTTCGGTGGATGCTGGGCGGGCGAGGCGCCGGGCAGCAAGCCACCCGCGCCACCGCCTCCCACCAGGTGCTCCACGGTGATTGCTTAGCACTTTATGTCTGCCCCCTCATTCTGTGTCCCGTATCGAAACTACAGCTCAGTATTCAGGTACTACAACGTAATTGTGACAACACTATGAGAAAATAACTGCAGTTCGTCCTGAATACCCTGAGTACATTTTTCATATTGACACAGATATTCTATAAATCACCAATATGTAAATATTATTTTAATATCTTACAGTTTCTGATTAAGCATTCCTTTACCACTAATGTAAATTAATATGAATTGGTCCAAACAAATGTTTTGGAATAGAACAAGTTATGAAGTCACTGCACAATCGTTTGTAAAAAATATTTTACTTCTTAAAAATATTCATTTTAAAAAGGGAAGTAAGATCTTTTTCTTCAATACACTGAAATAACTTTTTTTAATCCAAGAAATGACTAGCTTCTTTAAAAGATAAACTAAAACTACGGTTTTTCTGTCTTTATATCATAACACACAGGCCACTTGTAAGTACTCAAACATCAACTGACTGACGGCGACGCTTGCTTTGAAAGTTTGACCACCTTTGTTTTTTTTAAATAGTGTGACTTAGATGCTGATGACATTTACATTAGTAAAATTAAAAAATAAGAACAACATATATTTAAATTTAAGTTTGAAAATATTATTGAGCCATTTTTATGCATATACCTTTTTACATTATAGAATATTTCATATTCATATAAGTTGCTAGTCGAAGTATGTATACTTTGACAACTTTATTGTCTTTTTCTAGCATTTATTTCTTGGCACTAATATGTTTAATATTCTACAAATCGTGATATTTTTTAAATGTTCTTATTTTATTTTGAAATAGACATTTTCAATAATTATATCATTATTATGGCAAATTAATATTTGACCAATGACAGATGAATATCAAAATTCAAAACTCTTAAGTCAAAATTAAGTAAAAGCATCGGCTATCGGCGGGATTACATTATTTGTACTGTGTAAATATTTCTATTAAAAAAAAGTTTCTTATATAAATATATTTCAGACAAATCTAAAATGTCGGCACTACGGGCTCGCATAAGGCATTCTACATTCTTAGTTAGGAAATTACTCCATCATTCACAAACTCATGAAAAAACAATTAATTACGCTATAATTTCTAAAAACTATGGTTTGTTTTGAGATATTTGTATATTTCGGATATTATCATTGCTATCTTATAATACAGAATATTAATTATAAAACATATTTTTAGCAAACTTTAATTTAACCTCAAATTACTCTACTGTATCTGATCACAAATCAGCAGAATCATCTAAAAGTAATGCAGAAAGGAAAGAATTTCAAGCAGAAACCCGAATGCTTTTAGATATAGTTGCGAGGTCTTTATACTCAGATAAAGAAGTAAGAAAGAGAAAAAATATTTTTGATTTTTAACTGTGTTAGAAAATCCAATGATCTATATACTATTTTTTTAGGTGTTTATAAGAGAACTTATATCTAATGCTAGTGATGCTTTAGAAAAATTTCGATATTTAAGTGTGAGCTCAACACCAGAGTCACCAAAGCTAGAAAATATTGACAGAGCTCTGGAAATCAAGCTAACTACAGATAAACAAAATAGAACTCTTACTTTTGAGGTAAAAAAACTATGAAGCCATAATAGTAAATAAAAATTTTAAAGTACATGCTTTATGGTATACTCTTTAAATATTTTTTACAGGATTCTGGCATTGGAATGACCAAAGAAGAGCTAATTCAAAATCTTGGTACTATTGCTAGATCTGGATCCAAATCTTTTATTGAAGAGATTAAGAAACAAGGTGCTGAACAGGCTAGTTCAATTATTGGACAATTTGGTGTTGGATTTTATTCAGCTTTCATGGTAGCAGATAAAATAGAAGTTTTTACAAAAAGCAGTATTGCTGGTTCCCCTGCATATAAATGGAGTTCTGACGGGTAAGAGCCATTTATTATGACTATGTCCTAAAAGCTTTTATGTATACTTGGAATGTTTTTATAAATTTTGCTTTACCACAACCACAAATACACTTGTTATTATACTGAGATAAAATGTTGTGATCATTAAGAATCATTCTGCATGTGATTCATGCAGAATGATTCTTAATGATTCTCAGTAGCAACAAACAAAATTTATACTTTCTATTACAATGAATTTGCTATATCAGGGGTTGATATTGAAAGGTGAAAGTATTCTATGTGAATAAAAGCTTTTAACCATTTTATGTTACTGTACTTAGTTCTGGGTCATATGAAATTCAAGAAGTAGAAAATGCAGCTATTGGGACTAAAATTGTGGTGTACTTAAAGACAGACTGCAGAGAATTTGCTGATGACAATACTGTTAAAAGTAAGTATGATGTATAGTTAAGTTACATATTTATTTATAAATAATTCTTAGTATTCATACTTATTATATTTTATAATTTTAGATATAATAATGAAGTACAGCAATTTCATTGGCAGCCCTATTTTACTGAATAATGAACAAATTAATTCCATTAAGGTAACCCATGATACTTATATTTTTTTATTTCATTAATAAAATTTTGTTAATTGATATGTCAAAAAACAGTAAAATATATATATATTTTCTCAGCCTTTTGTGGTTAATGGAGCCAAAAGAAGTGACACAAGAACAACATATAGAATTTTATAGGTTTATTGGTAATTCCTATGATAAACCTAGGATTTACTTTAGATTATAAAACCGATGCACCTCTGGCATAAGGTCAATTTTTATGTACCTGAAGGCAAACCTGGTCTATTTGAACTCTCACGAGATTCAGATGTGGGTGTTGCTTTGTATTCAAGGAAAATTTTAATTAAAAGCAAAGCTGAGAATATTTTACCTAAGTGGTTGAGATTTGTTAAAGGTATAATAATATTTGATTCATATTTAGAAACGAAAATAAATAACATTATAAATGTTTATATTTCTTACTTTTTATTTCAGGTGTTGTCGACTCTGAAGATATCCCCCTGAATCTTAGTAGGGAACTGTTACAAAAAACAGCGCATTAATTGGTGCAGGTGTTTTATTCTCATACGTTATTATATTTTTTTGTAATAATAATTATAATACTTATATTTCTTGCAGGAAATTGCGAAATGTCCTGACAAATCGTTTTTTAAAATTCATACTTGACACTGCTAATAAAGATCCAGTTGGATATGATGCATTTTATAAAGACTATTGTTTATTCTTTTCAAGGAAGGAATTGTCACTAGTCAGAGTCCTTTGGAAAAGTTAAAATAGCTTTTTGATATATTTAATAAATTAATAACTTCTAGTAATAAAAGTTACTATTCATGAGTTATATAAAATGTTATATCGAATATATATAAATGATGAAAATAGTATAGTATTGGCTAAGTGTGGAAACAATTACTCTTTACTAAATTATTTTTTTTTCTATTCAGACATCATTACACAGAAATGTCACTTCATTATTTATAAGTACACAACCAGCTTCCGCCTGCGGGCTTCTGCCCATGTGGAACTCCGTTATATCGCGCGCATTACGGTAAGGAGAGCCTATAGTCTTTCCAAAGGCTTCTTAGACTATTTGTCAAAACTGGTTAAGTGGTTTCTAGGTGTGAAAGTTGTAAATAATTGAACATTTTACATGATTTTATGTTTGACAATAAGGAACTTCCATGCAAACTTTTATACTCCTATTTCAACCTCTTCCACCCTTTTTTTCACCATAAAAGTATCCTATGTCCTTTCCCAAGTTCATTAGTGTTATCTTTATACCGAATTTCATCAAAATCGGTTTAGTGGTTTAGGTGTGGGAAGGTGAATAGACAGATACAGATAAAGTTACTACATTTATAATATTAAAGTAAAGATTGTAAATAATGGATTGAAGTATGTTATTTATGGAATAATATTGTAGACATAGTCACTACAATATTTTTAATTTTATTGATTTCAGGAAGAAATTGCTAAATTGTTAAGATTTGAGTCATCTAAATTGGAAAGTGGAACTAAAACGTCATTAGCCGACTATAGTGCTCGACAGAAAAATGATCAAAAAAATATATATTATCTGGCTGCTCCAAGGTAAAATCTAAGGCTTATTTTATATATAAATACGTGAAACAAAAACTTTGTCCCCTTTTTTTACGAATTTTACGCTAGTTTATATAGAGAAGAAGTGCAGAATGCTAACTTTTTTAAAAATAATGCATAAAAGTATATTAAATTTATAAAATAAACTAGCTTTTGCCCGCGGCTTGCGAATACTGCGTTAAATTCGTAGTAAAACAATTCCTTTCCCTACACTATGAAGATTTACCGCTATCTTTGGAATATCTATATTCTTATACTACATTTTTACTTTTTTTGCATTTTTACACATTTTTTTACATTTGGTACTTATTTTTTTACTTTTTACTTTTTTTTTTTCTTCTTGCAATAAATATACTACAAGAATCTCTATATACAACGTTCACAGCTTTCTTGTCATTAGACAATACAAACATATTTTCTTTAGAGGTTACTCTTGAAAGAGCGACATATAATTGGCCGTGTGAAAAACACTCAACGCTCAAATCTAAGCCTGCAACGTTGAAGGTTTGACCCTGCGATTTGTTTATGGTCATTGCAAAAGATGTCTTCACCGGAAACTGTAGTCGTTTAATTTGGAACGGTAAATCCGATGGTATCAGAGGAATTCGGGGAATCAATACATCTTCCCCAGTACCACATCCTGTGAGTATTGTGCACTCTATTATGAAAGATTTTAGTGATTTTACCAGCAAACGCGTGCCATTGCAAAGTTTAGGTGGATTCAGGTTTCTTAATAAAATAACAGGAGAACCTACTTTTAACACCATTTTGTGAGAAGGAAGTCCAGACGGGTTCAAAGAATTAAGAAATTCTGTAGGAAAATGAACAGCTTCTTCTAAATCAAGAACAGTATCGACCGAGTAGTATATTTTCGTCGGCGCATCAATCTTTGAAAGAATCAAGTTATTTACCTTGTCCACTTGTTCGTTAGTTGGAGACAGAATCGCTCTTTCTTTAAACCAAGATAAAGTCTTACAACTTATGTTATCAATATCGGGATAGACATTGTCGACCAACTCTTGGATGTTGTCTTTCAAAACACAAAGGTTTTCAAGGTTAATCCTTCCATCACTTTGTGTTAACTCTCCATTGCCAACTTTTAGCAGCATCTCTGGAAAAAGCCTATTCTCACGTGAAGATAACAAAACCCTCATATTAGTTTTGAGCTCTAATTTATTGACGTGTGGCCAAAGTTTGGATCTCTTTAGGGAAGCATTTATTTCGTCCGCACGTGTTCCTCGAGTCACAACTGGTAGGATTTGACGAAAATCTCCTGAGAACAGAATTGTACATCCACCCATAGGTGAATTATTGCTGCGCAAATCGCGCATTGTCCTTTCCAGTGCTTCCACAGACGTCTTGTTCGACATAGTAGCTTCGTCCCAGACTATTAATGAACAGTCACGCATCAATTTTCCTGTATGGCTCTGTTTAGAAACACTACAGACGCTGTTATTATCATCGGTGGCGATTTTCAGCGGAAGCTTGAACGTAGAGTGTGCGGTTCGGCCTCCTTCCAAAAGCGTAGCGGCAATGCCAGATGACGCGACAGCTATTGCAATTTTTCCGGTAGATCTCACTTTTGCTAAAAGCAGATTGATTAAAAATGTCTTTCCTGTACCTCCTGGGGCATCAAGGAAAAACATTCTCCCTTCATTTTTATCAATTGATGATAGTAATATAGTGAATACTTTTTTCTGATCGTTGTTTAGTCGTGGCTCATCTTGAGCTATTGTTTGTAAAAGTCTCGTTTGATCGTATGATATTTCTCTTGTGTATTCGGCACTATTCGTTGAGTCTGAGTTAATATTATTAGCTGGCATCGGTAGCCCAAAATCCTTGATTGATTTACCCGAAAGTAATTGCACTACTTTGTTCAATTCAAATAATGCTTTGTCAAATATGTTTTGATCATATTGTACATCATCCCTGTTTAACTCTCGCCGTCGCTGAATCAAAATGTCACTGGCCATACTTTCTTGAAATTTATTCCATAGATTAACAGAATCAGTTACTTGACAAAATGCTACTATGATGGCAAATAAATATCTTAGTGATGTAGCTGAACTGCAAGTAGCTGCTTCCGATAATGTGTTTTCCCAGTGAGAATCGTCTTCCAAGAGCCCCAGAGCTTTGCATGCTGCTTGATAAGTATTGTAAACAACACCTTGTACAGTTCTTAGGTGTGCAAAGGATGTCGGGCCTTTTACAACATGGAGTAACATTCGCAGATAAAAGCATTCGCTGTTGTTGGGATGAATCACGTAGACTCTGCCAAGAGCATCCGTTTTTTTTTACTCCGGGGAAACCATCGACCGCAGTACCTTGTTTTCGTCGTTGAAAGGTTTTAGAATTACTCTGGTTCCATGTATAGTAACTTGGAACTCTGTCATATGTTAGTGTTTTCTCGAAATCATCTTGAGCACATAACTTGAAGAATGCTGTCAATGTTGTGTCCCGCGGGTTATTAGCAACTTCTTGTATATTGTTCTCAGTGAAATATACTCTTTGTCCATTTTCTAAATGAACTGCAAGATGGACAATTGTGGGAGCCCGGTCGTGCACTTCGAATGATAAAATCCTCCATACAGCTTCAGAGCTGCAGATGTAACGTCCAGACTGATATTTTTCCACTTCATTTGGTGATTGTATGCTGAAAGTGGCTTGATCGCTACCTTTAGTAATGTATTTAGTAACGTATTGGATTGACTTTATTGAACTGCACAACTCAACGTTGATATGGGCATCAAAAATTTTCAAAAGGAGCGGATTATATGGAACGATCCATCGGTTATCAATATAGTGGTTTCGGACGGTGGCACTTTGCCCACCCTGTTCTGGTGATCGTCGACGGTATATGGTTTGACGGTATCCATCATCGCTGGTAGATGTTTGAGTTTGGAACGACTTCGGAAATTTTTTGCTGCATTTGGAATCTCGCATACATGCAGAATTTGGGTTTAAAGTCCCGCAAGGGCCGTGTACCATGTGTTTCTTTACAACTTCGAACAGTTCAGGATCTTCTTCTTTGTCCGGTAATTCAGCTGAAATAACGTTATCAATTTGATTTGGTCTAATTTTGTTCACTAACCACACCAGCAGATGCACATGTGGCAGACCACGTTTCTGCCATTCTATTGTGTACATATGGCAGCGCGGCGGACCGAATATATGAGACTTGTTAATTAAGTGCAGGAGTTTCTGTACTTTTAAGTGGAAGACTCTGTTAATTATATCGTATCTATCTTGTGGAGTTAAATTGGGGTTAATATTTTCTTTGATTTCCAGCCAATTTGGGTTACATGTTGCTGTTATAAATAAATCAGGTTTACCGTAATGTCTAACGTAAGTCATTGCGTCTTGCGATTTTTCATGTAAATATCGAGGTCCACCTGTGAATGATGAAGGTAGTATAACCAACTGTCCAATGCCGTTGCTGTGTTCATTCGCCTGTAAAGCGTCCTGAAGATGAACATAATTTTCAGCTCTCAATTTAGTTTGATTATTACGGATGTAGGCCAATCTCTCGGATTCAATTTTTGCATATTGGTCAACTAAGTATTGATTTGTTAACATTCCATATCTGAGCAAAGGATTGAAATTGTTACGCCTTGTCATTATCCGGTAGCAATAGTAGTTCATACATGACACTGTTTTACGCAGAGGTGCACCACCGATTGGATCAACTTGAGAAACATTAATGGCATAACCATCTTCGCCACGGCATAACATCAAAGGATATTGTAAGCTGTCATAAGATCTGTGTAACTCTGAATTTTTTTGTAAATTATCATCACGACTATGTAACACAATATCTCTTTTGTCAAATTGCTGTCCAGCTATCACCACTGCTACTTCACTCGTGGAAGGTGCATTATATCGTCCTCTGTGTTCTCCAACAGGAACTTTATTTGCATGAATTACGACATTAAAGTCGGGAGTATCTGCTGGAACACTCTCAATCGCAGTTTTAAAAGACTGTATGTAGCGATTATGAGAATGTAACATATCTTGGAGAGATCTAACCAAATCTCTGTCAATTGACTGTGCGACACTTGAACACCGCGTTGATACTTGTGTATCTGGATCTGCAATAAAATAAATTTGCAGAAATTTCTGATTATCAGGTCGAAGTGGTAGCAAGCTCCCAGCTAAGTGATACACTTGCCCTTGAATTTTAAATGTAGGCATGAAACCACGCTCAACGACTTGCTTACTCTTGAAAGAGGTCATTTGAAATGCGTTATTATAACGGCGTATATTGCGCATGAATTGTTTGGATTTCGGATGGTCACCCGTAAGTAGAGATTGAAGTGGTTCAGGTGGAGGTAGAATTTCTTCTAATTTTACTTTTCCGTGTAAGCAACACATGCCTTTCGATTCGTCCTTGAATTTCAATGCCAAGCAATGTTCACACACTACTGACATTGTACCTATCGATACTATACGATCGTTCTTGTAAGAAATCGAAGGATCGCAATTCATGGCAGAATTTTCTTTATTTACCCATGAATTAGTAACTCGTGCTGATGATTCTCTGGCTCTCTGTATTCGATGTCTATCCCTATCTTGGCTGCGGCGAACCTCACGCTCTATTGAAGATTCTCTCTCTCTCTCAGCTCTATATCTATCCCGAAGCTGACTGAGTCGAGCCTCACGTTCCGTTGACGATTCTTCATCTCTTGCTGAACGTACTCTTCTGGCATTCACTGTACTACGACCTATGTTCGAACGATGACGTCTTCCAGACATGACTTTATGATTTGTGTACAAAATTTACTTAGTTCTATATATGTATGATTTGATTACCTATGCACAAATTGCCATCTAAATACTTACCATTTAGAAACAAAAGATAATTGACAGTTATTAAAAACAAAAGAGACCCTATTTTATTCAGTTCTTTTTTTAAACTGAAATAGCTCAACTTAAACAACGATTTTAATTAAATTAAAAATACTTAAAAAATATATAATCAACATCAACAACAAAAGATACCTATTCTAGTTAGTTTTTTTCTGAACTTACAACTTAAAAAACCTCACCTTAATATTACGATTTTTTGAAAACAATTTCCCTAATATTAAAATGATTTTTATTTAATTCTAGTAAGTTTTTTTCTGAACTTACAACTTAAAATACCTCACCTTAATATTACGATTTTTGAAAACAATTTCCCTAATATTAAAATGATTTTTATTTAATCTAATCTTATCTAACTTTATGTACTTATAATTACTGATACGTTGTCGCGCTGAAAAGCACGTTTTTGTTAAGTATGTTATTTTCCTCGCTAGAGAGCTCCGATAATAAACGCGTCCGATCGCTGCAAAATTCAAAGTGCTATAGGGAAAATCGCGGCCTCCGAAATCGCGCTATTTATAGGCACGCTGCCGCCGCCGCTGCGCCGCGCCGCCTCGGCCGGCCTACGTTCCGCAATTTTAAATCTGTAATATCTTCGAAAATATTCATTAAAATCTGGTGCTGTAAAGGGCCATATAGATCTATATTAAATCAACAATGTATTTAAGCTATTTAATTGGATAAGGATTAATGCTGTATTGGTTAAAATCGCTTCGAAAATTAGCCATTATTTGTCGTAAAAAGTAAATGACAAAAAAATGTTATTGTGTGATATCCATAAGAGATAGGCATATACCATCGCGGAGTTTTCTGTAGACCTTTTCAATGTGTACAAATAATTAGCACATTATTTTGATAAATCTCGTAGGGTTCAGCCTGCGTTTGCAATGTAAGCGGAAAAAAATTGAAAATTAACGACATCACATTAGAAACCTCAAAAATAACAGTACTTTTCCACTATTTAATGGATGTTTTCATACACATAAACCTTCCTCTTGAATTACTCTATCTATTAAAAAAAACCGCATCAAAATCCGTTGCGTAGTTTTAAAGATATAAGAATACATAGGGACATAGGGACAGAAAAAGCGACTTTGTTTTATACTATGTAGTGATATCAAAGAAAACTGATGAAAACGAACGGAACTACTTTTATGTAGGTTCTCTCTACCTTCTCCGTAAAAAGATTTATATAAAGTGAACTTTAAAAGGCATTTCGCCTGAAAGCAATATTGCAAATACATTTTATTTCTGCGCACATTTACACAGTAATTTAGCGTTCTCCACGAAGTAGTAAATATTGTTGTAAGTCAGCAGTTTCGCTAGAAATATATAAAAATCTTATAGTCTTGCGGCTTTTACACTAAATGTACCTTGAATGCTCTTTTCAAAACTAAACGAGCCGAGCTATAAAATATTTTAATCAGATTTCATACAATTTTATTCTAAATAAAATGTATTTAGATATTTTAGTTTTCTACATATAGCTATAAATTGTTACGTGGGTCGCAGTTTTATAACGGAAATTTGCATGAATACGTAGTATGTAAAAAAAAAATTATATATCTTCATAGAATAAAGTACATAAAATTCATAAAGATGTGACCGTAATTCAATAAATCAAGGTCAGTATTAACTAACAAAATTTAAAAACTATCCCAACCATCTAATACGTTACAAAAAAAACTTTTTAAACAAAAAAAGCTCATATGTAACGTTTATGTAATCATTGACAATAATCAAGATGCTTTGATAAGCACAGCTCGCTTTCAAATTCGATTGATTAACGTTTACAGTACAGTGCGTGAACTTAATCTTTTATACGTACTAAAATATATGTATATATAAAATTATCACTTGTATATTTATTATTATCTTACTAATAATAATTTACATTGAAATTTGCTGCATATTTATTTTCTGATGAAGATATATTAAAATCAAAATCAAAATATTCTTTATTCAAGTAGGTATTATAAGCTCTTTTAAATCGTCAATTTACAAAGGTGTCAGTCGTCTCAGTCCTAACGGAAGCTACCATCGGCTCCGAAGGCAGTTCTGCTGAGAAGAGCCGGCAAGAGGCCTCAACAGTTGCTCTTTTCAAAATAAAATTTTTACAATAAATATACAGCTATGATGAGCCTCCCGGGTGAGCGTCAACAGCATTTAATTCCACACATTGATATCATTATAGTATTCTTGGACAGAATAATATACTTTTTCAATAATACGTTCTTAATCTTAATTTTAAATTGTTGAAGTGGCAGATCTGTAATTATTTCTGGAATTTTATTATACATGCGTATACCTTGTGACAAAAAAGATGTATTAGATATTTAGGTAGATTTTGGTCTAACAGGAAAATGACACAAAAAATTATGATTACGAAACCCTTAGTTACGATTAAATTTTTCTCCTGAGTATTTGACCTTAGAAACATTGATTTCGATCGAACAACGCCACTACGACGTTAAATTTTTAGGACACAATTTAAGCTTTTATAACATTAAAATATATATATATTTATTAAAGTTACCAAACTTGTCATCATGGGCCCCCTGCCTCTCGACGCTCTAATTCAGATCGCATGTTTTATTCATAATCTAAGCAGGAGACGCCAAAACACCGATTTGCTGAAGTCCATTAAAACCCGGCCACAGTGAATTTCAATAGGGCTAATGTCAACGTTGTAGGCAGGTGAGGAAAGGCCACCCTCCTACGAATATTCTTGTAATAAAGGTCAAACTTCACGTGTCCGTTGAACAATAAAATAACAAGGTTGATCTCGTTCTGCGTAATTATTATATTATTATATATAAAATGCATCATCAGCATTAAAAATGTGACGGTCTAACTTGGAAGAACGTTTTTATTTAACGGGTAGTTCTAAGAATGGATTGTATACCACTATGGTTATTATTATATTTAGTAATTTAGTATTTATTTCGACTATTTCTATAATTATTTTAATTATTAAACGAAAATTTGTTGGCAGATGAAAAATAGTCAAGTAAGAGTGGATTCGCCTGATTACTATAAAAACCTCTTCTTTAGCTTTACATGGTTCAGAGTGTTATAATCAGCGTTCGCAATATATAAGTGCTGTGTTTCTGTGCTGTTCGCAATATGTATGTATGTGGTAGTCATTACTTATTAAGAGTCAAAGGTATTTTAGTAGCGTGCGCTCATACTACATTTATTTAAAATCTAAAACATACAAGAAAAAGTTACGAATGTATATTGCTAAAAGATTCATTTTCTGTATACGCACAATATACTGAAGAATTATGAGGAGTCATAATTATAAAAGTTTAATAAGAAATTATGTACGAGTTCGCACCCACCTTTAAACACCTCAACAAGCATTCCCTCTGAAAGAACACGGCTAATATTACATTCAATTACATAGACTTAAACATTTCTTGTCAAGAATTTCAAAAGCTTAGCGCAAAGTTTAACGAAATAGGAGTAGTACGTTGTTTTGAAGGAAGCTTTGAAAGAGAACAAATACACCTTAACTTTAGTAACGCACGTAAGGAAATTTAATTATTCTTGACATATGACACTTAGAATTACATCACTTTTGCTGAGACAAAACAAACACAGGTTTTGTGTAAACTCTGTATTTCATGAAATTTTTCAATATAAAGAACTACGTTGAATTATATATAACGTTTCGTTAAAGTGCCAGGAGCATATTCCCAGTGAGGGATTTCAAAGGAAATTCGATGTATAAATGTTAGCAATAGCCTTGCTCAAATTTATCTTGATTATTTTATTTGAAAAATTCAAGCCGTAAGTGAATGTATATGTCCAGCACAGTTATTACAACCATATTTGTATTTTAAAATTATAGAGAAAGCATATAAAAAAATCGTGACGATTTTTTGCTTCCTTCGGTTGGTTAATTTTGGTCCTGATTAAGGTCCTGAAGGCCATCAAAGAAGTGAAGTGGTTACGAAGAAATTGTATTTTTGCTTTATACTCGATCTTAGCAGTCCAACTGACAGAGGCGAAAACCGCCATATACTCGTAGAACGGCTAGACCATCACGGAAAAATGAAAGTAACTTATATGTCGGCTCACAACATTAGTTTTCAAGGAGTTCAATGAAGAACAGGATACCTCAACTTCAGCATATCTGCTAAAGATTCAATGACATATTGTACGGCAATGTACGTATAACGGAGTATCTTGACACTAGGTCCTCTCTGATTACCCTGCTGGGGGGAAAAAGCCTAAAGCTCATCTAATAAGCATTAGACGGTACCTGAACGCATTTTAAGCCCAAACGCAACTAGAAAGCAAATATTTGCAAAACATAATATAATAACATAAGCATCGTGTAATCTCCATTGTGACAAGTCCATAACTTGGTAATGTTGGAGGCAAAGCGCAAAGCTCCGTATTACTCGTTGTATTATAAAAGTAGCAAACTACAATGCAGGCCGAATATGCTTAATCTTACTTTGTCCGCTCAGAGAATAACAATAGTACGTAGTCTGAGTTCAGATAATAAGCTCAGATTATTGAAGTACTATTCGCTTATATAATTTTATATATACTAACAATTTGCTTCAGTTATTGTATAAAAAATATTCCGTTGTTTAGCACAATACCGATTTCTTCAGGGAATAATGTAAAATAATTTCACTATAGATTTTTTATGAAAGAGTATTCTGTATGCAAGAAAATATAAATACCTTAATACTTTTTCAAATTAATTTTTACTTTAAGTCCATACGTTCTGAATGTCAAATTAGTTTTATTTTTCAATTAATATTCGCAGATGATTATATAAAAGTAGTTCTTTTATATAATAATCCGC
>JAKGSA010000403.1:0-175000 GCA_033558755.1 Philaethria dido
TAATGCTGGAATGTTAACATTTTTATCCAATCGAATTGGGGATGTAATAATTTTATTATTAATTTCTTGAATAATAAATTATGGAAGATGAAATTATATTTTTTATATAAATTTTATAAGAAATGATTTTTCAATAAATATAATTAGATTATTAGTTATTATTGCAGCTATAACTAAAAGAGCTCAAATTCCATTTAGTTCATGATTACCTGCTGCAATAGCAGCACCTACTCCTGTTTCTGCTTTAGTTCATTCTTCTACTTTAGTTACAGCGGAGGTATATTTATTAATTCGTTTTAATAATTTATTGGTTGATATATTTTTTTTTAAATTTTTATTATTATTATCTGGTTTAACTATATTAATAGCTGGGATTTGTGCTAATTATGAGTTTGATTTAAAAAAAATTATTGCTTTATCTACATTAAGACAATTAGGATTAATAATAAGAATTTTAAGAATAGGATTTTATGACTTAGCTTTTTATCACTTATTAACACATGCAATATTTAAAGCTTTATTATTTATATGTGCTGGAGTAGTAATTCATATAATAAATGATAATCAAGATATTCGAATAATAGGAGGAATTAGATTATATATTCCTATTACTTCTTTATGTTTAAATATTTCTAATTTAGCTTTGTGTGGAATTCCTATTTTAGCTGGGTTTTATTCAAAAGATATAATTTTAGAAATAGTAAGAATAAGAAATTTAAATACGAGGTGTGTTCAAAAAGTAAGGTGACTTTGTATTTTTAAGAAAAAATATTTATTTATTTATCAATATTTATGTTGTCCCCTTCAAAGTAATCCCCCTCAGATACAATACACTTATGCCAACGGTTTTTCCAATCGTCAAAGCACTTCTCATAAGCACTTTTCGGTATAGCCTTGAGCTCTTCCAGCGATGCAGTCTTTATCTCTTCAATCGTTGCAAATCTCCGTCCTTTCATAGGTCTCTTTAGTTTTGGGAACAAGAAAAAGTCACATGGGGCCAAATCCGGCGAATATGGTTGCTGAGGCATGATTGTGGTGTTGTTTTTGGCCAAAAAATCTCTCACCAGCAAAGATGAATGATGAGCAATTTCGGAACAAACTTCGCTGACACACGTCTCATGCCCAAAACGTTAGAAAAAATTTCATGGCACGAGCCAAGCGATATACCAACATCCTCAGCAACTTCTCTGATAGTGATTCGACGATTTTCCAGAACAATTTTCTTCACTGCTTGAACGTTTTCATCAGTTGTTGACGTGCTTGGGCGTCCAGAGCGAGGCTCGTCATTGGCATCTTCCCGGCCATCTTGGAAGAGTTTGTACCACTTGTAAACATTTTTTTACTCAGAACAGTTTCACCGTATGCCACTGTCAACATTTTAAGTGTTTCGGAGCACTTTATTTTATTTTTTACACAAAATTTGATGCAAATCCATATTTTTCGATAGCAAGAAATCGCCGAGCACGCAAAACACTTATAACCTTTACGCCTCTCCCAACCAAACAAAAAATGCTATACACTTGAAACTTGGTACAGATGTTGGGGAAGAGTGTACCAACATAACAAAATAAAAAAATCGATAATCGAAAGTACGTTGCCCGCCAAATTTGAAAAGTCACCTTACTTTTTGAACACACCTCGTATATATATATATACATATATGCTATTATAAATTTTGTTTCGTCATTTCATTATTTTTTTTTTCAGACGATATTATGGTATGTGGTGTGGCACTTTTAGTGTTATTGGCAGTTATAGTGGGTGTTGTGATAGGTGCACGAGCTGGCCCACCTTCTGAACGACCATTACGCCTTGGCAGATTTATAACTACTTTAACAACTTGCGGATTGATTGAAGGGTACAATAATATTCAGTTTCATATATTTTTTGATTTGAATGAAATCATAACTATCAACTTATATTTAAACTCGTTACAGGATTTTAGATGAGGGAGTCTATAAATTCTACAGTATCCCATATGCAATGCCACCAGTTGAGGAAAAAAGATTTACATATGCACAACCAATGAATAACATATCAATGTGTTGGAATGGCACTCTCGAAGTTCACGAGCCTGGACCTCTTTGCCTACAGTTTTTAGAAAATGGAACTATTACTGGAGATGAAGATTGCTTAACTCTTGATATAGTTACTCCTCATGTGAGGTATGATTCCCCATTACCAGTTGTTGTATTAGTAGGGGCCAACACATTAGCTGGAGGCATCAGCCCGGCTCAGCCTTCAGCTCTATATGCAAGGACCAAAGAAGTTGTTTTTATTCGACCAAATTTTAGACTTGGATCATTTGGCTTCTTGGCTCTAGACATACTGTCAAATACGAAGTATCCACCTACATCAGGTAATTATGGCCTAAGCGATTTGATGGTAGCATTGCAATGGATTAAATATAACATTAAACATTTTGGAGGAGATCCTGAATCTGTTACGATATTAGGACACAGGGCAGGTGCCACTTTAACAGCTGCACTGACTACTGTTAGGAAAGCACACAAACTATATTCACGCGTGTGGTTATCTTCACCTTCGGTCATATTCCCTGGAGAGCCTTTAGATCAGTCACAAAAAAATAATGAACAATTTAAACTAATCAGTAAATGTAATGATATTGATTGCATGCGTCGTATATCGCAAATAGAAGTGTTGACTGCAACACCCGATACGTGGCTCGGCACTGATGTCAGTTCTTTACCACTGTCAGGAGAGTTCAAACGTTCTTGGTTAGTACTTGATGGCAACTTCTTAAGAAATCATGCGTACGAAACCTGGGATGACCAAAAGGATGCGAAAAGTACTGAAAAGGACAAAATATTTAAGCCAATGGTTTTCGGAACTACGCAACATTCTGGTCATTCTGAAGTATTGCGAATGAAACATATGAATTGGACGTCTGATATTGTTGAGAAAATGGTCAACGACAGTTACTTGGGTGAAAAAAACCTAACAAATGACGTGTTCAACGTTTTTAATAAAACATATGAAGGATTAGTAGAGTTGATCTCGTCTATTCGTACATTATGTCCCCTCGTCAGCTTGGCGCGCTTGCGTCTGGTGGCGCCAATGTACGTGGCGCTGGGGGCGGGTGCGGGCGGCGGGCTGGGCGCCTCGGGCATGGCCGGGGTCAACTCCGATATAGAAGCTATTTTAGGAACTTTTGACTCGGTCACACCAGAGCAACGTAGATTCATGGCAGCTATTCAACAGATGTTCTATTACTACGTGTGGCACGGTCGTCGCCCGGGTCCCGAGAGCGGACTCATCGCTCTCGGTCAGGACCTTCTTCCCCACCCTGGACTGCCTGCTTGTGACTTGCTCATACAAAACGATATTGTGCCTAGATATGCGCACATCGACTAAAATGATTCTTGACAGGATGTTTATTTTGTTTGTGTGTTTATATAAGTTCACATGTGTAATTATTATTTTTTGCCAATACTTTTTTACTTGCCCGACTGTAATATACGTAAACTTTGGATTATAACGCATGCAATTATTATAATCACTGATTACCTTTTATTACCAAAAATTGATGGTATGCTTAGCGTATTATCTCATAGTGGGCTGTTAGGATAAGTGTCTTTTAATACTCATGTAAAGAAAATATACTGCCCTAAAGAAGTAAGTACAAACAGCAAGCATTGTTAAACATATATTTCGATTTTATGTACTTGGCATAATTTGAATAAAATAAAGTAATAAGACTGACATTCGAATCCCATAATTAACTGATCTCATGTCATTAAATCAGTCAACATATTTATTATTAGTTTTTATACTCAGTAGCTCAATGTAATTTGTGTAGTTAGCTTTATTACTTTTACATGATAGTGTACTTTGTAATAATTGTAAACTAGTTTATTAAGATTTATGGTTCATTAAGTATTTTTAAGATGACGTTTCCAAATATTGTGACCCCAGTTTAGTATTAATTATAGGAATAATTTTGTAAGTCAGTGTCCATATCTACAAATTATCATAATTTACTGTAAAGGCTGAATATCCAAAGATTGACTTATGCATTTTCTGTCAGGTTTTATATAAGGTATATGTAGCATTTTTACCACTGTGAAAGTAGAAATAGGTTTTGTCAATGCAGTTGTCTTGCCAAATAATAAGAAACAACGAGCTTTATTAATAATTAACTGCTTAAAAGTAATTTATTTGAGTATGTTGCGCTTGATACACTTGATCTCGAATTTATTGTACTAACCAGGCAGTTTGCATGTTTTTTTTATATCGCACGTGTTTTGTGTATTTCATATTGACTTAGAATAGTTCTGTAGCCATATATTAGCTTCGTTTTGTTTACTTGATATTCTTAATATATGTATGAGGCTGTCAATGTTGTTTTTTTTTACACACCCTTAAGCCCTATTATTCAAATTTATGCACTTCTACATTTTTGAGAAATTCTACTTGCACTAGACATAGAAAGTTAATTTAATGTGTTAATAACAATTTATCTAGTGTCAATTAATTCTATTTTAAACGACCGTCAGACTTCACTAATCTATTAGTGTTATAAATAATTAAAATATATTTTACCCGTCAGTTTTAGCATCAATGGGATACCCAATACTTTAAAGACCAGATTAATAAAATTGTTCTCTTTGCCTGATAAATTGTTGCCAAATGTACTTTCTATTACTGATAATGTTTACTTATAATTGTTATTAACATTACAGCTACGACTCCGGTTCAACGTATTTGCACAAGGAAAATCATTCACTTTATATTTTTCTATGAGATAATTAAATTATAATTCACTTTGCTTTTACCAAATTTACGTTTATTTAGAAATCAAACAAGAGTAATTGGATATAAATAATAAATACATACAATGTAATATTCCAATTGGAATTTAACACGCCAATAAATTAAAACAATGATAAATAAACGGAATACAAAACAAATTTTGGAAACATTGTCACAACTCGAAATGAAAACCTAACGCATAATTATAGTCAGTATTATAAATGTTTAGTGATTTTAGTGTGATCTAACAATACATAATACAGTACAGCTATAACTAAGTGAAAATAAGTTACTATCTCAATATCTATAGCTAAAAGTGTAACAATAACATGTTACATGGCTAATGATTACGTTCTCTTAAAGGTGATATGACAGTTGGCATATTTTCTTTTCCCATCTTGAGAGTTTTCCTCAGAACAGATGGAGATTTTGGTTTGCTTTGTATATTTTCTGCTTCTTTTTTCATTTTGTCCATCATTGACGACTGTTTGGCCACTGCCATGGTGAGTTCTTCATTTTCTTGGCGTAGAAGGGATAGCTCTACTACAAGTGACTGTTGATCTTGAATCTGTTAAACAATTTCATATATGTATATAATAATTTTATTTCAAATTAAAATGAACACTAAATACGTTGGGAATCATAAACAAATTTATACAAAAACTCCCACAGTTGAAATCAATGAGCGTTATGAGTTTTGTTAATTCTAAATGTAGGTAATTAAGGAATATATGTGTTAGGTACTTGTTGTTGGAGACAATTGTTGTCAGCCTCTAAACGGGCTATCTCAGCGGCGGCGTGCGCGAGCAGAGCGCGTGACTGCTCGGCCGCCGCCGCCGCCTGCCCCGCGTTCTCTGTCGCCAGCTCGCAAAGCATACGCTTTTTTTCTACCTACAATAAATAGTATAATTCATTCATTAAGTATATATACATCTTCTTTCAAACATCTGCTTCACAGGCAGACTGGAAGCTGGTTTTTATTGATTGATTTGAAGCTCAAATCTTAATTTTATGTTTGGTAAAACTTACTGTTTCAATATCATTGTATATGTTATATAAGATTTTATATTTAATACTTGCTTTCCTCCTATAAATACCTATAAATTTGAGAGCTTACCTCATCTCTTAGCATTTGAATTTGTGAATTTGATTCTTTTTTGAGTAATTCAACATCTTCAATGAGCTCACTCTTGATAGAGCCAAGCTCGCGATAGGCTTCTTTCTCTACATTTTGTAAACTTTCAATTAGAGATACATTATGTTCCATAATCCTATTGTGCTCTTTAGCTAATGCAGCTTTCGATTTGAGAATGTTAACAAGAGCTTCTTTATATTCATTACATTCTAAAAGAGTATTATTCAGTGATTTTTTGTATGTGGCCAGTTCTGTTTCTAAGATTTCTTTAGAGTCCGTCAGTGTTTGAACCTGTCCTTCCAAATGTTCCAACTCATTGTCAGACTCTCGTAATCTCATTGTCAATACTTGTACTATGTCTCTGGTAACAGATAAAGACATTTCAAATTTATTCTTCTCCTTAGTAATTGTATCTACTTCTACATTCAATTTATTTATTTCATTTTCAAAATTAATGACGTTTTTCTTTGCTTCCTCTTGTAAACTTTCTAGTTCTTCTCTTAGTTTAGTTTTTTGAAGCTTCAAATTGTCATTATCATGTTTCAGAGTCTTAATTTCTGCAAGCAGAGCAATATTTTTATCTTCATTCATACTTATAAAACATTTTAGATCCTTTATTTCTTTTTCTTGACTATGTATTTCTTTTTGTTGTTGTGACCAATGTTCTTGCAAATGCCTACTGCGCTCCTCAAACTGTATTTCACATAATCTTAATTTTTCATGAGTGGCCTCATCGACTTGTTCTAATTTAGCTTTAATTTCTTGTTCCTTGGCAATTAAAGCATGCTCTAATACTTTTATTTTGTCATCCTTTTCCTTTTGAATTTGGTTCTTAATCTCTTCCATTATTGCATTATATTTCATTTTTAGATTCTCCTGATCAGTTTTATATTTATTGATTATAGCTTGCTTTTCTTCATCTAATTTCAATTTAAGTGTTTCTATTTCAATTTTATACTCCCTTCTAATACTTTCATTAGCCTCTAATGCCAAAGCATGATGACCTTTCACCATTTCAAGTCTTTGGCGAGTTTCTTCTAAGCAAGATTCTGTGTCAGTTAACTTTTTTTGCAAATCTACACAAAGGCTGTCTCTAATAGTGATAATTTCTTCAAGAGACGACAGTTCTACTTGCTTATTGCTTACTTCATTTTCTAACTTTTCACATTGTCTTTCTAACTCAATTATTTCATGCTTTAGACTATCCACAGAAGTTGAAGTATGAACTTCATTTTCAATTTTTTTTCCATTTACACCAACATTATTTTCATCATTTAATGATATTCCACACATTTTATTATTTATTTTATCTATGTCATCAGTTTTTTTGTCTTCTTGTAGCATTTTATGCAATGTAGCGATTTCATTTTTTAAATCATCTATCTGTTTATTGTATTCCGTTATTGTGTAATCCTTATTTCTAAAAAATAAAAAGGAATTAAATTTCATGTAATATAAGGATAAGGATTTCTTACAAAAATCTATTTATTGTTTTCAGCCCATAAAATTTAATTAGCTTACCTAATTTCAACTTCATGTGCAGTAAGAAGCTCGTTCTGTACATTATTATCATTCTTTTTGATAGTTTTAGATGAAGTATTTATATTATTATTTGTAGATTTGCATGTTGGATTTATAGATTTTATTGGCTTTGGCTGTAAAAAAAAATCATTTGATTAAACAATAATAACTGTAATTAGTTTATAGATATTTGTACTATAATACATTATTTATTATTATTGTAACATTTATACTTAGCTTACACCTTAACATAACTAACAATGACATTTCGTTTAAGTACAACAACGTTAAATAAAATTATATATATTATTAAAATTATATATATAGTTTAACTCAGAAAGTATTACTTACAGTTTTGAAGGATTTTGTACTTTGCACTGAGCTGCATTGGGACTGTACTTCAAAATTTTGTTTCGATGGCGTTTTTAATGAAGTAGTAGATTTTTTTACAGTTGTAAACTTATTTGGTGGTTTTTCAGATTCTCGTGTAGTTTGGGATTTACTATGCGATTTCAATGGAGCTTTAATAGACAACAGAAAAATAAATGTGTATTATACAATTCTGGTTTATTCGAAAAATATGTTATTGAATCGATCAGTATATCAGATATTTTTTTTTATTTTATAATATACTTATTTAGCATTCTTAAATATAAGTTATATTAACATTCTTTACTGCTGCAATTCATAATTTCTAATAATAAAATTTACTTACCGACTGATTCAAACCTCTTAGCTTTTGAAAACATTATTGATAATATTAAAATTCTTTACAAAAATTGCGTATCAATTATGATATTTTAACTTTTGAATTAAAGGATATGAAATATATATATAAAGTAAAAAAGTATCAATAAGAAAGTAATTTAGATCATTGCAACGGCGGCTTGCGATTACAATACTACTTAGACTGAGTATGGAAGTAGATCGCGCGCGAAATCAAGGTTCAGCTTTTGTTATTATTTGTATGAACTTCTTCCAGAAACCGTTAAAATAACGTTCCGTTACACTCACTTATTAACCAATGTTTTCATTTATAAATATATATATATTTATAAAAATAATTGTAGACATAGTAAATAAGATTTTAACAAAAAACAAAATAAAATTTTAAATAAAATACACTAGAAATTAAAATTATTAAGAATAATTCAAAAATTTCTTGTCAGATCTAAATTTAAATAGGAGCACATAAACTAGTACTAGCAAAAAAGCACTAACTACCATATAAAAAAAGAATCATCAAACTTGGTTCACCCAGTAAATATATACGCTTCTTTCTTTTAAATTCAGTTAAAAAATATAAATTATATATATTATTAGATGATTTAAACTTTTTTGTTTATGGTTTGTGAAAAGTGATAACATTAAATATTGATATTGAAAAAAGTTTGAGCTAAACAAAGAAAGATTTTAAACAGTCGGGATCCATTTTACATGACTTCTTGCGAAGGTTTGATTAGTTGAAGAATGGATCCCGACTGTTAAAGAAAATAAATCTTCTTTTTCCTTTTCAATTTTTTTTATGCAGTCGGTTTTTAGGTTTTTTATAGTTTTTTTTATTACTTCTTGGTCAAGATAAACTTAGTCATATAAGATGGTAAATTTCGTACTTGTCATTTAATTTCATTCTTTAATGTACATATGATTTGCAAGTTATGCATGCCTTGGATTTGAACCCGACATCTGCACTAATGCAGAATGACAAAATATTAAAGTATACCCATAAATGGTATATATATCATATTACTTAAAATGAAAAAGGATTAAAGAAACCTAAAACTCATTTTTAATACCTATGCAACGATACACACTTGGAATTAACTAATTTTTTTATCGACAATATGACGCCTTATCGGCGCTGTGGTGAATTTTCATTATTGTCTTGTCTTTAGTGACTAATCAATTGATGTATCAATCATAAAATTGGTTAATGGGTTCAGTTTCTAGAACGCCACATAAGAACATTATACATAATTCGTTCATACATAGACTGATAAACACAAATATTACACTCATCAAACAAGACACAAAGTGTCGTGCAATCGGGTAACAATATGGTTGTCGACTTTGCCGATAGAAGTCGCAATATAAGCTAAGTGAGGTAGTCGAATGGGAATTTCCTTTTTTAAAGTCTGACTTGAAAATAAAAAAAAATACAAATTGGTTTTTTTTTTATTTGTTTACTTTAAGTTACTACGAAATTTTAACTTAAAAAATATGATTAATAAATTTAAAGACAAACATATTTCAAAGTTATATTTATTATTAATAAAACAAATATTACATAGATGGAGGTGGAGGGGGTACAGGCAACAGAGGAGGAGGTGGTGGAACTCCCATCATAGGTGCTCCAGGTGGTGGAGGTAATCGAATGCCATGATTTTCCCACATCTTAGGTGGAGGTGGAGGCATTCTTAAGGGTTCCATTTTAAATGCAAATTGAAGGAAGAATTGTTTTGTATCTTTATTCCAATGAGTCCAAAATTTAGAGTCATGCTTCTCTACCTCTCTGCTAGGAACTTTAAAAGCAATGGTCTCATATGGTTCTGCAGCAAATAGCAAATATTGCCACCTGCGGTCTGGAGGTTCAATTTTTTGTTCATAAGCAGACATAAAGCGATGCCTAGGTTGCACTCCTTCAGCTATTTCTAAAAAGACAATATTATATTTTAATCTCATAATTTAATAATCAATTAATCTATTTAATTACTTTTTTTGACTAATGTTTTCTTTTAGTTTCATCAATAGATAGAGAAAATCTATATTTTAATTATAATAATTTTCCTGCCTGGGAATTTCACTTCCACTGATGGTCATAGTCAGACTCCGTCCCACTGTACCACAGTAGCCAGTTTAAGTAATGAATTAGAATACCTTATATTTTAGTTACCTGGATAATCAACTTGGAATAGTAAGCTTTGTTGTCCATTTTCCGGATCCTTTTGTTTGGTTACTCTATAACCAGGTCGACCAATTTTGACAAATTTTTTAGGTTCTATCCTAGGTTTCTCAGGAGCTAATTGCTGAGGTGCCTCTTTAGCCTCTTTGGCTGCTCTACGAGCCAAATTGGCCTGATGTTTCTTACCCTGAGTATGGGCCAAATAACTACCTTCATTATTGTGAAGCGTTAGACACAATTTACACTCGTATGATCCTAAAATAAATACAGTTATTAGTAATATTGTTGTTGTACAAGGAAATAAAAAAATATTCTTATAAAAATACCTAAATGATTTTTCATAAAATATGGATCTTTATTTAAATCAATAGTTTCGAGAGCAAGTTGCCTTAGTCTTTCGCGTCGGTCTCGGTTGCTTTCAGACCATGATGCTACTCCTCCTCCACCTGTTTTACCCCCAGGTCGATTTTGGAAATCCATATTATGTAATTATACCAGTGTTTTATCGAAGACTAATTCAATTAACACAAATATTATGTTTAATATAGAAGATTAAAATATTGTAACTCTTTAACAAAGTTTTAACTCAATTGACCGCATCACAAATGGTTCAATATTGACATTTGACAAAAACACACTTGACACTGATGATGGTCAATAGACAATATAGAATACAGATAGAGTATAATTTTAAATTATAACTTATAAGACAAATCTAATTCCATTCCATTTACAATTTCCTTTATCTATATTGAATTGGATATTCTATAATATTTTAATACATAAATTTAATTTTATCGTTTTGTTTAACTTGAAAAAAATATATATTTAAAATATTTTTTTTTTCAAGTTTATATCATCGCAATGTCTTATAGTTAATAAATTACAAAAATGTTTTTAAAAATTAGCTGAATTTATAAAATTATTTTAAATCTTCGTGATTTACCGTTTTGTTTATCTATTTACTGCCTAATATTGAATACTTATATAAAAATGTGTATATTATTTAATCGTAAGGGTTATATTTATATAATTAGTGTTTTATATTAACTTTGTAGTTATTGTTTGAAATTAGATTAAATTTTGAAATTCTTTGCTAGCTTCATTTATTCTCTGTTACTTGACATATTGTGTAAGGAATCTGTGATTTGTCAACTTAACCCTCTTTTCTGTTGTCAAAATAAGCGGAAGGTAGTGTTAAACTTTAAAATCCAAATATATCTTAAAAATCAAATACAATTGTTAATAATGTTTATTAGTTTTCAGTTTTATATAAAAAAAATATTTATTTTATATTGATATTTTGTGTCATTTTATTGTTGAGCCATAATTTTTCTAACCTTTTGAGAACTAAATTATACTCTTCTTTTAGGCAATATCAGCAAGATGTTGATGCCAAAACAAAACCGTGTGGCTATTTATGAATACCTTTTTAAAGAAGGTGTTATGGTAGCTAAAAAGGACTACCATGCACCCAAACATCCAGATCTGGAGGAGATACCCAACTTGCAAGTTATTAAGGCAATGCAATCATTAAAATCAAGAGGTTATGTCAAGGAACAGTTTGCATGGAGGCATTTCTATTGGTGAGTTTTTTAAATAACTAATTAAGTTAAATTAACTTGTTATAATCGTGTATACTAAAATTATCTAACCTCGCTGTATTCTCCAAAAGTTCGTAAATAACATTAAGTATAACCTTTAGTATTTCTTTTTAGATCAACTCTATGATTTTTGACAGTATTTTTACGTACACTAAACTACAATTGTTTAGTGTCTCTTTTTCACTGTGCAAGCAAAAGTTTCTTTAATATTTATATTAATATAAGTGTTAAGTGTTCGAAGTCGGGACCGGCGCAGCAGTGTTCAAAGAAATGTAATTTTTTTTTCTCTTTGGTTGTTCAATGTTCTATAGTTAATATTTGTCATCTCTAGGTATCTTACAAATGAAGGTATTGAGTACCTAAGAATCTTCCTTCACCTGCCACCTGAAATTGTACCTGCAACACTTAAGCGATCTGTTCGCACTGAGACAGTCAGACGTGGTGCTGTTGGCAGACCTGATGCCCCAGCTCGTTCTGCTGAAGACAGATCCATGTACCGACGTGCCCCTACTACTCCTGGGGCACCACACGACAAAAAGGCTGATGTTGGCCCTGGCTCCTCAGAAGTTGTATTTGTAAGTTCTTAATATTATATATAAACTCATGTCTAATTTGTGATCACATGTTAATGTTATTAATTTTTTATTATAAGTGACACAAGCTTAACTAATTACTGTTAAAACATTTATTGGATCCATCCAATCATTGTGGGTGTGTACAGAATAATGTCTTAATTGGGTAGAGCAATATATCTTATGTGTATTAATTTGCCATATAGATGATTCCTCAGATAATATAGGGGTGAGATGTTTTCTCAAAATTCCTATGAAAATGAGAAAAAATGGGATGAAAAACATACACTGACCAAGTAGTGGGCTTACCATTTATTCATAATGAAAACATAATAGTTTATCATTTTAGCAAACAAATAATATTTTGCTCGATTAATCAAGTGTGTGTCACACAATTGTTTTTTTTCGAAAACATATGACAAAGTAATTTATCACTGAATAAAAAAAATCATAAGGATATATTTGTACATTAATTAAAAGTATACTTTACTTCATATGATTAAAAACTTGTTTTTATCATAAATTGCAATTTTATGTTATTGAATTAAACATTATTTAACAATATTTTCTTATTTTGTTATAGAGAGGAGGATTTGGACGTGGCAGACCAGCTCCTTAACTTAAGTTAAGCTTAATAAAAAAATTTACCTATATGTTTGTTTTATTTATCTCTAATTCAATTTTGGAAAAACAAGATATTATACTTTTAAAAGTGATAATGATTGTATCATTATATGCTTAGTACCTTTTTAAATTTAATTGTTACACAGCCTTCATGGTTTTGAATGTGTTCATATTTTAAAATGTTTGCTAATGTCATAATATGCAATGAAAAAAATAGTATAGAAGTAAAAGAAATAATGAAACATGATAATTTAATTAAACTTTCTACATAGAATATGGTTATTTATTTATATTTTCATGAATTTTATACATTCCCAGCTATTTTTAAATGTTGGCTGGTTGTACTTTTGGTGGAGGAGGTGTTGGGAATTCACCAAGTTTATCCATGTAGTATTGATATGCTCTGAAAGGCCGCAATTCCCATGGCACCTGATCTTCCATGTTTGTTAGCTGGACATCCAAATCTTCCAGAGTAGGTAGCCCTTTAACAGGTCTATCAGTAGTTGCCTCCTGATTAACATAAATTTAGTTATTTAGTTTAAGAATACTGTGTATTATTTTAAAATGAAATATATATATATATATTCTTCATATTCTTTTATTTATGTATATTGCATATTATATATATATAATGCATTTTATTAGGTTTCAAACAAATGGCTTCTAAGAATATTAACATATCTATATATATAGTTTGTATATAAGAATATTTATATTTACCCGTTCCAGACTTTCCCAAGACAGGTTTCCTAGTGGATAAGCTGGAGATACCATATTAATACCAATAACTTTCAATGGCAGAATGGGGTCATACTTCATATCCATAATCTTAAAACCCCAATTTTCGTCTTTGCGCATAAGCTGATAGAACCAAGTGACAAGATCGCGCAGCAAGTATCGTTTAGGCCTGAAAAAATAATTTATATGTATGTGGACCTGTTATGAAAAATAGGTTATATGCTGCAAAGGTGCAATATGTTTAAAACTAGTCTATATATTATATATTATACAATATTAATTAAGGAAATTTATACTTACCCAATAGCTTGGTAAACTTGACATCTAGTGTCAGGATCACGAGCAGCATTAATTATACCTTGCACTACATCTGATACAAACACTGGTTGCTTGATAGTTTCTTCTCCTTTCTTATATAGAGACATTACCTGACTGTGAATACGCAGGACATGGGAAAATGATCTAAAATACCAAAGTAAAATTAAATTATGAATATTTTTTAATAATGAAATTTTATCTTCAACTGATGAGATATGAAATAAAATGGAGTAATAAATTATATAAAAAAAATGAAGTTGTATTGCACCTATAGTTTTTACCAGAAAAGATAAATATATTATATATATAAACTTTATAATGTTATAAATAAAAAATATAGTTTTTTTTTTGCAATGGTAGTTTAATCCTTTAATTATTCAGCTTTAATTAGAGAACATTTGTCATGATAATTTTGACGTAGTATTTAACAAGTTTTGAAGGAGTTATCATATTGTTTATATAAATAATGTGCAGGTTGTAAGTTGCAAATAAAAAAACGAGTTTCACATCATAAATCCTTTAAGATACTGAAATTGTGATGTAGTGAAAAAAGATAAAGATTTTGCCGTTTTGGTACAAGTGTAAAGATCATTTCTAATGACAATTAAAGAAAATAAGAAAGAAAACTTTACCTTAAGAATCTATCCTCTGAACCATAGATGTCAGAAGCTCGAATAATAGTAGCAGTAGGAAACTCTTCCCTGACAGCTTGCTCTCCTAAGTACTTGGTAATCTTCCACATGGAAGGCTTTCTCATTACTAATGGTGTAGGATTTTCCTCAGCATTCAAATAAGATAAATGGATGAACCTCTCTACACCCATTTCTCTGCTGATTCTAAAATTTATAAAAGCTTATATTAATGCATTTTGTACATATACAGCAATAATGTGAACATAAGGAAATCTATTATTCTATTATTACCTGGCAAGACGTCTTGCTCCTTCTACATTTACATCATGAAATTTGAAATTTTTAGTTTCATAGTCGCGACCAACCAGATTAATTACAACATTAGAATAGCGAACAGCCTTTGCAATAGATTCATCATCACACAGATGATATGGTGTAAATAAAACTTGGCCAAGATCTCCACAAACTTTAAGTCTTTGAGCATCATAAAAGTCACCTCTATAAGGCAAAATCATCTGTAATGGCAGAGTAGTTTTTCATTAAAATAATGATGTTTTATTTACATTAGTAATTGAAATGTATATATAAAGTTAACCAAATTTTATATTTAACTGTATTAAGAACACTCTTTAAACATACCTGAGTACCAACTTTGCCAAGCTTGTTGCATAAATAACGACCCACAAATCCTGTACAACCGAATACAGTGGCTACCACACCATTGAAGCTACTGCGACCGCCAGTGCCTCGTTTATAAGCGGCTAAGTTAGGTTTTCCATCAGTGCTGTATGAGGCAGACTTGATGTAAATAACGCTCATATATCCATGTTTAGCTTAAATTAAAAAATAATTAGAATTTTATAACATTTTGTATGAATAGTTTAATTTGTAACACAGTGTACATTATTATTGTTTTCGAATCAATATGTCATTCCCATAGGCAGGAATTATATAAGAGTTTTGGGCTTTATTTTAATAACAATTTAATCGTGCCTAGACAGATAGACTTACGAATAATTTTTGATGCCAAATGGCCTGTTAAAGCTACAGGAGCCATTTTCAGGCTTAAATGTTTCTTATTTCTTGTTGCTAAATTATGATCCTGATATTGAAGTCTTCAGCACTTCTATTTCATTTCGTTTTGTTGTCAACTTCACTTTATTGCCATATGTCATCAATGTCAAGAGTTCAACATATTTTTTTGTGTAATATATTTGGCGTGTATTTTAATGTGGATATTATAAAGTCAGTACTCTTAAATTTTATTACAAGATATTACTTATAATTATTTTATTGCATAAAAATATTTTATTTGTTTAAATACGTAAACGTAATTTCTAAGTCCACTACAATTATCTACCTAAAAAAAATGTACGCCAAACATTAAATGTCATCGTATTTGTTGTTTTCAATTTCTGTGGGAAAAAGATTTTTAGTCATAAGAGCCTAATAGTTAAAATTCTGAATTTTTGATACATGATATATACTTTTTAAACGAGAAACAATGAACGAAAAAGAAATTACTATTTTAAATGGAAATAATTTCACAGATATAAAGTTATGTTTAGAAAAGTTTATGAAGACTGTAAGTAATAAAAACAGCAAATAAAAACATATGAATCTTAAAAAGGATAAGTATTTTAAATCTATTTTTATTTTATAGAATGATAATGCGTCTACATTTACATTTTTATCCGAGAATAATAGACGAGTTTCATTATGGGCTGCCCTCTTTCAACATCTTCAATCAAAATCTTCAGAGCCGATTCACGTACTTTGCTTAGCAACACTAAGATTATTAAGGTTTGTGTCTAATTTATTTGTTATTGATGATGTTATTGGTTGCCATTGTTGTGGGTACAATCCTCTCCCTTAGATTATTTTCATTTACTGGTTCTGGTAAGGTAAAGCACATTATATTCTCCATGCAGTGTCTTGAGTTTGGGCAGAAAGCAAAGAGCAACATGTCTTCATATTAGGTTCTCTCTATCTAGAAATTATGTTATTTAATTTATTTTTAAATATTTTTCTATAATTTACAGTCGAGATAAATGTGAACTTGATAATTTAATCTGCGAAAAATGGATACTAATATTAATAGAGCTGGCAGGATTGTTTAATTTTGTGGATCCAGATAACACAGTAGATGTTGATATGCCTGTTAAAGAAGTTGTGATAGAAGCGTTAAAATGCTTGTGTAATATAGCATTTAATAGTGAAGCTGCAAGGGCTTTGTGTGCACATACTAGCATTGCTCAAGGGCTCGTTGCAAGATTACGCTCATACAAAGAAATATCATTTAAAGAAGATATAATGCTATTTGACATGAAATTACTGTTTATCTTAACAGCATTAAGACATGATATAAAATTAAAAATAAAGGATGAGCTACATGGAATGGATTATTTGATAAGTTGCTTAAATGAACTTGTTATAGAAGCATCTGATAATGAAAGTGATGTTGCTGGAAGCAGTGCTGTGGTTGAAAGGGTCCATAACTGTTTCCTTGGGGTAATCTTTTTTTGAGTATTTAATAATAATTGAAATGTAATATTTATATTATTTATAATTTTATTCAGCAGCTTAATATAATATTTTTGTCATTTTTATGATAAATAAATTTACTTTCTTTATATTTTTTTAGGATAACCAACAAGCAATAGTTTGTGAAATATTAAAGACCCAATTTAACTTGATGTTACATTTAGGATCAGAGGAGCCTGTCAATGAAGGTGATGAAGCAATGTATTTGAAACTTATGCCAACTATAACAACTCTACTATATGCACATGCCCCGACACAGAGTAAATTAATGGAGCTACACAGTAACATTGCTAATTTATTGACAAGGTGAGTTTTGGTTTCATTAATTTTTTCTTTCAATAATTAATTGGATCTTTCATATGAAATGTATTATATTGTTGGTAAAATTTCAGCATTCCGCCAGTGTTCTATCAGTATTTAACACCAGAGTTAAATGAAGGTGAAACAGCTCAATATATATATAATGGCAGAAATATGGATGCCTTGCAGGCCTTGCTTCATCTATTGGAATATAGGCTTTCAATAACAACAGTGAGTTACATTAAATTTATTATATATTGTTTGTTTTCATATTCAAATTGAATTATTTATATTTATGTTTAATTGTTTTATCTTGTTACTGTACTGTGTTATTACATCAATAAACATATCACAATTATTACCTATTATTTTAGTTTATATAAATGAATTTGTAATAATATTATGATTCACATATATAAAGCATAAAATAAATGTGAAGTGAATGTACAAATTATAATTTTTTTAATTTTCAGAGTACTAAAAATCAATACGAAAATCTTTCTCCAATACTCACAGTATTAAACAAAAGCTCCAGAGGCTGTCGGGCTCAAAGGAAATTTTTAAGGCAAGCTGTGCTGCCACCGTTAAGAGATGTCTCACTACCACCAGAAAAAGGGAATACTCTTAGAAACCAATTATGTAGACTCCTAACTACTCCTGTAACATCTGTTAGGGATCTTGTTGCTGAATTTTTGTTTATATTGTGCAAAGAAAAAGGTATATATAGGTTTTTTTCTACATTGTATTAATAACAATATATCTATACAAGAAAGATTTATTTTAAGAAGTATTAATGATATTGTTTAATTGTCATTTTAATTATTACATTGCACTATCAGAACAATTGCTGTGAAATCTTAGAATTGGTAAATTTCGATTTAGTTGTGTTATAAATATGTGATACATTTTTATATATTTAAATATAGTTTATAATATGTACTATTATTTTCGACGCTATTTCTTCTACAGTTGGGCGTATGGTAAAGTACACTGGGTTCGGCAACGCTGCAGGTCACTTAGCACAAAAAGGGTTAATGGGCAGCAGTCGGGGGCCAGTACTTTACTCCTCCAGCAGCGAGGACTCCGATACTGAGGAATACTTGGAAGCTCAGCCACGTATAGACCCCGTCGTGGGTTGCACTCGGCCCCCACGCAGTAACCCTTTTGAAGGCATGACGGATGAGCAAGTGAGTTTGAATGTCGTGAATAAATATATTATGTATTTATTTGCTGATTTTTTTTATTTGATTTTACATATTTATTGCATTGAGATATTAAATTATATAACTATGTATGTAGACTTAGATAGCGTGATACATTTATCAATACTAGTGTCCCCGTAGACAACGCGTTGCCTCGCAACGTATGTGTCACTTTATATAAACATGGATGGATGTAACATTAATTTTATTAATTTAATATATTTCTTATGCATTATTTTAAGAAGATACTATCATTCTGCACTCCTTCGCTATATAAACTATAAGTGTACCAAGTTTCATGCTCCTCCGTCCGCGTAATTTTCGTAAAAAGGGGTACAAAGTTTTTGTAAACTGTTATAGAAGGTATAAACTGTATTTTGGAATAATAAACAGACTTCGATTTTACTTGCATGTTGTATGCTTGTATATAAAAGAGATATGTATGTTTATTTGTAAATATATTATGGTAAAAAGTCAGTATTTGGCATTATGAAATTCAAGTAAGGGCTTAAGAATGGTGTGGTTTATTAAGCTTCACATACGCCAATCACTAACGGATGTTTGTGGTAAACAGGGATATTTATTTATATACCTATTTGCCAGTCACACCCAAAACGAGATAATAAAAATAAACTCCAACACTAGAATTAATTATTGACAGTTGATATTAGTTGTCCATTTACATTGAGCTTGTTCACGACAACAATAATAAAAATTTACAAAATTGAAAAAGAAAAAACAAATTAGTAATTATTTATTTTGTAAATTATAAAATACTAGCTTTCTGCACGCGGCTTCGGCCGCGTGGAATTCGGCTATATCGCGCGACGTATAAGGAGTAGGCAGTAGCCTATAGACTTTCCCAATGTCTAGATTATTTGTCAAAAAAAATACGCGATAAAAAATATCCTATGATCTTTCCCAAGTTCAGTTCTACCTTCATACTGATTTTCATCAAAATCGGTTCAGTGGCTTAGGCGTGAAAGCGTAACAGACAGACAGAGTTACTTTCGCATTTATAATATAAGTAAGGATTAAAACCTGGACAACGCTTGAATGACAATTATAATTTTCCGATTTTATTTTATTTTAGATAGGTATATAACAAATGTAATTAAAAGTTATAAGTAAGAAAGAATATCAAAACATAGAGACCATCGTGGCATATCGCGACGACGTATAACTGTAAACACAGTTCTTGTAGGTTCGATCTCTACTCGGGGAAATTAATATATTTAAATTATTGTTTTCACGCTTGATCAAACAAAACATGATGTTAAATTTTGCCAAGACCTATAATATCTCGAATTCGGGCGGAAAGTGGAGAACAGAGTGTCCTGACACTAGGTTCACTCCGACTCCTATGACTGACGTCAAAAGGCGTGATGTCCAAAAAAAACCTAATAAGAATATATTATACGGTACCCACACTCAGAATGAGAGCGACTTAATTCAAAAATATGTAAATTATGAAATCCTTTAATTTTATTTGACTTTTATATAAGCAGTTTTAGAAAAATCAGAAGTGATATCACTTTCATCCTACCCGTATAGTTTATTTCCATTGCAAATACATGAGATTTGAATAAAATTATTTATTGTTGATGGCTTTATAATCATGTTTTCGGATATATTATTAAATTTTCAGAAGGAATACGAGGCAATGAAGCTTGTAAATCTTTTTGACAAAATGCTATGTGAGGGCGTAATGAAGCCGGCGCGCATCGGCCCCGACGGCCGCCCGCAGCCGGTCGACCACGTCATGGAAATACGAGAACCCCCAAACAGACCGCAATCCTAATTATTGTAAATATTATTGACAAATCAAATAAATTATAGTTCTCATAGTTAGTTGAACTTTGATGTATGTATTTTAAATGTGTCTTTTTTAGCATATTCCGTATTTATTTTATTAGTCTTTGACTTATATGATTATGAGGTATACAACTCTTTATCTCTATGTACTCTTTATTCTTATTAAATAAAAAATCACAGAATAAATTTGTAAGCGTGATTTTCATCATCCAACGGTTAATATTAGACGTAAGTCTGCAGAAAAGCTGGATTTTCTGCTTTGAGTGTCAGATACCAACAATAATAAATTTCATCTGTGTTGTACTAGTAAAGGATCTGGTAATTTTAATGTCTCCATCTTATTATTTAATCGATAACATTTCAATCCACATTCGGTTTTAACACGGATTAACCTAAGTCATCCATATAAAATGATTATGCAGGGCATAGAAGGTGGGATTCGTACAATAGTCATGCACTATCCTATTGTTAACTTTTGTATCTGAATCGTGATAGTTCAGTTTTATAGTTATGAAGCTTTAAACATGCCAACACAAATATAACAATACCATAATCTATCAATGCAGTACCAACGTTTATTAGAATAAGTACACGTTTTTTGAATCGCCTAAGTAATTTTTCTATTCGATTTGAAAAAAAATTACGAATGAACGTTTACAAAGAAATAAATTTGAAAGAAAGTTATTACCAAATTTATTAATTTGGTTCTAATTTTTAATAATATTTATAGTCAATTTTTAATTAGTGACTTAATATATAAATAAGTTTTTATAACTTTATTACTTTGGTTAGGTTAATCACTTAACAAATTATACCTGCTTATAAAACATATGTTGCGGATCAATATCCCTCTGATTATCCGGCCTTAACTTGAAATAGATCGAAATGTCCCTAAAAATACAAAGAAATATACTGCCATGACAATTAAGCAATAGACTTAGGAATATAAAGGTCAAAAAGGACAAAAATTATGAAAAACAAAGAGGGGTAAAGACCTAAGAGACAAAAGGTTCATTAAATAAATCATAAATTGAATTAAATACAAAATAAAAATACAGAAAGAGGACTCTAAATAAATTAGACAAACTTGTAACATTTTCTTATTTTTCGGATTTTAGGACACTAAATTGTTAATTATTACTACATTTCAAATTAATTGATCTCAATAAATGCCTTAAAAATTCCTACAAAAAGTATTTTAATTTCAATGAACGAATTCCTTCTCTATAAACGAAATGACTTTTTTTTTTAAATTTATCATAGACTTTGATAATATGTCAACAGTGAACTTATCTGTTATTAAAACGAAATGTTATTTGTCAGTCGCAAAATTATTTCATAATAGTTTCTGATTTAGTTCAGCTATCACGTGACTTAATTTAAAATGTTTACGAATCCTATCTGCTATCTCCATTTTAAGCGCAATGAATATAATTATTAATATAGATTATCGTAAATGACAAATTTTTTTAATAGAAATAACATGATTGTTCCAAAAATTTGATCATATCCTTAGACAATAAGTTTATCTTATTTTTATTTTTAATATTATAGCAGGATTTTTAATCTTGTCTGTGACACAAATACATTTTAAATTTTAAATTTATTATATAAATTACGAATTGTGAGTAAAAATATTTTATAACTTGGATTTATTATTATTGTAAGTATCATATGTGAAGCTTTTCAAGTTATTCCCAAAAACTGTATCTTATTTATTATTTTTATTTTGTTGTTTTTCCATATATTTATAGATTATTATATAAAATATTATTTTTTTCATTGTGATAATATAATTTAATCTTCAAAAATATATGTTAATGTAATATTATTATTTGTCATATTAGTCTAGACTTTGATGAAATAATTACAATTTTTTTTTTTGGCAACATTTGATTAGAATTTTTTTGTATTTGGGTGTTTATCTTCCTTCTAAACTTAAAAATATAGTATACATTTGCTGTTCTAATTTGTAAACTAACTTCTTCTATTTTGTAGTAGTCTTGTTTTTTTTAATTATATGGATACTCGTCGTCAGTCAAATATTAAAATTATTATATAATGGCCCAAAATAATATTTTCGTCTTGAATTGTTCATAATTTGCTAGTCAGTATATTAAATAATTTTATATTAGTACATGAGAGATTTAAGTGGTGATATTTTAATGGACTTATTTTTTTTATTTTCGAATTAGATTTAGTGTTCTTAGAGTTAGTAAATGCTCTTACAAATATATTATAGAATAACAATAAAAATATGTGTAAACTTTTTACTCGATATTTACTATACATTATGTAAAGTATTGTGTCCTATCTTGTTAATATACAAAGAACTTAGAACTTGGTCTACCTTGAGTATTTGATTATGGGTATTAAATGTTACTTGATACCAAAAGTTCTATATAAAGCAACTAATAATGTAATTTTTAATTAATATATCTTAAATAAATAATATAAATTTCTTCATGTATATATTTTATTTCGCACCCGTCATGTACTTCTGCCATTTACTGATAAAGTTAATTAAACATTGTTGTATGTCATATTCAGTCTATCATCGTCTGGTACGTATTTTCAATTAATTGATGTGAAAAATTCAACAAGTAGTTTTAACGTAAAATTTTATTAATTTCAGTTTTGAAAAACTTATGTATATATTGTTTTAGTGCGTCTGTCTGTAATCCGCTGTCACTCTTTCTGAAGTTATTTTTGAACTATATTGCCTAATATTTTTAATATACCTATCATACTTTCAATTGTTTCAAAATATTTCATTAATAATCAAGATTTAAATATCGTTAATATTGTTCTTACAAAACATTTGACAAGTGGCGTCAAATCGTTAAAATTTAGCATATTGAAACGTATTTAGAACAACCCTTACTTATACTTTTGTATACAGCTAAATCCCAGTTCAGCCTTGCTAGGCGCGAAGGGCGGGCGGATTCCGTGCGCTCAATGTCTTTCTTTCCACATACCGGGTATATTTTGTTTATTCTCAAAACTTGACAATAGAGCAAATTACTATCAACAAATTCTTAATGCAAAATATTTAATATTATTTCGGTCTAAATTTTGTTAAATTCCAAAAGTAGGTTACTAACCTTTCTTTGTTTAAGTGAGTCTTTATTGTTAACGAGGATTACCTACTTCTTATTGGATTAGCCTGTGTTATATTACAACTTAGGTATAATATGTAATTTACAGCGGTTGTATAATATTGAAATAATCAAAAGATATTTTTATCTATATAACTTTTTTAGTACAATAAATTATTGAGGCCGAAATACATATGAATCATATTATTATTAATTTAAATATACTTTTGTGTAAACCGGTATTACGTTATGCTTTAATAACACAAAAAAAGCATTTAAAAAGTAGACATAATATAAGCCCTTATATTTTACATACGTCCAAAGTTCGTAGGTAAGTACTTTGTATGCAAATTCAATCCGCATTGATTGTGAAACCTGTGAACATGAGCCGGTGTATGTACGAGTATATGAGTACACTGCTATTAAATAGTTAATTATTAACAGGGATATTATGTCAGGGCCGTAATAAACAAACTATATTTATGTTTATATAGTTGTGGGTGACTTTAAAGGTATTTTAAATGTTATTATTCGAACAGTTGATATTAGATTTTTGTTTAATAAAATTTTCTTCTGCAGATTGAAGAAGTGGAAATTATTCTCGTTGTTAAATATTTACAGTTGTTTATTGAAAATATTGTATATATGATTTTTTTCGAATAGCAAATATAATGTTTTTGCTTCTTGTAATATTTTTATTGAGAGAAGCAAGTGCCAATACAACACTTGCACCGATATGTGAAAGTGCGCCACCGCACGCGCAGCCTGCGGATGCTCATTACAAATTAGGCGTTGCGGGCGACCCTGATTTGTTCCTACCGGGAGAACTTTACACTGGTACTTACCTATTTCCAATAACTAAGAGAAATGGTGCTTAGATAAATTATTAAAACTTTTCTAAAGCAATTGCTCCTCGTCTTAGAAAATATTTATGAATTTTAACTAATTATTTTTTAAAATGTTATGTACTTTAATAGTTTCGCTACAAGGAGTAGACAGTGGGCAAGGTCCCACCCCGTTCGTGGGTTTTATAATATGGGCAGAAGTAGTAGATGATTCAGAAAACCAAAGTACAAATAGTACGAAGCCAGTGAATAGTTTTTCGTACGGCGCCTTTCAAGCATATGATGCTCAGACTAAGACTCTCGAGGCTTGCACTCCAGCAGTAGATAATGCAACAGCTCATCCGAAAACTGAAGTTCAAGTACGTACTTTTTTTTTTTAAATGTAAACTTTCAAATATCAGGAATGTATCAATGTTGATAATTATTAGCTTTATGAAGAGTAAAATATTTGACTCAATACATGGGGAATAAATTTATAATAATAACTCCAATGCTTAATTAATTTTAGTAAATTATTAAAAATAATTGCATTATTTTTTAAATTAATCATGAAATAGTTTATTAAAACTTTCCTAACTTTACTATGTGTTACCTATATAGGTTCCGATAAAACTGAGTGGACTTCTCACTTATTATAGTAACTAAAGCATATCGCTTTAAATATGGCAACGTCATCACACTTCCTAAAATTCCAAGTTAGTCGAAATAGCCTAAGCTTAACACAAACTTTATTGAAATTATACTTAAAGAAATACATAACAACTAAAAAAATATATAGGATCCTTGCAATGTTATCCGTTTTTTGTAAAATGCATTGTGAAGACTTTGCCACCTTTGTTATATACACCTCTGATATATTTCCCCTACTTTTAAAGGTAATATGGAGCGCACCATCAATATCTATAGATTCTTGTGTGCGGTTATGTGCACGGGCGGCATACGGCGATGATACCAAAGCGTCTGTATTGGCGCGTAAACTGTGTCCTGCGCCCGTCGCAACCGTCTCTGTAAATAGACAACCACTAATAGTCGAACCTTGCTGCGCTTGTGACGAAGCTAAATATGAGGTAGCTAAAACATTAAACTGGCCACATAAATAACTTAATTTTTGAATTGTTTTCAACAAGTAAATTAAGTCTATATTTATTTATTTATTATCAAGAAATAAATAAAATATCTGGTTGGATACACGACGTTCGTGAGTTTCATCTCGTTCAGGGTATTATTTATATAACAATTACTTTTAATTTTGTAATTATTATGAAGTGTTTGTAAAATGGGCAGTAAGAGAAGAACGGAATATTTTAACGTACTTAGCGTTCGTTCATTAGCATCCTAATCCAATAAAATTTGGGAACTGCCTGGAGCTAAGAATTTATGTTTATCTACTCAGGTTACTTTCGAAGGACTGTGGAATAGAAATACACATCCTCGTGAATTCCCACCGGAGACCGCACATGCACATTTTGGTGACGTAATAGGAGCTTCACATACAGCCCAATATAGAGTATGGCAAGAAGGTAGAGTCGCTAGTAACGGTGTTCGCAGATTAGCTGATGACGGCACTACCACTGCTCTTGAGAAAGAATTAAAAGCAGAAGTAAGATTTTTTAAATATTTTGATTACTTAATGGTCAAGATAAAAATTCAAAAGAAATTATTATTTGAATTTTATGACCATCTATTTAATATATGATATCTTATATCAATGAGGTAAATGTGAAATGTAATTATGATAAAATGTTTTATTTTAGAGTGATCATATTCGCACAATAATTAAGGCGCGAGGTATTTCTTGGCAGCAAGTAGCCGGTGCGGGTATTCCCACTACGTTTGCGGTATTTCGAGTGGATGCTAAGAATCATTTGGTATCTTTAGCTGCAAAACTAGCTCCGTCCCCCGATTGGATTGTAGGCGTGTCTGCTTTAGAATTGTGCAACGCAAATTGTACATGGAGGAGATCGGCAACCTTACCTCTTTATCCTTATGACGCGGGGACGGATAATGGAATTAGTTATATGGTATGTATCGCTGCTATGTAAATATTATTAGGATTATATGATAAGGAGTATCCTATAGTCTTTCCCAAGGTCTAGACTATTTGTCAAAATTGGTTAAGTGGTTTATGTGGTGAAGTTGTAAACAGTTAAACAATCTTACATGATTTTATGCTTGACAATAAGGAACTTCCATACAAACTTTCATCCCCTATTTCAATATCATTTATTTCGCAATAAAAAGTATCCTATGTTCTTTCCCAAGTTTAGTTCTATCTTCATACCGAATTTCATCAAAATCGGTTCAGTGGTTTAGGCGTGAAAGCGTAACAGACAGACAGACAGAGTTACTTTCGCATTTATAATATTAGTAAGGATTTTCATAGTCACAATACTCTCGTACTTCAATATTGTATATTTTTGAAATGAGTTCAACATTTTTATCTGTTTATGTCAATGCAATCTGCTAATTTATTAATTAATGTAGTAAAAAATTTTATACTCAAAAAGTCATTTTGTACGCCAGTCTCGACGCAGTCCTACGATACCACCATCACCGGTGAGAGCGTTACGTCCGGAATGGCCGAAGGATTCTCGTTCTCCTTTTTATAGTTCCACTGGAGAAATGCGACCTTATGCTCGACTTAGATTGAACAGATTAAGATTGTATGAAAAAAGCTGTGAAATAACAGGTAAAAGTATTATGTTATATATGGTATTGTAAATAAATTTAATTTCTAGAGTACTACTGCGCTTTTCTTTCTTGTATTTCTTACTTACTTACTTACTTAACTTTACGCTTATCCCTAGCGGGGTAGTCAGAGAGAACGGAGCGCCAAACGCTACGGTCCCTGCATACCTCTTTCGCCTCGTCTACAGTCATTAACCAATTCATGCATGCCCTCCGGGGAGTCCTCATGTTTTTTACGTGACCTTCCTCCAGTATCATTGATACTGTATTCTCGAAGGTCAACCGAGGTCTCCCCCTACCTCTCTTACCGCTCACTTGTATTTCTTCTAGTTTAAAAAATAATATTTTAAATTTACATCGTAAATTATAAGAGTTTTCGTCTACGGCTGCTCTATATAAACACGTCTGCTTTGGCCCTTGTATTCGATATACCTACAGTTGATCTTGTGAAGGAAAATAATCAATATATTGGTGATCTATTAAAGTCTATTGCTTGAGTAATCATCTTCGTTATAATAGAAAAAAATTTTCATTATTGTATTTCGGGTATCCTGTATCGCAGTATGAATTGGTCTCCACAGAACCAGGACTTGATAAACCGCCTGAAGGAATAATAGGGGGTCAAGGTGGATCTTGTGCGACACACTCGTGGGGTCCGTGGGGCCCGTGTAGCGTTACTTGCGGCGAGGGCCGGACCACCAGGCAACGGCATTACATATGGCCTAACAGAGCAAAAAGTGATTCTTGCAGATCTACTCTCACTGATTATCGTAGTTGCAATGGTCCGAGGTTGCATTGCAGGTAACTTTCATGTTTAATTATAAATTTTAATATGTCATCCATTGATTATCAAGGTTTCGATTGTCCACTCCGAAAAATATGTCAAGATAAAATATATGAAACGAATATAACTACATCTACATAATAATAGATTTTTTTTCATTCATTCACGCTTCATCCTGCATAGTCCCTACTATACGGGGAAAATCTAGTGTCAAGACACTCTGTTCTTCTCTTTCTGTTTGAATTCGAAATATTATATGTGACAATAAAATTTAGAAAAAAACACAATTAAATAATAACAAAAAAAACAACATAATCATTTCCCCGAATGGCATCGTAGACAAAATATATAGACAACTGAAGACATAATTAAAGAAGTCATTAACATGTTAAATGTAAAAAACAAAGTATATAACTATAAATTGATGCAGAATACGGTCGGAGTACGAGCCCGAGACGGCGGAGCCTGGCGGGCCGTGCGCGGTGTCTGCGTGGTCGGCGTGGTCGGCGTGCGCGGGCTGCGGCGTGCGCGCGCGCACCCGGCACTACCTGGCGCCGCGCGCGCACAAGCGCTGCAACGTCGGCATCCGCGCCAGCACCGTCATGAGCCAGGCTATGCCGTGCGAAGCTGGACCGTGTTACAAGTCCGTCGTATTCTTCTTCTTCGTTATATGTAAATCATTTAGGACGAAACATAACATGCAGGACACTGTATTTATGTCGTGACTGTTATTTAACAGATTTTTAAACAAAAAAAACTAATGTAATATTTTTGTAATTTTCTATCTAGCATATGATTACAACAATCATTTGTTTTCTTTTGTTTCGTTCTCATTTATTTTTATAATATGTATAAACATGATTACATATATTAATTTATTATAGGCCCACGGGAGATATGGCTAACATGACCAACTTCGATTGGTTTTACATAGTAAGTATTCATTGAATAGATTCTACCTAAAGAGTTCAAAAAACATTTATATTCTTATAATCAAATAAAATAACATATAAAAATGATAGAATTGGACACGAATGAGCCATTTCCAGAATAGTCCCCGGACAGATTGTCCGGTGACAGAGTGGGGCGGGTGGTCGCCGTGCTCCAGCCGCTGCGGCCGCGGACGCCGCATACGCACCCGACTGTACATGTCCCGCGACTCGCTAGTGCAGAAACAATTAACTACGAGATTACTCAGAGACTGGAATACACGTTTTGCTGAATTACAAAATCTTGTAAGCCAACTGTGCTATTTGTATATTGATCCCCTTTTGTTACATTATTTATTCTTGTATGTCGGTCTTGAGACAGATTACAGTATATAAAAGGATTATCTTTTGTGATTATTGAAAAAAAAATCAAAATATTTTAAACATTTAATAAAATTATCATTAAAATCAACCAAACAAATTTAGAAACACGCCGGATGGAAAAAATGTCATTATTTTAAATATAAATATTTCTTCGAGTGGAATTTAAACCTCAACCATTGTATGCAATTGGACACGACCATTGTGTCCACCTTACAACTTATATTTTACAATATTTATATGTTTATACATGGCTATTTAACAATTTAGATTATAAAGCCGTAACACTCTTCTGATGCAAAATTGCACCTTATTATGTTTATTAGGAACTGCCATATGAAAATGTAACTAGCGATGACCCAAAAGTGGAGACGCTAGTTCAAGAACATTTAGAGCGCTGCCAGTACACGCTCACACAACAAGAGGCATTGTGTGACGGAGAGGATAGCAGCTGTGAAAATGAAACGGTTCCTGCAGGTAACTTTCTACTTCACTATATGGAAAAGCTTTTTTAATGTTATGTCATTGAACATATGTACATACTTATAAACATTTTTTTTTTCAATCAAATGAAATGTCTAAATATTTTTTAATTCAGATACGATCATTTGTTATTGTTTTATTTTGAGATTAAATCGTATCTGTACATAGCCTTTAAAATGTCCTAATATGTTTAAAAGTATAAATTTTGAAGCAACATTTCCTCAATTATTAGAGGTGTGCGGTTTGCCGATGTCAGTGGGTTACTGTCGAGGTTATGAAGAACGTTGGTTCTATGATGCATCTAGCGCGGCTTGTGAACCATTTGGCTACACCGGTTGTGGGGGAAACGCTAACAACTTCAAAAATAGGGAAATTTGTCTACGCGCTTGTTCAATTTATAATGAAACTGAGACTAGTAGTAGTGAGTATTATATTTATTAATCTATGATTTGTAAGATAAAATAACATTCAATTATAAGTAATCGTTAGACTAGTTATTAAATAATGTATTCATTATTCTTAACTTCAAAGCAAAATCATGTATATACCTTTATATATTTGTTTACCGAACATTAGTATTATATGGTGAAAAACAAAGCTTCGCTTTATTTTATTGTTGTATATTGCATTCTCTAACAATATAAAAGTTCCTTTCTTCTCGACGATAGATTCCCATTGTATTAACAACTAAAGCAACCGTTGATAAGTGTTGAGTCAAAGGTGCTTCTAAAGGACTTAATTATTGAAACATGACTAAATATTATAATTATAAAGATAAAGCGCGGCGTCGTGTTCCGCTACTTGACTCACAACAACACACACAACTTGAGTCGGGTAGAAAGGGGCGAACGGAGTGTCTCGTCACTTTTTTACAACTGCTGCCTTTTTACAAATAAAATCATATTTTTGTTCTTTAGATTTTTTTTTAAATTCAATATTAAGTACCATTAACGTCGCGGGCAATTTCTACATTTAATTAATGAATATAATCGTACAATGGAGTCGTGGATCTTTTGCTGTTGTTCCAATTCAATATTGCAAGAAAATCATACAATTTACCGTTGACGTAAAATATCATAAAATATTCAAACATTTCTAGATTACTTTGTAAGCGATACCATTTATAGCTATTGCGTATTGTTTTTTGGCATAGATCGACAACAGTTTACAGCAACATTGTTGATTGAGCAATTTAATGTTGCTCCTTATGAAACAAGTTAATAAAAAAACCTATTTTTCTATAGACTTTGTGGGTCAATGGTATACGTTAGATTTATAAAATAAATATGATTTTGCAGTTTTACGTTTTTTCTCCTATAATAGGAGAACGTAGTGTCAAGACAATCCGTTCTATACTTTCTTTTCACCCTAAATCAAGATATTCTTTGTTGAGTAGCGGTAATCAACGCCTTGCTTACCAGAGCGGGGAAATGAAAATAATTTAAATATAATCATTCCCGGGTGTGGTTCGAACCCATAGCTAATAGAGTTTACAGTTAAACGCTATCACATTGCACCACGATGGTCTCTTATACCAATAAATAACTTCTTACGAATAAATATAAATTTAGAAATTTTATTACAATAGTTATCTATTACGTTACAAATCTCCCGTTTCCTCAATTTTGACAAAACAGATTGGACATTAATTGTGAAATGTATTTTTGTACATTAACTCATCGTCCATTGGAATATTTTCTTTTATTTGTAACCAGTGGTCCGCGATTGTTTCGATTGCCATACCCAATTTTTTGCATTTTAAATTTGTCCTAGTATTTTTTGTGATATAATAACAAGAAATATAGTTATATTAAAGGAAATGATACAAATCAAATTTTATTCGCATAATTATTCTTAAATTTTGTAGTTTATGATAATAAGTACTCGATATAACAAATCGGTAAGGAACAAGTAAATATTCGGTATAGTAATTCGTTGAATTGAGGTTCGTTATGTAGAAGTTAAGATGGTCTAAAATTCGCTATAAAGAGGTAAAAAACGCTTTTCTGTGACCGATAAGGAGCATCTTTTACGTTTCCGAGCCATTTCAACTTGAATCTTTAACAATCGTGACGAGCAGCAGTGTTTACATTTCTTTTTATCAAACAACAACGTACGTACAAAAACGAAACCTGTCGCGACATGAATTACATTACTATGAGATTAAGAATCATACCTACATTGGTGAGAACTTTATATAAAGTTTTTAAGTTGACAAAATTCGTTAATTAGAGGTTTTTATACTTTTTATTGAGTTAAAAATTTGTTATAAAGAGGCTGTTCGCAAAAAATGTTCGTAATGTAAAGGGATATTTTATATTGACTCTTATAGATAATTTAAGGGGATTACAAAGAATTTGTTAAATCGAGGAAATTGTTATATTCAGGTACGTTATATTAAGGTTGCACTGTATATACGTAATTTTAGTACTACATGTATTTTTTGATAGTTATGAAAATTTTACATCAAAATATCTTTTTAGTGACATCATCACCGGTAGAGTCGAATACCAAAAGGATAAAAGCAACCCCGCCGGCAGAAGACAACGAAGTTTTACAAAACGACGCACCGGTACCTGGTAAGTGGAACTAAAGTTATGTTCAAGCTGTTTCAAAAAGTATGAACGCTTGAATTCGTTTTTTTCTTATTTAATAACTGGATACTAAGAATGGTTTCGGTTATTTATTTGTTGCAAGATGAAATTCTTGAAATTTTATTCTTATTTTTGTTTTTTTTTCGTTGTGAAAAGCAATAAATATATTTTGTTAATATATTATTTATAAATATAAAAGTGATTTTTAGAATAATGGATTTGAATAGTATACATGGGATAAATTACAAATTGTAATTGCGGAGTGTCTTGACACTAGGTTCTCTCTTATGCTATGCAGGATAAAAGTATAAAATTGTTTTTTTTTTCTCTAATAATAAATTGTGTTTCATTAAGTTATCCAATTTGACAGAGTATCGATTTTTTTATATATTGTTGCGTAGAAACGCACCACTATTCTGCCTATTTAGAGAATTTGCGTAGTGGCGTTTTTCCTTGGTTTGATTACAAAAAAAAACAACAATACAACAAAAGGAATATTAATTCTTCTAAATAGAACTTGAACCTATAACCATTGCGGACATATGACAACAATGCCAAAATGGCGTTATGCCAAATATAATCAAGCACAATAGTGTTGGTGTAAATTATTTCGATTTTAAATACGTATAATACGCATTTAGAATAATTATTTGTATTTGTGTGTTGTGGGTGTCAGAAGACGTCAATTGTGAGATGGGTTCATGGCTCGGCTGGAGCGAATGTTTCGGAGATTGCGAGTTCGCCGTTAAACTCAATTATCGCCATATTGTGGTAAGGTTTAACGTTCTGATTATATTTTGTAAACAAATTAATTAAGCTTTTTTTAAGTCATACAAATTTAATAGTAGAATTTGTTTTAAAAGTTATTTATTTAAGGAAAACATTATTTATTAAATAACTGCTATGGGAAAACAAGAAAATGTCTACAGTTCGAATGATATATTCATTCTATTATATTACTTAATTATGACAGAATATTATTATGTATATCTAAATTTTTATGTTTCAGAGATCGCCTACCGGATTAGGTAAGCCTTGCCACAAGGTAGTAAAAAGTCGTGAATGTAAGCCTTTATATTGTAAGAAACTTCTTTTAAGTTTCACAAATTCCTCTGAATTGTATAATGTTAATATGAATAATCACGCAGAATAATAATTAATTAGACAAATGTGCCATATTTCGTTTTGCTTTGAAAAAAAATTAAATATAGGTCATATTTAATTTTCGGCTATACGGCTTTAGTATCCATTTTATAACATACTATTTAGAAACTCTTACTATAAAAGTATAAGTACTAATAATACCTACAATTAGAAAGTTTAAAAAGTAATAGCAATTTTGAACCTTAAATACAACATTTTAAATTTAGATTGTAGATATAGGTTTTCAGTAGAGCGTAAAAATTTTACTGGTTCTGTGGTTATTTGTCTTTGGAATAGGTAGCTTTAGAATTCATATTCTTAGTAACCTACTTACTTAGGTACCTGTTAGGTTCACTGTGTGTAGCAAAATCTTTTATAGCAATTCAACTTTGTTTAGTTGACAATAATAATAATAATAAAATATTTGTGTCTTTTATTTACTATTTCCTTGTTTTAACATAGTTGTTAGTGATGATTTTATGATATTTATAAAAGAATATATATTTTCAAAGGATGATTCAACATCCTTTAATTTGTGATCCCTTTGTAATTTGGATGAGAGGTTTGGGTATTATCATATATATTGTTAAAAAAAATTATATGAATATCTTATATTTTACTATCTTCGATATTTATATCTACACCGTAAAATGAGATACGAGATCTATCCATGTATAGAATATTATGTGTGCGTAATATAAAACTTAAGGTAATGAGGTCATTTTGCATAATACAGAAATAAAATTTATTAGCCACATTTGTTAAATAAACCACATCTCCTGCACCACTCCTTTTTTTTTTATTGTAATGGAAGGTGGCAAACGAGCAGAAGGATTACCTGATGGTAAGTAGTTACCCTCGCCCATGGACATCCGCAACACCAGAGGAATTGTAAATGCGTTGCCGGCCTTTAGGGTGTAGGTGTCTGTACACACGACGCTTAAAAGATATCAAACTGTAGCTCTCAGGGAAGACCTCACTAGGAAGATCATTCCATAATATGCGTGGAAGAAATATAATAATCATATTAACAGTAAATAAGTAAATAATTTCAAAGTTGAACATCGTTATTAAAGTATTTTATTACACATAATCATCAATCACAAAATCAACAAAACTTTGTACATAAGTTATCGTTCATTTGTCAACAAATTGATACGTTATAAATAATTTTATCACCACGCTATCTCTAACATAAAGTTCTTAGGAACATTTTAATGATTTTTAAAATATAATCAAATTATGTTTACTAAATTGAAGTAATTTTAGAATACAATAACTATTAATTGTGTCTAAGACAATTTTATAAAAATAGTATTTGAAAATATATTATTATTTCAATATAATCCAGACATATGCTTTAATAATTTTAAAAGTATAGTATATTTAAATTTATATGCTAAAAAAATGGCAAGCTAAGTTAAGGATATTGGTACTGGATAAGTAAGACCTGTTAAAAAAATTTGTTAAAAAGTTGTCATAGCTATCTTGGTGAATCGGTTTATCTAAATATATATAATACTATACCTTATATTCAAGTCATCACAACATTCTAAAATCCTAAACATCATATAAGTATATTTTAAATAATTAGTTTATTTTCTATTTGCTTAAAACTAAGTTTTATTTTACAAGTACACCTTGTACATTCCATATATTCCTACATTTTTACAACTATAGTAGAGTTGTCAAAATATATCAACTAAAAATATCTAAACTGCGATTACTATTTTTCTATTACATAATTTAGCATACAGTATTTTTGTAGGTGAATTTCTAAACACCGTTCCATTTATGAATTGAAATTATTTTGTCGATTGTGACTGTCGAGTACAATACTTTTGTTATGAACGATGAGTCGATGACACTTGAATGCTTATTCATTTTTTGCTAAAATCGATCAGAGTAAGTTAGCCAATGAATAGACTGCTACAAAATAACTAATTTACGTTTTGATTTCTAACTGAAAGAGATATTTTTTGTCGGTTATTATAAGCTCTTTGGTTACATAGTTCCATTATTCGCTGTACAACTTAATATACCCTAAATTGACTAATCAAAGCCCACTTTCTATACATCTATACAATCAATCTCTTAAAACCCAAAAATACGATTTAAAGTTCTCACAATGCTATTTAAATAACATCACTGTTATATTTTAGTTTAATTAAAATATGAGCACTGATCACAACGTTAGTCCTTTTTAGTATAATTTTAAAAATTATAACATTTAATACTTAAACACAACTAATACTAAATTTTGTACCACAAATCTTTATGATTAGAATTAAATTCGTGTAACGGTAGGTTTTTGAGGCGCTTGGCAGCATCGAGGTGCAGTGCATTCCTTTGCACATGGACAGGAACAGGCTGCGTTGGCAAATTCCAGTAACATCTTTTTTTCCTCCTCCGAATCTAATATACAAACGGTGTCATTCAAATTTAATGAATAATTGTAAAGTATTAATAAATAAATTGTTGATTATTATTAGATTCTTACATGAGGATGTTGGGGACATAAACTCCGGTTGTAATGTGACTAAACCAATTCCATAGCGCTTGAAAACATCACATACCAGATTGGAATTGCGTAAGTATTCCTAGAATAAGAAAAAATATATTATAATTATTTATTAATATCATCCTCATTTTGTCGATGTAGATTCAGTAGCTAAAAGTGTTTCATGTATACTGCCTCTTGTTTTGAATGCTTATTAGTAAAGTCCTTCTTCCTTATCAATTAAACTTCTATTATTCTATGTAAAAAAAAACTGATGGCGATAAATACAAACCTCATGGGAGCCGTAAAAAACGTGAGCCGTGGCCACTAAACGGTCTCTATGAAGCTGCCACACGTGGAGTTCGTGGATGGCGAGCACGCCGGGAACACGTAGCGCCGCCGCCCGCAAGTCACACGCGCCGAGACCTTCAGGCACAGTTTGAAGTAACACTAGTCCCGCTGAACGCACTGATAAAAGAAAATAATAATAAAGGCGTTATCTGCTGTAATTAAAACAAATGTTTTTCTGAAACATAACAATTAAAAACTTGATGACTTTCCAGAAATAACTGTTTTTTTTAATTCAACTCAGCTTTATTTTGAGGGTGCGTAATGGCAAACATTACATTTATAGTAAATAAAAAGGTCGCTTTATGATCAATTTCTGTAGTGTTCACAGATATCAGCAAATTATTGGTCTTCCATTGGATTTGTACTCAACAATGTATACAAATATAAATTATAATATTCGGTTAATTTGTTTATTCATATTTTTGGTTAGGCACAAGGAAGGTCATTTTAGAGAGGATACTCACTGAAGACAAGAACACTTGATATATGGTAGAATAATTACAGAACATCTAAACTTAACTTAATTTAAAAGTTGATCAGGATGATGGGTATTTTCCGTTGACATTTGAAAAAAAACATAACATCTGATGAAAACCCATATTAGTACTAAATTACACATAAAAGCCTATGCCGCCTTAGCAAAAGTTGTTCAGCATCGTGGCGCAGTGGGGCACGGTCTGATTGTAAACTCGATGGTCCCGGGATCGATCCTAATTTATTTTGGGAATTATTATGTTTTACCCGACTGCGCAACGCAAAAGAGAGTAATAGAGAGTATATGCTCATCAGTATGTATGTGCGTATAATGTTTGTTACTATTCTTCAGCCAACCAACTTACCCAATAGGTCCTGTAAAATGGGTCTTGACTGTTAATCTTTTTATGTTGGGTTAGTTCTTTCAATTTTTATACGGGGTTTTTGTGTTTTAATAATATCCTTTATAAATAAATTGTTTTCAATTCCCCGTTGCGGTTTTTGATGCAAGTTTCAATGTCTAAAGTTGGTAAGGATCATAAAGTCCACGCAAATGAAGTTGTGACCATCCATTAGTAATACGCGTCTTAATGCTAATGCTCTCTAGCACTTGTTATTATTTTTGAATATTGCACAAACATATACCTCTAGCTATATAGTATAGCTATTTTGATAAAGTTTTCATTATTATTATTCATTTATTCTATACCATACGTATATGTACTATACCATAGCTATTCATTTTAATATTAAGAGCATAAAATAAACAAATAGTATCCAAATATATTTTGAGTACCTCGTACTTAAAGGGTCATTGCACCCGTGTTGTACGTATAGGTAGTATTGGCTATATAATTTAATTTATGCATGACATTAATCAAAAGATGAGTTGTCTTGGAAGAATTTTGCGAAGTGAATAAGTGAATAATATGCGTACAATATTATTGATGACGAGATGGCTGTGCGTTCGATTCCCACTTGAGGGAATTAGTATATTAAAATAATATTTATTTTCCGCAAGGTAAGCAAAGCATACGATGACATAGATGTCACTTGACACATAATGTCTCAAATTGAGTGGATGCTAAGTAGTGGGAAACGAAGAGACTAGATTCTGTTTGTAATGCGGAATGAGCGTAAGCTGCGAAAACACTTCATCCGCCACGATCCGCCCGAAATTGAGACATTGTGTGATTAGTGACAGAAATAAAAAAAAAGTAAATATTATTATTTAACCTAATGCGGATCGAACTCGCTACCAATTCCATATACAGTCAGATATTGATAATGATGGTATATATTGGTAAAAAATCATATGAATAAAGTTATAAGAATACTCATATTAAACTTAAAAACAAAATATAAAATATACGTACTAAAAGGATAATTAAATATCACGAGAATTATAGCGGCACAAGCGGAGAGCGCTGGGTCAGCTATATTTGCGGCGAAGGGTTCCCATTCCAGAGTTAAGCCAGCTCCCATAACAAACAAGCTACCTGTTATAAAAGAATTTCGGTTCATTTAGCATATATAAAGCTTAGCAATTTTAATAATAATAAAAATCTTTTTAATTACCTAAAAACATACTATTTTAACCATATCAATAACAAAAATTTACTCTTATCTTTTAATATCGTGAATTATCTATTAATATTTTTTTTATTTCAAACCAAGTTTACACACAATTAGCAAGCCTTACCTATAGCAAGAATATTTAAACATGGCCGCAGAAAGGCCATGTTAAATTAGGTTATCAGATTTTAATCACACGACTCACTCGCTATATCGGTTGGTGCATGGGCTAGAACAGGCTCCGCAGATCCAGATTTAAGCACTACTTCACCACCTTCAGTCATACTCAATCTCCGACTGTAGCTTAGTTCTCGGCCTACAAATGGAAAGTATTATATACATATGTAAATTAAGTAATATTGTTATGCTGGTAAGTTTCTAAATGTGGTTAGCAATACTATAGAAGAAAAACCACAATTGTAATCAATATCATCATAAAATTTTACGAATGGTAAATATATTGCACGTTAAATAATAAAATAAATGAAGTTACACAAATAATAATATAATAATGATAAACACTTCCTCTTCTTACACTCATACAAATAAAGGTAGTTCGCGCCAACTATCATAGTGTACGGGTACAATTTTACATTTTAGTTAGATATATTGAAAAGTTCATATAAAGGGCCATATACGTAATGGAATAACATAAATATAGCCTGACGTGGCGCAAAATAACACAAATGTGCGGCTATAAACGCGACAGGTTGTGGGTTCGATTCCCATTCGAGGAACTGAAAAATAATATTTCGTATTTTCATTTCCTCGCTCTGGTAATAAGGCAAAGCGCGGCGCGGTGAGTTCCGCCATTCAGCACGCAATGCCTCAATTCGGCAGAAAGTGGGGAACGTAGTATCGTAAATATGTTAAAAGAAAAATAAACATATATATTTACGTAATGCATACCAGCCAACAGCATGTAGTTTATAGCATGTAACAACAGCCCGATGACAGCACTACCGAGTATGACTCTTGGGTATCGAGGAGGTTGAACGTGAGAGGAATGCACACCGAGTTGGAGTGCGTTCACAATTAGGCCTAGGGCAAATGACGCGAATAACACGTGTACTGACAGACGTCCGACCACTTCTATGCGGGCCCATCCGAATGTGTTACGCAACCGACCCTCACGGCCAGTGCCTTCATCTGCACGTTCATACTGTTTACAAAAAGATAAAATTAATATATTTAATGAACTGTAAACTTTAATCTACATATTTTTCTCTATTTTTTCATCAGTACCTACCAAGAATTTAAGCCAACTAAATGAATTTAAAATATTTTGTTAGGTATGCATGAATATCAAATAAGCATATAATGTTCTATGTATTTGGATATGATGTAATTATAACAATAGGATTAAAAATATATGCGATAAATACAAATCAAATTAATGGCGTCAAAGTAATTTTTATTTTATACACGACATCGAATCAGTTTTACGCAATTATATGCATAATTACCTATCAGCGGAATAATAAGTCGTAGACAGGCGGAAAGTGCCGCTAAAGTTACACAAAATTTAATTGCAAATACAGACAGTAAGTATGTTTCGGGGTTATAGAAGCTTTTCATATGTGAGATAAGCGTCAAAGATGTTGTTACTGTTAATGAAGCAAGAAATGATAAAAACCATACGCTAAAATTATTAAAACTCTAAAAAAATACCTTATAAGCTAAAAGGGTGGTGATAAGACCGACTAGGCGACATAGTGTATGGCAAGTGTCTACCAGAAGCGTCGGCGAGTGTGTTACATATGCAGCAAAGAGACGGCCACTGAAACCTGCAATAGCGATGAGCAGAGCTAGAAGTGAGCGCGGAGGCGGCAGCCACTGGAGCCATTCTTTCATTGCCATAGTTTCTTTTTATGGCACCTGCGGCAAAAGGTATAATTTAATTGGATCTGTTAAAGTATAGATGTTTATCTAAATAATCAATATCACCTTTTTCAACGTACGAGTATACAAGCATAGTAAATATGTAAAATATTTCTAAGTATTATTTAGGTACTTTTAGAAAGACTTTTATAAAGCTTTGTTCTATAAAAAATGATCAATAGGTGGTTTTGACGATGAAGGATAACTAAATAAGAAATTAAATATTTAAATATATTTTCTGAAAAATCTATGATTGATTTCTTTAGTATTTTTGTTTGTTTTTTTTTCCTAATCAACAAGCAATAACCATGTTATACAACGACGCTCTGTTGCGGAGAAAAACTATCAGTCATACAACTATAGTGCAAGCTGTCAAGTAATTTTAAACGGGAAGTGTGTGGGGAGCATCATTGAAGTAATGAATTGATTGCTGTGAATCCTTTTATACTGTTATTATCGACATAGTATGACAAACCAACGTACAACGTTAAAAATATTTTAAAAAAATGTTTGAAAATAAATTTATTTTTATGTAAATAATATTCTTTGCCTACATGAATTGAAAAAAAAAATTAATTACATAATATATTCACGGTTTTTCCCCTATATATAGGCTATATATAGGGTATTTAGAGAGAATCTAGTGTAAGGACTCTCCGTTCTCAACTATATACTAGTTTTAGCGTGTTGTGGCTATTAACTTAGTGTTAAATTATATTCATTACTTCTAAGTGCCAAAAGTTTTATTGATTATACGTAGAAATGTTATTTCTCTTATAAATATTTTGTAATTTCAATCAAGTCGATATTGAATGATTGCAATTTTCTATATTTTTATCCTGTTTGAGTTATTCATTCGACGCAATATGAATGGAACGAATGTGGAGTAAGAATATGTGTTTCACAAACATAAAGACACAACATTTCTTTAATCAGCGTACGGAGTGTCTTCATGTGGTTCTTTCTTACTATTATGTAGTATAAAGCGTGAAACTGCTTTATTATAGACATGCAAATGTTTTTTTTTCAGCTTCATGTTTTTCCCGCATAGCAGGGTAGGCAAAAATATATATATATCTTATATATTATTCATTAATTTAAATATAAAAATATAAAAAGATAATAAATTACCCAAGTGAGGATTGAACTCACGACCATCGTGTTTACAGTCAGTTGCTCTTCTATTGTGTAACGGTCGCCTCAGCGTATACATATACACAAATATTTTCATTTTAATTAAAATGAACGCCTGTCGTGGCGCAGAGGCACAAGCGTGCGACTGAAAACGCGACAGGTTGTGGGTTCGATTCCCACTCCAGGAAATATAAAATTTAGTATTTTCATTTCTTGGGTTTGGTAATAAGGCAAAGCGCGGCGTTGAGTTCCGCCACTCAACACGCAATGCCTCAATTTGGCGGAAAGTGGGGAACGGAAATGTTGAAAGAGAATGGAGTGTCTTAATACTAGATTCTCTGGTTCCCTCTGCCTACCACGCTATATGCGGGATACAGCGTGAAGTTAAAAAAATAAAATAAAATGAAAAACGTACCCAATAGATAAACTTAGAATACTGTTTTATAATATTATAATACTTCTATTATGACATCTAAAGTTAGTAATAATATGTGGATAAATGGGTTACGAATACAATACTACAAATAATAATTTATTATCCGATATATTGTTTAAATATTCTTAATCTTGTCATTAATTTCATCATTTTCCTTTTGCAGAAGATCTATTTAGTTCAAATAGCAATCGAAAGTTGTTATCGAGTATAGATCACCTAACGGTTGCGTTCCAAAAAAGGCAAAGCCAGTTTGAGTGGGAGATGACTTAGACGTAGAAGTATATATTGAAATAACTAAATTTCCTTAGTGCTTAGTTATTATAAGTCATTAAATTTAAATTAAGTATGAATGATATTCTTGTATTAACACAAAGTGTTTAGAAAAATTAGTATTATTGTTTTCTTTTTTTTTGTACTATATTGTAAATTTACAAAAAAAAAAAAATTAGTTTGCCAACCCCAAACTTTTACTTTTGGCAAAAGGAAAAAGATTAATAATGGATAAAAGAGATGGTGAAAATGGTTAATTTTAAAAATTGAAATGAAATTAAGTAACATTGTTTAAAAGCTACTTTAGTTTGAAAGTCATAATAAATATATTGTAACTCTTATTCTCTTCTATATTAATATTAATGGAAGAATACGAGAATCTATTGATCGATGTTTAGGCTGTACAGCACGGAAAACAAAGATGACCTTTAAAATGTCAATTACTATACTAAAAATGTACTACTACTAGAGAAATCCTTACTTCCTTACTCATATTATAAATGCGAATATAACTCTGTCTGTCTGTCTGTTACGCTTTCACGCCTAAACCACTGATTTTGATGAAATTCGGTATGAAGGTTGAACTGAACTTGGGAAAGGACATAGGATATTTTTTATCGCAAAAAAAGTTTTATAAAAAAATATTTTTATTTTTTATATTTTTTTTTGACAAATAGTCTGGACCTTGGGAACGACTATAGGCTACTCCTTACACGTCGCGCGATATAACCGAATTCCGGAAAGCTAGTATACAATAACGTTAATCGTTTTATAAAAATTGTAATATACTAAAAATAGCACATATTATCAGAAGTAGCAATTAGGGAACAATTATCTTCTGTATTGTAAACAAATAACATCGTTGTTGAACTGTTTTCGGCTTTTAAATCGAAACTACTAGCCTATATTTTTGCTAAATTTAACTCGTCTCAATAATTTCATATGTAGGTGATGTGGCGAAGATATCGATATGAAAATATTTAATTCTAAGTTCCTCTTCAATATAAATGTTGGTTTTGTTTTCTTTAATAACTTACTAGTTACAAATTATTTATGTTTTCGTATATAGTTTTGTTTCTCTTTATATGATTTAAAAAGATATATCTAAATACCGAATGAAATTTAATGATATTAGCACTAAATAGCTTATCAATAGAATTTCTAAATAAATAATATTTAAAGCAAGATATGGACATGTCAATAAATAATGTTAAATATTAGAAATGTTCTTTCTGTTATTTCTGGGTTATGTGATTGTACTTTTAGGAACTTATTATTTCAATTTGTAAACATTTACTGCACGCGTTGGCAGTAGGTACAATAAATGTTACAATTTTTTGTTTGTTTTTATTATTTTTTTGTTTTTATTATTTTTACCATAAACATGATTACAACACAACAGCAATAACTATCATTTTTATGCTATAAATTAATAAATGTTACAAATTCTATGATAAAATAAAAAAGTAAGGCATTTTATTATTTGATTAACAAAGGCACTGAGAAAAATATTGACCATCGGGAATACAGATAAAGTTTATAGCGCGGCGAGTTTAGCGTTATCTTTCATTGCCAAAATGCGAAAAAAATAGGAAATAATCTGATAAGTGACAAAAAATACATATTAAATAGTTTTATGTTTAATGTTTATACTTTATAAAAAAATACTTGAACCTGTATCGTCGACACTGATATGATAAAATCATTGGGTCGAGATAGAAAATTATATCAATTTACGTTGCCGTTATATCAATCGATTTTTCGTTTTTGTCGCTTAAAGTCGTAGTGCCTACCTTTTTAATGTGAAATAAATTGTCAAATTTTAAATTGTATCCTCATTTAAATTTTTAAATGTTGAGGTATTTTAAATACAAATGTCTAATTTTTCATACTTTGTTACAATAGCTGAAACTTATCATAAGTAAACAGTTTTTCATCATTGAGTCGACAAATTATATGCGTGAAAATTCTATTCATAAACACAAAGTACATCGTTATTATTTACAGTTTCTTTTTATTATAAAAAAAAAAACAGATGTTCTCTAACGAATTCTCAAGGTAAAGTCCGAAGCTTAGATCGTTATTGTTATTTATATACTGATCAGTAACGAAAATATTTTAGTACAGAATTTTTATTTTTACACGAGTAGGTTAAAACATATAAAACTTTGTTTGTTTTGTTCAATTTATATAATACAATTACTTAATGTACATAAATTATATTAACTTACAATATAAAATTATAACAGAAAATAATAAAATAATTTTACAATGAGGAGTATCAAAAGAAAGTTTATATGAGAAGTACCCATAGTAAGTGAAAATGTACCCAAGTTGGTTACGGTCGGGTGCTCTGGCGACACTCTCGGCGTCAGTTGTCAATTACGGACAGTAGAGGAGTTGCTTTCCGCACTGTATTTACAAATAACATCATGTTGGTGATGCATGATATCAGCGTTTATTTTTATTTCTTATTTATAACGGCTACATTCAATGTCTAAGTAAAGTTGAATTCACAACATTTTATAAGAATTTATTTCTTGAATCTTGGACTCACCAGATGAGCAGAACACAATATTTAGCTGCAATTAAACTGCACAAATGAAGGAAGTAAAGCTTGTCACAACATTAAAATTTATAAAACACTGCTTTATAGTCAGGTACATGTTAGCCGTGTAATTTAGTTTATATTTTCATAACATGTCGCGGTAACAACGTTTCAGCGTACAAACAGCGCAGTGGCTGCAAAGAGTTGGTGCGCTGACGTTCAATACCAAACTGACTGCGGCGTGCGCGCAGACTGCCTTATCGTCGAGCCTTTCGTATCCGATAAGCGAACTGTCAAATATTAAGTAGCTTAGCATATTGCTCGTGACTCGTTAACGTACGTACATATATTTGATTTATATCTTATTAGATTCAAACCGAACTCTACTTAAATTCTCTTCTATACATATACAGTAAAAAAAAATGTATTTTTTAGGCCTATTATAGTTACTAATATAGATGTCAATGAACCTTCCTGAAAAGTCGTAGTAGTATGTAGGTTACCTATGCAACGAAAGTTTGGCACATATCAAAGATTAGTTATAAGTATATCAATTGGTGTACCAAAGTAGAAGTTGAATGCAATGATATAAATTTCTCAAATAAATTGTTTTTTAATACAATTAAATTTAGATATAAATTTCGATAGTGAGATTTTGATAGAAAAATCAAGAAATTAATAAGTATACTTACCTACTGTATGTGGTATCAAATAAAAAAAATAGAATTTCATAGCTTCAGCCCATGCGAATTGTTCTATATAATGAAAAAAAGGTAAACACGAATCATTTCTTGGGATGTTTTCCAAAGAAAATGTATAAAGCTTTCGGGTCACGGCCGAACGTCGTTATTTCCGCAGCGGTGGCGGCTTAAAATATCTTCTCTAGGATTTTGCGAAGAGAAGATAAATAAAGTAGAGTGAAAATAATAAACTTGTAAAACATTTAAAACTGTATATATATTATAACAATTAGTAAGCCTTCTTGAGTTTGATGAAAGTAACTCATTAATAATAATTATCGGGTACATAAGTTAATTTTGGTTATACTACTATTTACTTTCAATTATACTACTACTGTCTAGTAGTACTTTGTACCTTCAAAAAGCGCGCCTACTCCCACCTCAAAGGCCGGCAACGCACCTGTAGCTCCTCTGGTGTTACACGGGGCCGTGGGCGGCGGGAATCACTTACCATCAGGTGACCCGAACGCTCGTTTGCCTTGTCCTTTCCATAAAAAAAAAAAAAAAGTAGTAAAAAATCAGCTTTACGCATTATCCTGAATAGTTTTTTTTCTTTTCGCCCTAGTTCGAGATATTGCGTGTTAACTGGCGGAATTCAACGCTGCCCTTTGTTTGTTTGTTTGCTTGTCACTAGAGCTCAGCACAACCAATTGCGATTACAGTCAGACAAGAAAATATAATAAGATAATTGGACAGGAATAGTTTTAGAATAAACATAAACCGGCTTAAATTACATTATTTCAGATTTGCCGATGTTCTTATCCTATTTGCAGAAGACACAACAACATTGTAATCTATTCTTCATTACCTAACATCAAGAAGCATAAAACCAGGCTTCCTAATCAATATTGCAAAAACAAAAGTGTTGACAAATATTGAAGCATGCTGTAAGGACCAATGATGATAAAGATCAATGATAATGAGAATATGATGTTTAACATCAAAAGATTTAAAAAATATAAGCGAAGAGTTACGAATAAGTGGGGAACGGAATTGTTGAAAGAGAATGGAGTGTCTTAACACTAGGTTCTCTGGTTCCTTCTGCCTACCCTGCTATATGCGGGTTACAGCGTGAAGTTAAAAAAAAAAGTTACGAATATCAAGAAAATAGCAAAAGTTAATGTTAAATAAATAAATAAATAACGATAGAAGCATAAAACAAGAGATGAAACGATGAAACGGAGTACGGTGTCCCCAAGAAAAAAAGAAGAAGATACAAATTAAAAAAATAGAAAGATGATCAACCTAAGCACTGGAGGATTTGTATAAGCATATGTAGCCAATTCCTGTGGATTAAGATAGTGGCGATCGAGGATGAGCACCCTGAGATTTTAGAGGGAATCCTACATAACTCGTACTCGTACTCGTACATAAGTCCCCAATCGGGCCAGTACCCGTATAATAATTTTCTTACGTGATAAAAAAGCCCTATGTAGTGGTCTAGTTCCTATGCCACCGTATGGTGTGTGGTAGTCAAGGAGAAGCATGGTCGAATTCTGACCAATTCTAATTTGATGGAAAAAGCTTCTATTAGTGTAACAATTCTTATACACTTGGAGTGCTGTGTCTAAAAATGTTGCATGATAACGGTCGGGTAGCTCTGGACACGGTTAGTATTGAATTTCTCTATAATAATTAAACGAACCACAATTTAATGTTATTTTACATATTTATTGAAAATACTTTAATAGATACAATAGTATGTTAAATATTTCTGCAATTATAGTAATAACATAGGTGAAGTACCTATCGTTGCAAAAATACTAAGATATTATACCAAAATCCATTGGGCGAACCAGTGAAAGAGAAAAAAAGAGGAAAATCAAATGACAGAAAGGTTTACAAGCTAAGTTAAGTTCAGCGAGACAAGTGGCAGAGAGATGTGATGTACCACCAAGATTACGTCGTGATTGACGCGGCCACAGAAGTTCACGAAAGCAAGACTATATCTTCACATATAAAAAACTGAAGGAAAAACAAAAGAAAAAAAGATTTTTTTTTAACTTCACGCTGTATCCTGCATATAGCGGGGTAGGCAGAGAGACCGGAACGGAACCAAAGAATCTAGTGTTAAGACACTCGATTCTCTTTCAACATTTCCGTTCCCCACTAAAAGAAGAAAGAAAAAAGATCAAATAGAAATACAACAACATGATGGAGCTAAAAAAGTTTTAAAAGCAAAGGAAAATATCCAAAATCTTTCTTAGAGAAAATAAGTGAAAATAAATTGTTCGTGTAGAAACATTTGATGAAACTCTGAATGCCTTACCAAGAATGCCAAGTCTATGCCTGTGAAGACTGTGTTTATCGAATATTTATTCTAACTATGACGATTACAAGGCTAAAAAGCGGTTGGGCTATCATTGATTAATGTGTCCGTGGTTGCCCGCCAATTTTATGATGGCAAAAACTAGACCGTATTATAATCAGCATATTTTCTTAAAAAATTATGATGTGTTCAGGATTTCATTCAAAATCGCTTAACGTCTTTAAAAGTCGTCTAAAAGAGTACTTATTTAATTTAGAGCATTAATGTGTCCTTATCCGGTTATGTATTATATATATTGTGTTACGTATGTACGTATATAAGTATATGTATATGTATTGATATGTGTGGATATATATATGTAAGTATATATACATATTTATATATGATATATAGCCTACTATAATTATATTTATTTATTTATTTATTATTATTATTATTTTGATTTTATTTTTTTTTATTTAAATTGCACTAGCGTTATTCCCTTTTCCTCTTTTCATTTGTCCCTATACTTAACGAAGGTTGTCTGTAAGAGATTGCTTGAAGCAATAAGACCGCCTTTGCATACAGACACATGAGTTCATATTATTGTTTCCTCTTCTTTTATATTTTATTGTGTGTGCAATAAAGATTATTCTATTCTATTCTATTCATTCATATAAATAAATAAGTTCCTAATTTATTTTTAAATGTGAAATAAAACGGAAAAATCCTTTATGTTTATTTGCGTGTCATTTAAGTGTCCGGGGCCACCTCCGCTTCCCCTACAAAATACTGCGTCTGTCTTGTTATCGCTCGTATTCGAGACATTGCGTGTTAAGTGACAGAACTCAGTGCCTTGCTTTGGCTAGATAGAGCGTAGAAATGAAAATAATTTAAATATAATCGGTTGATTGGAGGTTTCCAAAGTGGAAATCAGATTCACAACCATTGATGTTTACAATCAGACATCGTTGCAGATGGGACAGCGCGTACTATAAATAAAATTTATGTAATGCATACATAAATTCTATTAAAGTAAACTTAGTGTGTAAATAAGTTTTCCTTACTTGGTCAATTTAGAAATCACTTTAAATTAGCTTATGTTTATTTTGTAATTGTAGTATCAATTCACAATTAGGGCAAAGATAAGATCAAATACTAAAATTGTAATCATATTGTTTTAATACAATTATTGACTTTTGATTACTCAAGATAAATATGTAATTGCTTCTTGCAAGGTATCGCTATTTATTAAATGATAAATAATTTGTTTACTTATTATTACCATATATATAGAAATATGTATAAAAGATATGCGAAATAACGATAAACTGATAAATTGAACCTTGTGGTTCACTACAACATTGTATTTTTTGGTTGTCTTCAGTTTTACTTACTGGGATCGAAAGATATTATAACTACCTATATATTATAATTAGGCGCTGTGACTGCCGCCTAATGCAGTACAATTGCTTTTTAGACCAAAATTTTGCAATCCTTTTCGAAGTACAATATAAGATAATCTGTCCTTAGTTTAATACGGATTTAGATATATTGGTAATGCTTTTCCACATTTTTGATTACTGTGTTCTTGACCTACCTAAAATATGTTTTGCAGTTTTACCTAATCTATTTACGATTTCATAATCCATTGATATTGAAAATATAAGGATAAATATCTTTTACTTTATATTAAATCCTATTATTTAAAAAGATATTATTTTTGTTTAAATTTGTTAACATTACTGGAGAAATATATTCTGATACTAGTATAAGTTGTAGTGTAGCTATATGTGAGCTGTAGTATATAAGGTTTATAGTCGTGGAATACCAAATAGGACGTCCTAAAAGAAGTCCAGACAAACAAACATGAATCTCGAAGCCCAATCACATATGAAAACTGATCAGGTCTTATCCCTGATATCTTTATCCCTGAGATGTTCAGACACGGTCATTTTTCATATCTCTTTAGGCCTGAAGATTCATGTATTTTCATGTCGGTTCATATGTGATCAGGTCTGAATGCCGGGACGTCTATTAGTTGGAGAGGAGCGAGCCCCGAATTTGCTGCAGAGTCACAAAAATCTGTTTAATATACTGGTCCTGCAGTGCGGGATTTTTAGGTATTATTATTTTAAGTTGAAAAGATCAGATACTATATTTTGATCTCAGCTAAAAGGCCGAGAAGCGATGACTAATTTCTAGAATTCAGGGGAGATTACTTCGTGACAAAATGTCTTGCCAACGCGCTTCAGAAATCGGAAACACATTCACAGAAAGTCTAGAATCATCCATCCATATCTATCCATTTAACCCTCATGGATTTTCAGTACTATTCAACGATTACGATAAATGCATGAATATGAAAAAGTATAACTTTAAAAAATTAAAATCTAATAATTACTTTACTACTTTTTTATTAAATGTGTTTTTTGTAAGGTTAGATAATAAATATTTTTTGTTATATAAACTTCCATTTTCATATTTGAGAATAAAAATTATCTGTCAGGATTACGTAGTTTGACAAATATTCTTGTTACTAAATTCAAGTGCTAAAATACTAAAATGGAAAAAAAAGCCAATATCAATTCGAACGCCAGCACAGGTATTTCCAAAATATAAAAAACCTACGTAATATTTTATTTTTTTATATCATCAGCATTATCATTCGTTTTAGGAATAACTTACCTTTTTTTCCTAGTATTTCATGACTTCTATTACTTCAAAGATTTATTTATATAAATTCATAGCGCGTACCATTTTGTGGGGTAAGAGCTTATTGACTTAGCGTACCGAATTCTGTCTCCATCTTTTACCTAAATTGCTAGTTAAGTTCACAGCAATCGTGGTACTTTAGATATTGCACATCCAAACTGTCAATTCGGGGTTGATTTATTACCTAAGATGAAAGACAAGCACGGAAATGTTCATGTAAAGATTATTCATGGGCGACAGTGGAAATCGCTATTGGAAGTGATTCCTTTAAAAATAAATATAAATTTAATTTGGGACACTTATCCTTAGTCATCGAAAATTTACTGATATAAAATTAACTATTTTAAATCCGGTTCTGTTTTTGTATCTCTAACAACTATTAGACCAAAATGATAAAAATAATTGATGTAATAATAATTATTTGTCACACTTAAATTACAGTAGATATCATCAGCAAAAAAACAGTGACTAGCGGTTTACTTCAGTGCCAAAAAATAAAGCCATGATCTATATAACGAAATTTTTCTGTTGTAACCTTCATCAATTTCACCTTGCTAGTTAAGGAACTATTTACGATCGAGTTTATCACTTTTGCTCAGATTAAACATCGATAGCATGAGCTGTAAAGTATGTATACAAAAATATATATTTATAATAATTTGTCTTTACAGGAGGTAGCCTATTTTAAAAATACAAAGTTACAATTGGCCCAATTTAATTAAATTTTTATATTTATTCGTGTTATGAAAAATAAATTAAGTAAGAACATACATATTTCGATTTCTCAGCATTGTATCCATCTAACTCATCTAATTTCTTTCATCTGTTTTGCAAAGTTTCTATACTGTGGAATATATAAAAAAAAAGGTTCTACAAAACGTTATTTTTTGCATAAAATTGTGGAATGACTTTGTCATCATGGGTATATTCAGTAATAACCCCTTTTTAAATGTTTGAACAATGCATGTTGTAATTTTTTTTCCATTTTCTAAGAAGCTGCACAATTGCTCTCATTTAGCAGGTTATAACTAAAAACCACATATATTATAACCTATACTAAAACTTATATAAACCGTGAGAGCCAAAGAATGTATAGACTCGATCAGGGCAATTTTGTAAAAAATAAAATATACGTTTGTGTGTCAGGCCGCGAATTTTCAATCCACCCTCGTATCTATTATAAAACAGTGCCAATTATATTAAAAATTTGTTGTTCATTAAAAATATATATTTTTTGTTTAGACAATGATCGAGTGACACGTAGGCGAGTATTGCGTCCACCTTTCTACAAAAGGGCTCAGTCGTTGGATCCCGTAATTACCCCGAGACAACGTGTAAGATAACAAACATATTAAACAATTTGTATTGTAATATGTGAATGTTTTTAAAATATGCTACTATTATTCATGCAAGAAAATTATGTTGAAGGATCCCGCACTAATGAAACCACTCCCAAAAGATCGAAGATGTCAAAGTTTATCACCTTTAAACGTATGTTGTTTCGTTTAACTATGTAAAAAAAAAACTAAATTTACATTCATTTCGCGCAAGACTTTTTAGTATATAAAATTTTGACATAACCTAAAAGGCCTTAGCAATAGAAATTATTTAAATTGAATTTTACATTAGGACTGATTCATTACTCAATAATCAGTTCCATGGATTCTAATTGCAGCAAATGAAAAAAATATCCACTGAAAATTTGGATGATAAAAGTTCATCGTCTCCAGATAATCTAAATAAATCTAAAATTTGTCTCAACCATGCCTTTCAAGCCTCAGGTAATTAGTGTCTATAAAAAAAACAATATTTTAGACAAATGATTTTGAATAAATATTACACGTATTTATGCTTTTTATTTGCATTCATATTTTGCATATCATTTCTTTCATTAGCAGATAAAGACAATTATGATGTCTTGCCTCCTGCCGTTTTGACGAAATCTATGCGTACATTGGCAACGAAAAAAGGAGAATTTATTAAATTGAAAAAAACTGTTATAGGATTACAAGTACGTTCCTACAAATATGCTAAATATTATGTAATAATTTTCATAATAATAACGGAAAAAAAAAATACGACAGAATACCCTGCTGGAACACTACGCGGCCATAAAAGACTTGGAAGCGCGCACTGGAACAGCAGACGAGTGTTTAGGAGATGTACGTGTGGTATCCGTAAAAGGCTGGCCAGCGCACGATCTGCTGCTCCTCTTGAGAAATGACATTGAAATGCCAATGAACTCGGAGATAAGCGGCATTTTCGGTATAAAGTAATATTATACATTATCAAGTAGATATTGAGTGTCTATATTTTATCAATATTGCGCTATAATAATCTTTTTATACTCGAATGTGTTATAAAACTATATTAAATAGGTATTAAATGACGGATGTGTATGAAATTCTAGAGTAGAAAATTTAAAAAATCAAGTTGAGAATAGGTGATCATATTATTTAACGAAACATATAACATAACATTACGTGGCTTTTAAGTAACATGTTTTTATTTATTTATTTCATGCTTGGATATTGTCAGGTCCGCAAGTTTTACAACAACTTCAAGCGCAGCTGAATCCAATACCAGAGGAAGTAATCCACATGGGCGCAGAGATTATGGCTCGGCGCATTGAACTGTTAAACCTTCTACGATCTAAGCACCGCAGTGATCGCTCCACGTATCACACAGTGATTATTAATATATTTATTTTTTTATATTGAACATTAAGTTACTTACATTTCAGAAGAAAAGCTAAGATATGTATGTGCTAGAAGTTCTTTGAATACAAAGATATAAAAATCATATCAATTTTATGTTGAGAAACAGTGAACAGTTACTGTACATTTTTAAATAGGAATTTAGCAAATTAGTATAAACTAGGTCATTGGCAAGAATATCACAGTCATCATTTTTTTGTACCATTTACAGAATGCTGAATGGAAAGCAAAAAATGTAGAGTTCGATAACGAAACTGAGCAGTTACACAGAATGGTGGCCGGAACTGCTGAAAATTTAAAAGCCAAAATTACCTATTCTTTGGACTTAGCTAAGTAAGTAGCGATAGTAAACTAGAGCTGTAATGTAGTGTAAAAGGGCTATTTTTAGTTTTTTTTATAAACTAAACGTGTGCTTAGGATACCGTGGATAGATCGAGAAGCAGCTAAAAAAAAGATAGAACGTATTCAAAAGGAAAACGCTTCTCTTCAACATAAAATTGAAGAAACCAACGCACCTGGTTATCAGGTATTATAGTATTAATTCGTCTTCATACTTGTTTCTATTTAAGATAATCTGTAAACAAATATTTTCTATGCAGTCTGTGTGTGATGAATTAACTAAAGAAAGGGCAGCACGGGAATCTTTAAAGGAAGTAGTATCAACAGCGGAAAGTATGCTTCGCGTGGCACGAGCGCGTATTATAACATTAGAGAAGCAGTTAAAGGACACTAAAGTTGAGCTAGAAGCATTACGACGAAAGCACAATGATCTAGAGCAGCTGGTAATTAAGTATTATATATTAAAGAATTGTCATTGTGAAGTCTAACAGTAACGACGCCTGTCGTGGCGCAGAGGCACAAGCGACTGCAAACGCGACAGGTTGTGGGTTCGATTCCCACTCCAGGAAATGTTAGTATTTTCATTTCCTGGGTTTGGTAACAAGGCAAAGCGCGGCGTTGAGTTCCGCCACTCAGCACGCAATGTCTCAATTCGGAGGAAAGTGGGGAACGGAATTGTTGTAAGAGAACGGAGTGTCTTAACATTAGGTTCTCAGGTTCTCTTTGCCTACCCTGCTATATGCGGGATACAGCGAGTTAAAAAAAAAAGAAAAGTCTAACAGTTTGGATTTAGCAAGATTTTGATCCGCATTCTTAGGCATGTTTTTGTCATGAACTAAAATTGAACTGGTTTCTCATTATATACTACGATAAAATTACTATACTATTGATTATAACAATTCGTTATTTAATATTATTTTTTAGTTTCAATAATCATATTATCAACAATTGTTAAATTTGTACCTACTACTTATATCAGCTCGTTTTGCGGGAAAGTGAAAACCTATGTTTAGTGTTAACACGTTGTTAGATAGTTCTTATAATTTTCTCTAGTATATTAAATAAAGCTGACTTGTGAATATTCATTTTTTAAAGAAAATCATAATTTTTGAAACTAATAGGACCTTAAATATTGTCCACATCAGCGTACAGGTATGAGACGACAAAAACAGATGGAATAGACCTAAAGTATATTTATATATTATAATGTATGTAGTTATAACTTTTGATGCTGCGGTATGGCGTTTTTAAATGTTAACTTGAATATTTATTATAACTAGAGTTCCCGTTTACGCGTTAACAACGCGTTGTCTATCAATGTATATGGTAGTGTGTATAAATTTTTTTATATAATTTAATATATTTTTTACGCATTATTTTAAAAAGATATTATCATTGTGCACTCCTTTGCTATATAAACTATAAGTGTGCCAAGTTTCATTCTCCTCCGTCCACTTAATTTTCGTCAAAAGGAATCCAAAGTTTTTCCTTCACGTATTAATATATAGATTCTTATGTAGGTACTTTGTACAAATTCCTTCTTTATTTTAAATCCTTTGTTCTTTTTGTATAATTTATAGGCCAAAACCCTCAAAACGTCTAAATTAGTATGAATGACGGGTTCAGACGATAAATAAAGTATCTAGAGAAAATTCAGTCACAGTTTAAAGTTTAGGGTAAAGTTGAAAGAAATATTTCAGATAAATGTTTCAAATATATAATATAGATTTCTTTAAATTTTGTATATTTTTTCGTTTATAGGCTCCCTTACTAAATTAAATTTCTCAAGGCCTAAGTACCCTCGAATTAAGTAATTTTTTATGATATTTTATTTCTTACGATTATTTAATGAGTAAGTATTTAATAATAAGGTAAATTTATAGTAAAATATTCGCACAAACTAAACCAACGTAAATGATAAAATGTAATATTCGTTTAAATAAATTAACATTATTTATTACCTAATATTATAATGCTTTATTTCTTTTTTTTCCTCGCAAATAAATTTGATCTCAGGTGATCCTATATGATATTTTGTAATAAGTATTTGGTATGATTAATAGTACCGTCATCGTGAATCGAGTTACGACGCGCGTTCTAAGAAACTAATTGAAGTTTCGAAAACAGGAGAAATGACAATAGAAGCTTTGTCACGACAGAGAGATGCGTTAGAAATAAGGTATAGAAACATTACATAACTATGTTATATAATAATGTTAATAACATATTTAAATACAAATATTTTATTGTTTTATTTAAAAGGGTTAAAGAATTACGAGAGCAAGCAGATTTAGCAGAGCAGGCGGCAGAGGAGCGAGAGGCGGCGGAGAATGCCCGCATCGAGATGCTACAGGCGAAGGTAGCACAACAGGTGCCAATAGTTAATTAAATTATTAACTTTAAAAATATTGCCTTATGTATTTATGTATTTTTTTCTTCACTGATGGAATAAGATTTCTTGGTATAAATAATTTAAGGAAAAAAATAAGAAGATCTCTGAAGATAGAGTTGTTGAACTAGAAAGTTGCATTATGGAGCTACAAGAACAATTAAATTCTTTACGCGAACGTTCAGAGCGTCTAGTAGACATAGAGCGCAGACGATGTCTCGAGTTTGTCCCTACAAAAGGTTTGTGATAATATAAGCTACTTATTTAATTTATTTGGCAATCTGTTGGTATTTTTATTTATCATATTCATTATTCATTAGAACATGAACCATCGGATAGAGAAACAGAAATATGGAAAGAATTACAAGTTACTAGAGTTGCACTTTCTCGTGCAGAAGAAGAACTTCGCCAAAGTCATGCAGACAAAGATAGCTTTTTAAATTCTTTATCAAAAATTGCGGTAAGAAAATATACAAAAATAACAGTTTTAAACATATTAAATAAAACTATTACTATACTGGACTACTTACAGTACTGATTACTACTGTACTAGTAGTAGTCAGTTCTATACGACACATGCGATACGTTCACAAATAGTCAACACAAATTATACTAAAAATAAACTATTTTGTAGCAAGAAGAAGGTGCTGATAAGGAAGATAAGATGGCGGCTGAATTATTAAGTAGAGAACAAAAAATTATGAAATTACAGCATATCATTGAGGAACAAAGAGAAAATGAGAAAATAATGTACAAATTACTATATTTTTTTCATTTTAAGTCGAGATGACTATTGTAAATTCATGAATGCTTCATTATTCTTTCAGGGAGCAGAGTATGACAGAGTATGAAAATCACTTGGCTACTTTACGATTAGAAGTTATGAGATTAAAAAATTATGAGTGCTATTCAAAAGAACTTCCGTATCAGGATGTGCAGACTGAGGTAATTATACACAAAATTAAATTATGTGTGTAGCAAGCATGAATGAAATATATTGATGACGACGGACAAGGCGTTAGAGGAATGCCAGATTTGGAGCGTTTCATATTTTTCCTCTAAAGAAAAATATGAAGTTAAAGAAATTGAATGAGCTTATTTAGTTATTATAATCTATTAATAGTTACGTAGGTGTGTTTGTGAATAAAAAGTAAAAATATATGTAAAGTTCGTTTGTTCGGCTCAGCCTTACGACGCCTTTTTATATAAAGTACGTTATAAATATTTATTTAGTTGTTGGAAATGCACATGCAAGTGGAGACGCTTACACGCGAGCGTTCAGCCTTAGTATCAGCAGCGGCTTCCCGCGCGCTCATGTTAGAGCGGCACGAGCGTGCCGCAGATATGTTTGCGCGCATTATTCGAGCGCGTCGGAACCTTGCCGCTCATATAGAAGAGCGAACAGATCCACCATCATTCGATAGCAATATTTACACAGAGGTTTGTAAGCTATATTAAAAATATAATATATTCTTGAGTATTGGATTGCGGAATCCATCGTAACTATTTATTTAATAGGACAGAGACATATCTGTATTTTAATAACTAATGAAAGAGTAGCAGAATAAGCATAGAAAAACTGCACCAACTTGTATTTCATGGATTTTACCATATTTAAATTGCTATTCATCTAAAATAGCGATACGCTTAATTTAAAAAAAAACAACCTTTACTAGAAGGGAGTGATGGTGGTAAGATGGAAAGAAGATGATTTTGTATATATAATTTCAGGTATCCAGATCTTTAACATCAGTTTGCGCCAGTGCTGCTGATACCTGGTCAGCACTTCGTGCTGAACGAGCTCGTGTGTTACGTCTAGAGAGCGTTGTGTTGTCGCAGAGCATGCAGTTAGAGCGGGAGAGTAGAGTCCGGACCCAGCTTGAGCGACGCAGAGCCATCTTAGAAAGAGAAATCCTTCGCACTCGGCACAATGTTATGTCACGTAAATCTTCTAAACAGTACAGTTGGAATTAGTCTAAGTTCCTTGATATTTTACTTGAATATTATATTATAAAAAAATAGTACTACATACTTTTTATACTCATTTGATTTTATTATAATTATTTCAGATTTGAGTAATTTCTGGAACGAGTAACATTAGTCTTTAGACTTTTTATGTTTTAACATTGGTATATGTAAATTGAATAAAACTAGAATGTATTAATAAAATATAGAAAACAAAAAAGTTTATTATTTACCTAATATGAACAATATTAATAGCTACAAAACTCTATGACCAGCAAATTTATACATTTTATTTCGTTTTTCTTGGGCCTGATTGGGAATAATATATAAGTTTTGTTTTCGCTTTTTACTAGCTGAGTGGATTTCATTTAACTGTAAAAAACTATCCTTGAATACCGAAGGTGATGTTATATTTTGAGAATCTGACTTCAGTAAAAATGGATTTTCATGAGTTTCAATATTTGTTGTATCTTGTCTGCAATCGAAGCCGTCGTCTTTATGTTTCTCATCATAATTGGAAGTGCAAATATTATTATTGTAATTGCTTATTATAATTTGGCTTGTATTATTACTTTGTGGACTATAAATTAATTTAGTGTTTTCCGGTATTGCATGATTTGCGTTATATATTTTATTGATATGATTTTTCTTGTTCTTTTCCGGATATTTTATCATTTGTGAATCATATGGTGCATCTATTTCATTTTCAAGAATTTTTATTAATTTGTCAAGACTGTCATGTGGTACTTGATTATTTCTATTTTCTATCAAATTTTCATACTGATTAATTTTTTTTTCTAGTAAATTAATTTTATCATGATCTTTTTGTCTTTGTATACAAAAATGACGATTGCTTTCCTCTAATGTTAAAATAATCTTTTCTAATTGCGATATTTGATGATTTTTCATTTCCACATTTGCAATGACTGCTTCAATTTTGTCATTTTTGTCACTAATTTCCTTATTAAGTTGTAAAGAAAGTGCATTTTCGTCTTTTTTTTCAGACAGCATTTTCAAAATGTTATGATTTTGCAAAATTATACGCTCTTGCTCCTCTATAGCTGCTTTTAACTGTTCCAACGCATTCTGTTTTGTTTCAATTTCCCCTGATAATTTATTATTTTCACATTTCATATCATTCAGCTCAGAATTTTTTTGATTAATCTAAAACAATAATATATTTAAAAAAATATGCCAAACTGAGAACAAAATAATTACTCTTTGTATTGTTACCATTTCATGTAGATCATTTATATTTTCAAATTGCCCGAAATGTTCCTTCAACGTAATTATTTGATTTTTTAGACTAAGTAATTGTTCTTCATATGTTTTCAATTTTTTTTCACTGAAAAAGTAAAAGGTTAAGTGAAATTAATATAGAATGTCGGAGAAAAGAAGTAAAATTTAAAATCCTTATTTCATTGGTTTCATTATTCTTCTAGTACAGAGAAGCGTATGTAAAAGGAGTAACAAAAATTAGTGGGAACTCTTGAATTTACTTTATATCGTATATACCCAAAAATAATGAGTTTTAATAAATAGTATACTTGTATATGAGAATAATATAAAGTACTTGTCATTAGATTTTTGGTTTAAGGACACTTGTTTATTCTCTAACTCCTTGATATATTCGTCTTTGCTGTTTACATCACTTCTTAATTTATCTTCTACTTCATGTGCTCTATGAAGACTTTCCTAAAAAATATACTTAACCTTAATACGTTGTAAGAAAAAATGAGAAAACTATTAAATAATTTGTAAAACTAACACGTAATTCCATTAAGTTATCATTTAGTTCATCTAAATGACTTTTATATTTATTTATTTCGTGATGTTTATTGTCTAATTCATGTTTCATTTCTTCATACTTATATTTAAAATTTATTGTTTCATCTGAAAGCAAACACATCCCATTATTTGTTTTATCTTTATTTACCTTTAAATTGCCGATAACTTAAATCGTGCTTACTAAATGCACATATTAATTAGTACAGAATTTTATATTATGAATGTATTTGTATTCTTTATATGTATACATTTTTATAATATATTGTCTATGTAAGTTTATTGTTATTTTCATAATTATTTATTATAATTATATATTTATAATTATATATTCATATAGTTATTTATGTAAGCTTGCATTTAATTTTTAGGTTGTAAAGTTTAAGTAAGTTTATTATTCTAAGTAAATATATTAATCATTTGTACACCAACCCATATCTTTTTGTATTGTGTTCTAACTTTTAGTGGGGTTGCCTGGAAGAGATCACCTGTGGTGATAAGGCCGCCTTTACACTAAACTGTTTTCTCTTCTTGTCTTTGTTTAATTTCATTGTGTATTTATATTTTTGTTGGTGTTATAAAGTATTAAATAATAATAATAAATAAATATATCAATTCCCATTCACAGGAACGATTATATTTAAATTATTTCCATGTCTTTGCTCTGATAAGACAAAACGCGACGTTGAGTTCCGCTTGTAAACACGTAATGTCTCGAATTCGGCTGGAAAGCGGTAAATGGAGTGTCTCGACACCAGGCTCTCCCTAAGTATCCTGTTATTCCAGGATAAAATTTGAAGCTGGTAAAAGCTATAAAGGTTATTCTAAAACGATTAAGTATTTAACTATCTATAAAAAATATTATTTGCAGAAAGCCTTTAGAACGCAGTCATTACTGTTGAATGAATATTATATGTAGCAGATAAGTAAGAAATTTTTGTTAAATTAAAGTAATATGATATTTTCATTGTTATAAAATATCTTCAAAAATACACGAAATCTAATCATGATGAAAGATATCAAGTTGATTGTGGAAATGGGTCCATACGACTTATTTTCAGCAACTGTGAATGATAGAGAAATTGATAATTCCTACAATGAATGGCCTATATTGATATTTGTAAGAAAAATATATGTTTAAATTGTTATATCTACAGATATAATTTTATAAACATATATTTTTCCATAGATTTTATTTAGAACATTTTAAACATAGATTATTTTATTTAAATAGTTTTAAATACATTTAAAATTAAATAAAATAATTTTCACTTCACACAAAAAAGTCAGTATAGTTTGTAGATTATGTCTACGGGGAGTTGTAAGTAACACGTGAACCGTACTCTAAAGCATGTCATAATTATTGAAAAATTCAAAAGACGGTTATTAACTTCAAAGCAACGGGGTGCAAGATACTTGTAAAAAAAATGTTTTCGTGACCTTTGAGCAATATTATTACCCAAAACAACATATATGGTATACTCCTATATCGATTTTTTGACGTGGAAGCTTAAACATTCTTATAACATTACATATATGCTGTACAGATTCAATACACAATCCCGCGGAAACCATCTCCACCCCCATGAGACGTCGTAGGAAGGTTTTCTGTGACCTAGACGAACTAGACATAATAATAATTTTTCATTTTAATTTAATATAACATCGTGGTTGGTCATCTAAGTCAGTATGATTATGAATTATAGAGTCAGTAATAGTTAATAACTTTCTCACTTATTGTCAATTCCGTTTGCTCCAATTGTTTTAATGTGTTCTCGTGGCGTAATTCCAATTCTTTAAGTTTTTCGCATTGCAAACTGTTTTTCGATACTAATATTTGATTTTGTTCTACTTCTTGTTTATATTTATTTTCGTTTTTAATATTTTTTTCTATATTTTGGTTAAGTTCAGTTTTGAAATTTTTCATCTGCTCTTGATAATGATATGAAAGTTCTTCAAGTTGTCTTTTTAGGTCTTCTTTTCTGTAAAATTATCAAAATGACTACATAACTAATTTTCAATGCAACGTTTTTATAAAAATCTTAATATTCAAGTTTTTTAAATAATAATTTTAATATACATACTCAGATTGTAAAGCTTCTCTTGCATGAGCAATATCTTCTAAATTTTTTGTATTTTTTTTCATTGAAACATTTAACTGGTTCAATTCGTCATCGAAATCATTTTGCATGCGACGATTCTGTTACACATCAAAGCATTATTTAACAAAACTAAGGTATATTTTTTAAATGTCTCATTTTTTCTACTAAAATAAGCTATATCGACTATATAGCGGTGCAAACCTGTTCATTTAATTGTTGTATGGTACGCTCTAAGTTTCTCGTTTGTGCACGCGCTTGATCCAAAGCAGATTCGTACGTTGTTGCACGTTCTTCGTGGATCTTTAATTGTCCTTCTGCACGTGTCAGCCTTTGTTTCAATATTTGGGACTTTGATTTTTCTTCCTTAAGTTCTTTTGAAAGCTCCTAATAATAAGATTTATTTATATTTTTGATAAAACACGTAATGAAAAATATATTTAAATATAAAATTACCAAATTTTACGTCATTAACGCACAATTATTACCTCAACCTTCAATTTGTATGCTGATGCTTTTTGTTGTTCGAGGGCAGCTACTTTTTTTCTAAAATATGTGCTTTGTGAACGTAACTTTTGTAACTCGTGAGTCAGATTTTGGTTTCGCTGTTGAAATGCCAATATCTCATCACAACATTTCCTAGAGATAATACTGAATTAGATCGTAGTTCATTTGTGATAAACAATATAAATGTATACTATATTAAGAATAATTCATACCTTAAAAACTCGCTTATATCATTTAAAAAAATATTTTTAACATTCTGTAGATCATTTTTCAATGTTTCATTTTCCAAAATGAATTCATTAAACTTTTTGGAAAGATTACTTTTCGAACTCCCCTAAATAAAATGATATTTTTTTATTTATTATAAATATAATTACAACGGTACACAATAAAAAAACAGTGTAACCTTTTGTTGAATTTCGAAGGTGTCGAACCATTTGATAATTTCTTTTCTAGACGCTAAGGTACGTTCGCAAGTAGCTATTAATCTTGTAGGTATTTCATTTAATTTTTTTATATCAACAGTTAAAATATTATTTGTTAGTTGCTGGTTATCTAGAATTTGAGTATTTTTTAAATCAACTCAAATTTAGCTGTATCAAAATAATTATTTATCGATTTTTATTCCAAAAACGGGTACAAGTTTAAAAACAATTGTATAACTATATATACGTAAAAACAACCTGCTAATTGTAACCTCAGTACATATGCTCTTAATGCTAATCTTTTTTTTTTTAACTTCACGCAGTATCCCGCACATAGCAGGGTAGGCAGAGAGAACCAGAGAACCTAGTGTTAATAGTGTTCCATTCTTCTTTCAACAATTCCGTTCCCCACTTTCCGCCGTATTGAGGCATTGCGTGTTGAGTGTCGGAACTCAACGCCGCGCTTTGCCTTGTTACCAAACCCAAGAAATGAAAATACCAAATTTTACATTTCCTGTAGTGGGAATCGAACCCACAAACTGTCGCGTTTACAGTCGCACGCTTGTGCCTCTGCGCCACGACAGGCTAATCCTTAATATTTAATTTAACATACCACAATTATTCATTAAAATTAGTAAATAATTGTAAAAAACGGGAAAGGTAATATATGAAAATAAAAATATATAATTTAGGTTATGTATGTACCTATTTTTATTCCAGTTTCAGTTTCACACAATTGTAGAAGTTGATTAGGAGTCATATGGGCTACATTCATAATCCTTAAATTATCGATAGACGGCAAGTTGTTGCTTTGACCTAGAGCTACCAGCTTTTCCTTTGTATTTCGCAATGTCGCGTAAATTTTTAGTAAGATATTCTTAAATTTATAAATAACATTAGTTATATTTAATATAGAATTTTTTGAATTTATATCAATTGGGATAAAATATTATATAATATTACTTCGATGGCAATTTATTCTCTTCTCATAGAATTTTAAATATACTTATATTAACTACAGTAATGAAATATTTTTGCAAAATGTGACTTGAGAATAAACTAGAACGTATAAAGAATAGAACGCACGCGAATTAAATAAATAATTATAATTCATCTTAAAATAGTATGATTTCTTTACTGTGTAATTCCTTTACTCCATTACCTGCTTATCGTTGAGTTCACTTTTGATGCGATCGAATTGCACAATTTTTTCTTGCCATACGGTTTTAAGTTGCATCACTTCATCTTTTTTCGAAACTTCTAAAATATAATATAGCATAAGTTCAAAGGACAGTTTTTTAATTATACTGGTAATTTTTTTAAGTGTACCTTCGTTGTTAAAATCTGTAAATAACGCATCCTCGTCATGCAGTGATGGACTGCTATCATAAAAATCTTTCTTGATTTCTAGATCTTCAAATTTTTTTATTGTTTCCTAAGCATATTTAATTATATTTTATTGTTAAAATTCCAATTATAGAGCATGGTATATTGAAACATAATTAGAATTTTTAAATCTTACCTGATTAGGAAGCTTATTTCTAATATGGGTTGCAGGTTTAGATACGAAGTTCTACAAACAATAAATTCATACATATGTAAATATTTCTTCAATATATTTTTGCTGAGTTTAGCAAACGAAACATTAAGAGATAGCGATAATAATTAGTATAATAATTATTTAGCTATTTTAAATATATACACGGGTTTTTAAAAATGAAAAAATAGGACGAAATTAATGGACAAAAATTAGTGGAAAGCCATAACGCGATGGTGGAGACGTTTACATATCGTAGATATCAAAAGTATTTCCAAAGTTAGTCTTTGTTCAAATCATGTATATACTTTTAGAATTTTATAGTAAAAACAGTTTTTTTATATATTTTTTTGTTTGTAGTACCGCGAAATGAGTCTCAATTCCTACAAGATCTACTAATTTATATTGAAAATAAAATGAATATAGATTTATATGAATAAAGGGAATTAAGACAAGTGTCGCGTTGTTATGTGCCCTCATTACGTAATGTGATAATTCGGCAAGAAAGTTGAAAACGGAATGTCTTGACACAACAATCTCTCTGCTTACCTCAAAAATCCAAAAAAAGATTTCATTAAATAATAAAATTAAGTTAAGTTTAAGCACTTGTTTTTTTACACATTGTTCATTATTTGTAATATTTTATATTTTTCATGATGTGATTATTGAACTCCAAAATATAATACCTGTATTATAGGTACTGTAATGATAGGCTTTCGGGCTTCATTAAGGGATATATCGTTATTTCTTTTTCTATGCACAGGCTTCTAAAAACACAAGACATTTTAATTCTTTTTAAATATTTTTTTAAATCTGTCGTGGCGCAGAGGCACAAGCATGCGACTGTAAACACGACAGGTTGTGGGTTCAATTCCCACTCCAGGAAATGTTAGTATTTTCATTTCCTGGGTTTGGTCACAAGGCAAAGCGCGGCGTTGAGTTCCGCCACTCAACACGCAATGCCTCAATTTGGCGGAAAGTGGGGAACGGAATTGTTGTAAGAGAACGGAGTGTCTTAACACTAGGTTCTCAGGTTCCCTCTGCTTATCCTGCTAAAAAAAAAAAATATTTATATTTTAATAATCGGTATATTAAATGTTACATAATTTGATATGTTATGAATCATTAAGTCATAAGTGTATATTTTTCAATAATACAAATTTAAAAAGACAATGATATGGCACTGAAACTTTTCCATAATACAGTTTGTCAATACGTATGCCTGTAATATCTACCGTTTATCTATACTCACTGTATTGAACAATGATACTAAATTCAGTTTACGTAAAAGACAGCTGTCTAACTCATTTTCAACATACTATTAGTATAAAACAACCGCTACGCGTGTCGAAATTGTGGCTATTATTATCTAAATTTTAACTATTCGCTCTTCACCTTGTTAACGCATGAGAAAAATTTAATACTTCAGTTTCATTCATCAAGTGTAATTTGCTTATTTCATATTTATTAACTAATTTAATAATTAACTATATTACCTATTTCATCCTAAGCCAATAAATAATACAAGCCTTTTCGTAAGATAGTTAAGAACACAAGGCGAAAAAATAATAGATAGTTTATAAAAATTTCACTGTATAAGAATATTTTTTTGTTTAAATGAAATAGAAATATATTATTAATACACATAACACTAAAGTAACATATAAATACGTTACTTATCAAAGCAAAGTGCACTTTAAGTGTAATAAAACCTCAGTAAATTACAATATATTTGCAGCATGTTTGCCTTTGTGAAAAAAAAAAATGTTATATGTAATAACGAAAAAAAATTTTTAAAAACTAACTTTATATTTTTATATTTCGCGATATAATTTATATATTAAACTAGCATTCCGCCCGCGGCTTCGCACGCGTGGAATTCGGTTATATTGCGTGACATGGTAAAGAGTAATCTATAGTCTTTTCCAAGGTCTAGACTATTTGTCAAAATTGGTTTAGTGGTGTATGTGTGAAAATTGACAATAAGGAACTTCCATACAAACATTCATTCCCTATTTCAACCCCTTCTACCCTTTTTTTCGCGATAAAAAGTATCCAATATCCTTTCCAAAGTTCAGTTCTATCTTCATACTGAATTTCATCACAATCGATTCAGTGGTTTAAGTGTGAAAGTGTAACAGACAGACCGACAGAGTTACTTTCGCATTTATAATATTAGTAAGGATTTACGTTTTCTCAAACTTTATTCTAAATGTATTAATTATATATTTATATTTACTTTTTGTGCTGGTAAGAGTTTATCACGGTCAGGTCGAAAACTTCGTGATTTTTCATGAATTTGATCTATGTCATCCATAACTTCAGCTGCTTGATTTTGATGTGTTGATTTTGGATGTGACTGTTTTAGAGTAGTGCAAGTTAAAATTATAAGTTATAAGGATCCATCTGGATTTTATTTACCATAAATTTTGCCGTAAAAAAGGATGTTTTGAGGGCAACACTATATTGATTAGAATTTATAAATTTAAAAATTTTATTTTAGTAAAAAAAGAGCTGAATGTTTAGCTTTTATTAAAGGTAGAGAGACTTAAAAAGATGTATGAAAGAACATTTAAATATTTACCTCAACAGAAGAAGGTCTGGCTATATATCGTAAACCATTACGTGATTGATGCATTGATATTGTTTCACCTTTATTTTGCTGAAAATTAATTATTTTAAGTTATTTGAATTTTCTTGTTTCCAAATTTTTATGAAATGAAATGGATATATAATTACATATTCGCTTGCTGATTTTGAATTATTATGTAAACGATGTCGAGCAGGTAATCTTCTTGGTATGCGACATCTGCGCTGGTATGTGGGTATATTATTTTTTACTGAAAATGTTACAAGCAAAAACATCATAAAACTTTATTTCATAATTTTTAGATAATTTAATAAAATGCCTTACGAAATAATAAAAATAAAATAAATTTATTGCCACAAAAAAAAACTTACGATATGCTAGAGTTATTCATATAAAAACTAAATGTTATAGTCTCAACTATCGCTGATTTTCAGTTACACCTACGAACCCTCTCTTTCAGATGTACGGGAAATTGATAAAATACCTGGTAATCTAGGTTCTTCGGACATCACCAGCTATGTTCACATACAACACGGTTTGCAATTTATCACTATAAGTTTACACAAATATACATATATAAATAAAGGATACTAAGCTAAAGCAATTTTTTCATATTTACATTACTAAAGCCAAAATTAAATTTATCAATTAAAATTTGTCATTTCTACATTTGAAATGGAAGATATTATAATCTGGCACTACGACAATATTCAAATACAAGTATAGAAAGAATATACAAGAGGATTACTATATTTATAGTAAATACTATTTAAAATGTACTACTTTTGTCAAATTTTGAAAACAGAATACTAAATATGACAATTTATATGAAATCGAAATTGATGACGTACGTATGATAAATTTTATAGCGTAAAAAATCCATATTAAGTTTATGAAATATATTAATAATGACATCAGCAAAAACATCGAAAGATAAACCCTGTAAGTTTATTTTTGTAATGTAATGCAGTCTATTTAAACAAATAATATACATAATGACCTAATACTTTTTAAGGTGTAACATCTCCTCGCATAACCTCAAGACCTACAGCGGCGTCCGTCGCGCGCGCTGCTCGCAATGCTGCAAACCGTAGTCTTACACTAAATAATAATCAGCGACAGTCTCCCATACGGTCATTGCCGTCACCTACGACATCAAAGGTTTTTTTTTTTTATATAACTACTTTAAAATTTAAATTATCAGTGAGTATTTCTAAAATCCATCTTGTTTAAACTCAGGTAAAAACTGCTGTATCACGAAGCGGTCAAAAGACTGATTCGAAAACGGAAGTAAAGGTAAGTAATACAGAACTTTAAAAAATAATATTATTTTCTAAAAATTGATTTTTTTTATAATGCTTCATTTTACAGATAAATAGAAATTTCGAAAATGAAATGTCTGTATTGGATATTGATGTAAGTTTTATAATCTCAACTAGGATAACCTTTCGCATAGATACATAAATGCAGTTTTTGTAGATAACATTAGCTTGTAATATCAATGTTAATTACAAATACAAGTCGTTCATAATAGGTATAACAGTCTACTTGGTTTTGTTACACTTAAGTTGGTCAATTTTAGCAAGTGAAGGAAATAGTTAAATATTAGGTGCTAAACTCACTCCTATGTACCTCTTGTCCCTTGAAATACTATTTAAATATTATCTTAGAATTATATTCAGTACACGTTTTTAAAAGAAGTTTTATCAAGATTATTATTGTATCCTCTTTCTTTTGTATTTTGTTGTGTGCACAATAAAGATTATTCTATTCTATTCTAAGAGTGATTACAGCAGTGATTACGAGTAGGGTGGAAGTCGGTTTAGTTTAATTTTCGGCTAGACGACTTCTTTAACATATAAATACCTTAATTTATGTATATATAATATAATATACACTTCTAGGTATCAACAATTCGTAACTCCGAAGCATATTACACATCACCAGAAAATTTTCTGGATAACGCAAGAGACGAAATTACATTTAGTAGTAGTGCTGGTGATACAAAACATATCCAGGATATTATGTTTTTCGGTATAATATTAATAAAAAAATATAGTAAATAATTTGTTAGGTTAGTTAATATTTTTGAGCAATTAAGTTTGTTTTTAGCTGAATCGGGTAATTTAGAAAATATTTCAAATATACACGAAAAGGAATCTGCCATAACAGGTTATAATTATTTTAAATTATTTGTTCATGCTTGTAGAAAAAGTCTTTATAAAATTGAGTTATCATTACCATTTTCAGACTATATCCAGCCTCCGCAGGTTCCAACAATGAGCCGACCACAAACTCCAAAGTCTGTTTCCAGTCGACCGCAAACGCCTAGAGCGCCTAGCCGGCCGAGTACACCTGCACATCCATTACAACGACATAGTACTCCGATTAGCCGCCCTAATACATCACAACAAAATAATATATCTAATATGACACGCCCAAAAACTCCATCTACCCCTATATCTATAAATCCTAAGCCAACAACGCCAACATCGACAAATTCACCTCAAGTTACTGAAAACCACGAAAACCTAAAATCCTTACATATAGATAAACAGAAAGAGTTTCTTCAATTAACAAAGGAATTAGATCTAAAACAGGTACACAATCTTAATCTTGGTGTACACAGATAAAAATGAATATTTTTTGTAATTGTTTATTTACAGCGAGCAGTTTTAGAGGTTTTTGACGGTGTCCGCAATTTGAAGGAACGTGTCATTGAAGAGAGCTTGCCTGTCGAGAGTGAAGGGCAGCAAGAATTAGCGGTATTTAATGTGGCTGACTGGACTCGGCTAGAAGTAAACGAACTGTGTCGGGATGATACTTCTTCTAATATGAATTGCGCATTAGAGCTTTTTAATACAGCTATTCCTATAGGTAAAAACTATTTTAAAACTGTCTTATAATCATATATAATGTATAAAAATTAATACGAAATAACATTGATATAGGTGGTGACTTTAAAGTGGTAAGAAAAGAAAACATAATTTAGATGTTTACTTTTTATAGATGAATGTAAGCTAGCAGATTTAGAATCAAAAACCTTAAAAGTTCCTGCACACTTTGCCGAATTATGTCTTCAAGCATTCACAGCTCGCCAAGATTTAATAGATTGGGTTAAAGGTCTAGTTGAAAAAAATGTGAGTAGGAACAATCGTTCACACTGTAAGGAAATTGGCCGATTATGATAATTATATATATTTCTGTGTAAATTTAACAGGAAATAGTTACTAATGACGCAACGGAACGCATTGCCCGGTACAATTCACAGGGGCTCGAGCTCTACGAAGCTCTACATGAGGTTAAAACACGCGCAGATAGTGCTGTAGATGATATCACTAAGCATGCAAGGTAGGTTTTGCAAAATTTATATGTTTACTTACCATGCATTACAGTTTATTCTTGATATTTTAATCTTATACTTTATGAAAATATATGTAGGCGTATGTGCCAAGAAAGATCATCGTTACTTACTATTGGAGAATCACTTATGAGGGAGATAGCTCAATTACGGCAAGACTTACAAGCTCAATCAGACGTTACTAATGCACTACGTGAAACTTCTCCCGACTCTGAAATAATTAAGGAACTTGAAGTACGCTTTTAATATTTACATGTATACTTAATAATAGTTTATTTTTTTCTTTTAACACTATTTTGTAAGTTTTTTTTTAATATTTAATTAAATTTGAATGAAGAATGTGCACAGGCACACTATACATGGTCATAATTTTATCATGGTACAATAAACATGGTCTTTTCATAGCTTTCTGTTATTTTAATAAATTAATATTTTTAGCATACTCGTCAATTATTAGAAGAAGAACGAAAATCAAAAACGACAATGAAAGATAAACTTGCAGCCACAGAGTCACAATTACGCCAGGCACGTCTACGGGTATCAAAAATGGACCGCCAACTACGGGAAGCAGAAGCGAGTATTACAAGTCTCACTGGCACTGTCAAAACATTAGAAGATCAGGTATATCATATTTATTAAATCAACTTAAATTAATGTCTTATATCATTTATGTATGTTACATAATAAATTGTTGAAAAACATCAAATCAATAATTGTAGATTGTAAAATATATAAGGAGACAAAACCCACTTAAAATATTCATTTTTCTCGGATCGTTTGACAAAGTGCATTATCAAGCTTCCATTGAGTAAAAACTGCCTTGCCTAATTCAAATTATTTTGCTTATTTACATTTAAGTACATGTATAGTTCTTGTAATAATGAAATATGATCGCTGTAGAGTCGGCAACGTGAGGCACATCTAGAAGCAAGAGCAAGAAAATTAAAAGAAACATTAAAAACTGGAGAAGTAACCAACTCGCAACTAACAAATCAAAGAGAATCTCTAAAAAATGAGTAGGTCATTCTAATAATTCCTTGGTTAAAAAAACATAGCGTACTTACTAAAGTTTATTGTTTTACCTATATCATTATAATTATTTTTAATAGGGTTAAGAACTTGAAAGAACAGCTTCAAACAATAACTACTAAACATAAGTCTGACGAACATATGTGGAGTAGTAAGTTGAGTGATATAATGTCATCTCTTGATAAAGAGAAGAAACTGACAAAAACTGAAACGGAACAAAAACAGAAGCTTGAAGCTGCATTACAAGAAAGTCAAAATGTTTTACAAAAACTTAAAGCAAAAGTTTCTAGTTTAGAAAATAACGGACCAAGTTCTGGTTAGTATGACACGTTTATAAAAAAAATACGTGTACGTAATATATTATACATCATTCTGGTTTTAGGGTGCACATATACCTATATATATTATTATATTTATATTTAAGAATATAATTACTGTCACGTTTGATTTAATTTTTTACGGCGCTTTATAGCAAATATCCTGTTGAGGAATTCTCTATGATAAATTCTATAGTATGCTCACTAATGATATTATAAAAATGAAAGTAGCCCAAGCCTTCAAGTCCGTTAGTTCATAATGTGATAAGTACTAATTTTATTGTTAGTTATTTCAGCAGAACCTTTTTTTATATACCTAGGACAAAGTATGTGTAAATTTATATTTGATGTTTAGATTTGCCTACCGAAAGAGAAATGGATATGTGGGCAGAGCTTCAGGCGACAAAGGATACTTTACGTGCAACCGAAGAAGAAATAAACGCTTGCAAAAATGAAAAAGTTCGCCTTTTAGAAACTCTGACCAAAATTGCTGTGAGTAAGCTCACATATTTTTAATACTATATTTTTTAAAATAAAGGAATAAAAGTATTTTGTTTTTCAGTCGTATATACCAGATAGATTTTACGGTCCTAATTTCAGGTGATAAAATAATTACAACACAGTGTTTAATATGTTTACTATTTTTATATAAAATAATTGGTATTTTAGGAATCAGATTCTAAATCAGGAATTCAACAAAAGTTAGCAGCTGAATTACTGACTAAAGAGGAAATATTGGGAAAAATTCAGATGCAAGTGAGAGAACTGTCGAAGAGCAACAAACTTTAGTAATTATTACAAATATATTTAATTATTGATAATGATATTTAAATTGAACAACCTAAAAATATACATACCATGTAGGGGTATGTATATAGTATTGATTTATTGTTTTAGCGAACAAAAGATAATCCAATATGAGCAATACTTTCGGGACTTGCAATCCAATAATAATGTTGAGGGTAATTGTGAAGATCAAAATAACATCAGTTATCAACATCTACAACAGGAGGTATTTTTTTCAAAAAGCATTATGTAGTAACTTTAAAATATAAGTACGATTTAGCACACCATATTTTACATGTTATTTCAGTAAGATTACAAAATAATTTTGGTTTTATCTTATCTATATTTTTTAACTACTTGCACATTCACAGTTTTGGTTCGTATGAAGTAAATTACAAATCATTAGTGTTAAAACTGTGACCGTTATCAGGATCATATCAAAAGAAACATTCATAGTTAATTTATTTTTTTTCGTATAGATATACCATCAAAAACGGTACCTTTATTTTACGTTTATAAATAATTAGGCTTAGAGAGCTAAGATATAATAATTATTTAGAGATATGTAAATCCCGAGAGTCTCAAAGTGTTTTAGTTCCCTTGAAATATATGATTACCCCCTTTTTTATATATATATCCTTATTATATTCGTATGTTATTAGATAACTAAGCTGAGAATTAGCCTATTAGATGCGCTACATCGTAAAGAAGAGTTGACGGAAAGTTTAACAGAAAAAGATCAACTATTAGAAAGACAAGATAAAACGTCACGGGCACAAGCGAAAGTTATTAAGGTTAGTTATTAACTTAAACTATATTACACAAAAATATATTTTTTATTTGATGAATACATTTTTATATTAAATTTAAATAGGTACGAGAGGAATTAATTAACATGCTTCAAAATAAAGAGACAGAACAAAGTAAGAAGCTTGCAGCATTACAACAAGATCTGGAACATCGAATGAAAATTGTTGATGAAGTAAGATTCAGTATTCTTAGTTTTATGTACTTTTGTATAACATAATGAAACAACAAAAAGAGAATGTTTGAACGCGTACATCTTCGAAATTGCTGCACCGATTTAATTTTTTTTTTATTGTATAGGCACTAGGCAGAATTTTAGCTGTAACTAACTTTGAGGTTTGAAATATTTAATACAGAATCATAATACTACCTAAACTACAATAGGAAAGAGCGATAGCTTAACAAATATCATTTAGTGTAATGAGCATTTTCCGAGGACATGTCAAAAGTCAAAGACAGCAAATACTGGAACTTCTTGGAATGAACCATAATAGTCCAACCACGAGTGAACTATGAGAAATATATATAGTCGTAACTCGTCATCGTCTTTGCAAAAGTTGTTCAACATGATGGGCATTTACTGATGACAGTGTCCAAATATAAACGCTATATAGTTATGAGTTCGGTCTCTAGTCGGGAGGATGATTGTATGCCATAGGGAAGGTCGTTCGTTTTTGAGCCTAATTTTCGATGAAAATTGTAGTTGAATGTTGGAAGGGTCATAATATCCACACAAACAAAGCTGCGAGCATTGACTGGTTATTAAACATATTTTTGAAATATAAGCGGATATTTATTGTAATATTTTAAAAATGCCTACTATATTCTTAAAATGATGAAAAAAATATTATCGTATGGAATACTGTTCCTAGACTCCACATCAGCTAATAGATTATGTGTTATTTTTAAGGTAAACAAACAAATAGGTGCAAAAGCCGATGAAATTCAAGAGTTATTCACAACATTAGAAAATAAGCAACAACAGATACACAGACTTGAAAAAATTGTGTTTGCTTTGGAAGAGCAACAAACGCGGTCGCAGGCACAGCGAACTCGGCAAGAAGAGAAAATTGCAGCATTAGAACATGAACTCGCGGCTGGAAATAGGCGTGAAAGGTGATTTTTTTCTTTGCAGTTGCACTTTTTTCTCTGAAAAGTAGGGTAGTCAGATAAAATCTAGTGTCAGCACTCTTTGTTCTCCAGTTTCCGCCAAAAATCGAGAAATCGCGTGTTGAGTGGCGAAACTCAACGTCGCGCTTTGTCTTACCAAATGAAGGTCAAAACGACAATATTGATCAGTATTGATAGGAACGCTACTTACTCTGAAACTGTAGTCACTGATGGCCTACGGGCCCAGGGCCACTATTAGGAAGCGATGAGTGATTTATTATTAATATTATATTATAATTAAAATTTTAACATAAAAAGAAAATCGACAAAAAATTATTACGAATAACTTAAAAACTACTGGTCAGTACTTAACTAAATTTATATGGGACCACATGTGAAGCACTAACATAAAAAAAAACATTAAAATTTGTTCACTCAATAAAAAGTTGTGTTTTTGTTATATTTTTTGTGTGTGTCCAATTATATTTTTTGTGTGTGGGACACAAAAAATATAATTGAATTTATCTTACCTTCTCCTTTTTTTTAATTAGGTTAAACAGTAATTTTTATTCTTGTTACAGAAAATTTCTATTTTTTTAGTCTTCAGAATATCGTGAAAGGAGTAAAAATATGTAAAATTGTGCAAGTTTCTGGTGTTTGTTTAATATCACTTGTTTCACGAACTAATAAAACATACTTCTGAAATACCTGTGGATTTTTATATTTTACCTAAATCTGCTTAAGATATATTTTATATTTTAATTCAAAATTAAACAGAAATTTGTAGTCTTTGTCCCACGGCCGCTATTCCTAAAGGAAGTGTATATTGTGTTTATGATTTACCTGTCGTGGCGCAGAGGCACAACCGTGCGATTGTAAACGCGAGAGGTTGTGGGTTCGATTCCCACTCCCGGAAATGTAAAATTTAGTATTTTCATTTCTTGGGTTTGGTAACAAGGCAAACGTATGTCAAAGTATAATTATCAAGGTGCATGTAGCCCTTATAATCTTCTTCTTCTTCTTCTTCTTCTTCATCTTGGCATTTATCCCGGCTAGCCAGGGTCTGCCTTCCTGCTCAATCTACTCCACTTTGCACGATCTTGAGCCCTTATAATCATATAGGTATTACTACTGATAATTATAAGTAATATTTGTGAAATCAAGATTAAGCATTAAGCATGTTTTCAGTATAAAAAAGACCTTGATAAACCTGTTTTCTAAATAACAATAAGTTATTGAAAACTTAACCATTGAATAATTATTAAGAATTGAGTTTATTTTATTTAAAAAAGTAGAATCATTCGTTTTACGACACAAATATTAAGAATAAATATATTTTTTTTATTTTTATCCTATTCTTCATCATATTCTTTTTCATTATAATCATAATTTATTCTTTCATCCAGTGACACATATATGTCTCTGTTTCCCTTTAATGTTGCCAACTGGAAGCATATCCACAGAGCGAATAATGGCGGCAACAAGCGTGCTCCTTTAATGTTTACTTGCAAAAAAAAGGTAGAAACACGGTTTCAAATATGTATTTACAATATTTGTTAACACAAGGTGACTGCTGAGACTTCTGTTATCACACCTGTTAACAACACAAAAACTGGCAACTTTGCTTAGTGGAGACCCAGCTTAATGAAGCTTTACAAAGAAGATAAAAATATAAGTATATCTATATGTACCCTAAACGAGCCATGTGTAGTTGACCATTTACGTGTTATGCTATAGATTTTTATCTATTATGATTTAAAAACTTTTTTCGTATCTTTCAAGAGAATTGTTTCACATGTGCTAGCCGTTAATAAAGCGGTCATGCAGCTCATTTCATTATTTATTTAAATATTACTATTCCTACATTAGTGGCTTTATATTCCGGATTTATAATCCGGATGGTACGTTTAAAAAAGAATAATAATTATATAAAATAAAAGTCATTATCATAGATAGATTTAACAAAAATCTATTTAAATTAAGTGCGTTAAAATAATTCGACAATCTATTTGACATGTTACATTTATGGTATGGCCGGCAAAGTGTTAATAATAAAACAAGAACGTATAATATCCATTGCATGTGGTATGTTTGTTTCAAAGCAAATTATCTTTTCTTAATTAATTTAATTAAGCGATTAGTGAAATATTAGTGGCCCCGTGACGCGTTATCAACGCGTTGTCTTTAGCAATGTATGTAATGTCACTTTATATAAACGTGAATGTCAAACCATGGTAGAGTGTGTAACATTTATTTTATTAATTTAATATTCTTTTTATGCATTATTTAAAAAAAATATTAGCATGTCTGCGCCTGTCGTGGCGCAGAGGCACAAGCGTGTGATTGTAAACGCAACAGGTTGTGGGTTCGATTCCCACTCCAGGAAATGTAAAATTTAGTATTTTCATTTCTTGGGTTTGGTAACAAGGCAAAGCGCGGCGTTGAGTTCCGCCACTCAACACGCAATGCCTCAATTCGGCGGAAAGTGGGGAACGGAATTGTTGAAAGAGAATGGAGTGTCTTAACACTAGGTACTCTGGTTCCCTCTGCCTATCCTGCTATATGCGGGTTACAGCGTGAAGTTAAAAAAAAAATCTGCACTCCTTCCCTATATACCCTCCACCCGCGTAATTTTTGTAAAAAGGGACCCAAAGTTTTTGCTTCACGTATTTATATATAGATAAGTTCTTGCCTCATCAAGTATGGCAATTATGTGAAAAATAATTAGTCTATGGCCAAGATGCCGTAGATAAGAAATTTTGACAAATGACATATGTCAATTGGGCTACTATTTGATAAGTGTTCATTACTGTAACTCTTACCAAAAATATAAGTTAATTTAAGGAAATTGACTATTCACTTACCAATATTTTAATAAGATTTATTGTTATAGTAACAGTAAACTAATCTAAACATGTCTGAAAGAAAAGTTTTAAATGTAAGTAAAATAACAATTTAGTATGATTTATAATACATACGATACGTATTATGTGAAATGTTTAAATTTCAATTATATTTATATAATTATTTCAAAATTTTCTTTCAGAAATATTATCCTCCGGACTTTGACCCTTCAAAAATTCCTCGTATGAAACTAGCGAAAAACCGCCAATATACAGTGCGATTAATGGCTCCATTCAATATGCGATGTGCTACTTGCGGAGAATATATTTATAAAGGGAAAAAATTCAACGCGCGTAAGGAAGATGTTGAAAATGAAGATTACCTTGGGATAAGAATTTACAGATTTTATATAAAAGTATGTATCCAAAGTTTTTTTAAAGAATTTCTCTCTATATATCTTGAGCAAGTGTTACCTTTTATAAATCTTAATACTTTTTTCTAAAAATTACTATATACTTACTCGTACATATCTTTTGTTTGATAAACTTAAATAATATTTTAAATTACTTTATTATATTTTTAACTTTATTTTTCTTATTTACTCTCTTTAATAATCTCATGCAATGCATTGAAGCCATTTTTAATATTGCTAATTTTGTTATAAATTATTTGATTGATTAATTTTTATTATTACATTATTAATTATAATATATAATATTTTATTCCAGTGTACAAGATGTCTTCAGGAAATATCTTTTAAAACTGATCCAAAAAATACTGACTATGAAATAGAAGCAGGTGCTACGAGAAATTTTATGGCTTTGAAACTGGCAGAAGAACAGGCAAAGAAAGAGGAAGAAGAACAAAAAGAAGAAGAAGCCAATAACCCTATGAAGTTACTGGGTAAGCATTTACTTTCAACTGGAATTTAACTAATAGATAATTTAATTACATTTTAAAAATGATAAACAATTGAAAATATTTTATGTAATTTATTTATTTTTAGTAATTTAAATGTAAATGAATACTTTTTTATGTAGAATTAACACTACATTTTTTTCATTTTTTGTCTTGATAATACTTTTTGGACTTCATTTTGAATATACACGCAGTTAGAGGCCTTTCACATGGTCACTCTAAACAACTAACAATTTTCTGACATTAAAGGCAATTTCTTAAAATTGATGTGCTTCTTATAAACAGGTATTTCTTTTTAAAAGAATGTCTAAATCTATTCAAGTGTCCTTTACATGCAAAATCAGCAAATTAACATAAAACAATTTTTAATAGAAATGTTATCAAAATTAATCATATGACATATTAAATTTATTATATGAACAATCACCATGTTTTATTTTATAAATATAATAAAAATAAAAGCTGAAGCTAATAGAAGTACACCTTATATATCAAATGACAATTCGATTTACCAATAATTTTAAAATATTTCAGAGTATAGAACAGAGCAATCGAGGCAAGAAATTGAAGTTCTTGAAAGCCTTGAAGAATTGAAAGAATTAAATCGACGTCAGCAGTCTGTTGATTATGAGGGAATGTTGAAACAATACCAGCCAGAAACAAAAGAAGAAAGGCTAAAGAGAGAACAACAAGAAGATGATGAATTTATCAAGTAAATATTATTATCTTTTCTTAACATAGCATATATTTTGCAAATGGCATGACAGAGACAGGACCTTGCATGTTGGATGGTGTAACCCAATGCAGCATTTTGTCTTGCCATTATACCTCAGTATAACAATTTAAAGATTAGATAGATAGATTATTCTAAATATTGGAATTAGATCCACAACAAATGAATAAACTGTAAGGCACTGTACCATAACGGTGTCAATAACTGTTGTTCCATTTAATTTACAATATGTTTACTCAAAATTTTGGAAAGTTGTACAATTATCAGTCAAATTCTAAAGTAGAGCATTCTTATAAGAACTTTGTTATACTGAAAATCCCCAGTATTCCCCATTGTAACATGTTAAATTTAGATAATTGCGTTTTGAAAATTGTGCCTCCTTGGCCATACTTTTCCTTAAATTTTTACTCAATCATTATTGCTAAAGAATATTAAATATATTCTTTAGAAATAATGATATATCTCTGCTCTGGTAAGACAATGTGCGGCATTGTATTCTGCCACTCAACATACAATGTCCCAAACAGTGAACAGTTATGGAGTGTGTTGTATGTATGTTACACTATAACTACTCTGCTATGTGTGAAAACGCTTGAAACTACAAAAAAATAAACATGATGATTGTAAATAAAAGTGCAATGCCACATATCTTTTCTCTTAAAGAAAATTTTACAAAACCTGTCAGCTGTGAGTTTTACGCTGAAAAATCTTTCAAATAAAATAACAATGTCTAAATGAATAGAGGTTCATGTAGGACAATTCGCCCATAGACAAGGATGTCAAAGAAGATCATATTTTTTATATAAGATATATAAAAAATATGATCATATGATATATGAAAAATATGATATTGTTATTGGCACACTCAGGATAATCAACATATTGAAATTCGTATAAATTCATACATACATAGCTTCACGCTGTATCCCGCATATAGCAGGGTGGGCAGAGGGAACCTAGTGTTAAGACACTCCGTGCCCTACTTTCCGCCGAATTGAGGCATTCATATAAATAGTAGTCGTTTTACAATCTGCATTTACATTTTTAAAACATATAAAACATTGTGTGGTCATCACGATGCAGTGGTACAGGATCTGACTTTAGACGCTATGGTTATGGAGAATTGTTATATTTAAATTATTATTATTATTTATATCACATCTTCGATTGATTACCCTGCTATGATGGAAAAAGCGTGAAGTTGATGTAAAGGAAAGTATATAGTTGAGTGAGGGATCGTAGAGATATCGTAGTTTTTATAAATATGTATGAGCAACACAAACGAATTATAAATATAATTATTATTTAATTAATATTAGAACGAATTACAAATAATAGAATAAAATCTAGATCAATAGCAATAGTGCTAGTAATAAAGGTAAAGAAGTAGTATATAAAGTAGTAAGAAAGCTAAGGAAGATTTTTTTAAAGTAAAGAAAAACTTTTAGAAATAGTTAAGGTATATTGAGTATTTAGGTGTGATATGAATACTAGACCTAATAACTTAATTGGTGATGGCAAAAGATCCATAGCTAACTCATTTAAGATACCGATATATTCGCTAGTGTCCTATGTTGACGCTGCCAGAATATTCGCTAAATAGACTTCTTGTATATATAATCTTTTTTCATATTATACTTCAATTTTTAAGCCAATTTTATTTGTTACAGATCTGTTAAATTTAACAATACAACAAAGCACAAATTTGTGACAGAAGAAATAATAGAAGATGTAGATGACAATCAACCCAAAGTAAAACAACAAAAACTTGAAATCCTGCCTACGAAGCAGTTAGATACAAAGAAAAATGAATCCTGGAACAGGAGTATAGGAGGTATATCTAAGAAACCTTTAAATAATCTCGTTAGAACGAAAAAAGTAGAGAACGAAAAAGAAAGATCAATTAAAAGTGATAACTTAGTTAACAGTGAAGTGAAAAGTGTTGTTCCAACGGCGTCAGGACTTTCGTTATTGGCGAGCTATTCCGGCTCCGGCAGTGATAGTGACTCGCAGTGAGTGATATTTATATTTTGACATGTTACACAATAAAATTGCATGTTTATATTCAACCTTTTATTACTTTCAAAATCTTGTCAATAAAATTATCTGATTAATTGAACATTAAAATTTGTCCCAAAATCGTAATTCGAATCATACTAACATATATTTTACAAATATGTAACTCTTCCATTACTCACTATGGGATTGACTCCACACAAATGATATCAAAATATTCTATAGGTGCTTTAGGAAGGTTGTGACAGAAATTTGATACCAATAAATTTTAATAAACAAATAAAGCATTTGTTAAAGATGCTCTAAACAGTAGCTACCTTTTAAAGCTTAAAATATATTAATAACTTATTAGCACTATGGATATTGTAGTCAGCTGTATCTCAGCTGCTCCACTTATTGTACAATTAAAAGTAGTCAATAATAGTTCTTTTAAATTAAACGTTTCTAGAGGTCTCATCTTTTTTTGCAAGATTTTTAAGCTTGGGGCGCCCCCCAAAAGAGCGGTTAGAAGTTTGACATCAATGTCTGGGTGTACGTACATCTGTCTGTCTGTGGCATCGTAGCTCTAAAACGGATGGATCGATACGCGGTTTTTTATACGAAATCTAGTTTCCTTGCGGTGGTTTTTAGCTATGTTAAAAATCGATCGAGCAGCTTGAAGACTGTCACTTCATTCCCTAAATAGTGTAAGAATATTTTGTCAATTAATTGAATATATTTTTTATTTACGTATAATTATTGCGAAGGGATTTTTTAAATTTTATCTTGTCGATATTAATGGATAGATTGATTGGTAGGTAAATAGTTAGATACAGCGTGTTATTAAGGAAAATAATTACAAGAATGACTTTTACCATGTTTAAATTTTCTCAGATTACAATCTGTTTATAGGAAGTAAAGAACTAAATAAATAATCTAATTATATATATTTGAGCTACTTCTTTTTAATTATAGAGAATTTAAAAGCAATTAATGGTGACAGTTAGTTTTTTGTTATAGATAACGTAATTTATTATTAGATGTTACAAATCTTGATCATTTTTTGAAGTTTTAGTTACTATTTATGTTTTCTTAGAATTTTTTCATTAAGACATAGTCTTAATGAAAACTTAACATATTTGATTAAGTTTTAAGATTTTTCAACTCTTCCACGTTCTGTCCTCGTTCGAAGTTGGTGTCGACGTACTCACTACAGATCCGGTCTGGTTGCTGTTCACGGGCGCGATGCGGATGCCTTTGTGCTCGCACAAAAACCGCCACGCCGCGAGACGTGGAAACGTACTCATTTTATATTTTCACTTTATGTAGCATCAACTATCAGATATATCATATACAAAAAGCTAATTTAAGAAAAGGAAGCGACGTTAGTCAACCTCTTATTAAATCAATAGTATCCATTACACCACGACTTTAATAATTTAAATTCCTTGGTCCAATTAGTGACGAAATCATTTAATAAATTAGTTTGATGTGACTGTGTCACAGATTCTCTACAAAACTAAAGTAGTTAGTTTTGCTAATTCTATGAAAATAATAAATGTTTTAATAACACGCTGTCTTAAGACTTACATAAACGATGCATTACTTTATGATAAGAAATGATAACTAAATTATGATATTAAATGTGATATAAAGAAAAGTATCAATACATTTTTTAAATATTATATGCCAAGTCCATACTCTATAGACACAAATACGTTTTATAAATTGATTGGTGAGTAATGAGAAGATAGATTAAAGTTACATAAAATTATCTTGTATAATATAAGCATATGATTATAAATAGCCGCAATTTAGAAAAGCGCGACACGTTTATAGTACTGCTCGACAAAAACAGATTATATCCAGACGTGGGTGACAATCGGCTTAAATCGAAGTCAACTCGGAATACCACTGTTCTGCGCTTTTTGCCGCCCGACCTTCCATTTATAAAGGTGTCAAGTGCATTCATGCAATGAAACGTAGCGTTCCTTCTCTATTTGTGAGCAGGTGAATTACTAAGGGCTTTCGTTACTCTTTTTACAGATCAAACTTTTTTCTCGTCTGGAAGAAATATTTGTATCTAAATTAGTTTTACGTTAAGTTTTAAGCGTGTCATCACATTTTGTCACGGGTTCTTTATTAAATATTAAATTTAAGTTCGCTAATTAATCCCAGTTCGATGTAACTTCCATAGAAAGAAGATATATGTGTATATACACCAAACCATACATAACATACTGTTTTTTGTTGTACACATATATAATATATCATTTTAAAATAAATTTCGAACACGTAACTACCTATTTTGAAAGAGGGATTTAATCTTTTTTTGTATCGTAGTTACCTGGCCGTTTATGGGATTAATTGATTGGAAAGAGCCGCCCAGTGTAAATGGTGAAAAAGAGATTAATGATAGAATTTATGCGCTTCATTTTCCCATGGTGCGCTACACTAATATATTAGTTGACACTGATTATTTAGTTAAGAACTTAAGATGCTTCTCATATTCATATTCAAATATTTAAAAAAAAAGAGCTTTTACCCACATTTTGATAAATAAAATGTAATATGTGCAGTATGTGTAAGTCTATGTGATCCATGATATTCAAATTGTATTTTATATGCGACACTAGGCATCAAAAGTTATTGTTTTAGTTATTTAAAACAAGAAAAGCCAAGTATTGAAATTAGCTAGCCAAATAAAAACTCATAGCTCACTGTTTTTACACACAGATAAATACTGATTGTATCCCGATATTTTCGTCGACATAAATATAATTTTTTTCGAAATGTAACGGCTACGAGCCGACACGTTGGAGTTCGTTTCTTGGAAGTAGAGTTGTCGCGGCGCCGGCATGCGCCTGTGTTCGGTGCTCATCTAATAAATAAAAGCCTGCTTGGGAAATATTATGTTACGTCTCGGGGTGTTTTTTGGGTGAGTGCTTGCACTGTGGTCGGTCGCTTTGGCCACTCGAGCCTGTAATGAGGCAGTCGCCTCTAACTACTACCTACTTACTTAACACACTATGATAGTTTGTAATTGCAAATACAAATACTTTCAAAATCTACTGTTCCCAAACACCGTAATAATAATTAATTATTCCGTCTTCATTTCTCAGTTTTGAGTAAAATAAGCTCATTACATAGAATTCGTTAAGAAATATATTATTATAATTAATTTAGACTAAATGTAACATTTCTACTATAAAATATATATTTACAAAGTGTGAGTTTATGATGTTGTTTTACGCTTTCGAATTTAAAATATTTTTAGTTTCATCTTATATGAATTTCTTATAAAACTAAAATCTTTCACATCCTTCTTATTCACCTATTTATTATTTTATGGCAATAGTGATTTGCATAGTCAGCGCTTGCTTAACAATTGCCAACACAACACCGGATGTTACTTATAAACCACATGATTGATTAAAAGCCGCAACTTATTCATCCTATTATAAATAAAGTTGTTAATGGAAGGCGGCTCGCTAGTAATTGGACCTTAAAATTCCTCAACGCACACATACGCACTGCCCTCAGAATCCTTCTTGTGGGAGGAGATTTCCTCCCTGCTGTCATGTTAAGGCAGACCGGTATCATTCAAAATATGTTCAACGATCTCTTCACTTGAAATCTCGCCCTTTGTTATATCATTTCCCTTAGTACTAAAATAAAAGACTATCCGTTTATTTATCCAAAATTCATAAAAGTTCGCTGTGAAACAATGATTTATTGTTCAACGGTAGTATTTTTATCATAAGAAAGAAAATGAATGAAAGCTACCTACCTATATATTGTTGGAGATTTCAATAAGCTACTTGCTGCTTAACTTTTCATAAACCGCCGTCGGCTATTCATTTCACTATGATTATCTATGCCGTGATTTCATATAAAATGTGAGCAAAGTTTGACAACAACAAACGTAAGTCATTATAACGTCGCTTTTTTGAACCATAAGTTCTACGAATTTTCACTCATAATATAGAAAATATTTATTATCTCTCTAATTTTATGTCTGAAAATGCAAAGATATCAAATAAAGACAACAAAATAACTGACATTACGTCTTGTCTCATAATATTTAAAAATAAAATATTTTTTTTATATAGAAATCAAATGCTATAAATACTCATATATTAAAATATATATATTTATGCAAGTATACGATAGCTTAATAACGGTGTCAAAATATTCTGACATTTTTTTGTATGAGGTTTAGTGAGTAATAGACAATGCAATACTTGAATTCTGAAATCTCTAATACAAAAGACTTTAAACCATAAAGTTCTTTGAAGATTTCATTCATATCTTGTTTGTCCCAAACTGGTTTGAAGTAAGTTGAATTCGAGTTTCTAATATACGAAGATAATATACTACAGATATGTAAGTACTTTTTACAAGCTCAAATATTTGACACTGTCTTTAAGATCTCGCTACTATTAGCAGCATTTTTTAAAAATCATTATAATTTAAGTAGTTGTAAGGTTTCATCGCTATGGTTTGGTGAGCAACGTATTAAACTCATTATGACCTAAATTATTATAGGATTTTAGAATTAAAGTTATTTTTAATATATTATAGTTAAAGCACATTTCTGATCACGAAAATTTATGTTTTGGAAAAAACAATGGGTATCATCGAAGTATCATATTATATTTATAGTTGTATGAATATAAAGCACAACTTTACGCAAATTGTATAGGTCGCCCAACGGCACCGCTAGGTCACAATTGGATTAATTTTATGTTATTGGTGTATAGATTTCATGTTTAAAGCTATTCTCATACAAATATGAGAGTTTTATTTAACACATTTTCAACACATTAGGTAAAGACAGATAGTATGAGTACATAGTACTTATAAGTTACTCCATTCTGTCGCTACCTCCTGTCGTGTCGTCAGCTTTAGTCTTTTAATAAGCTACATAGCAGGGTAGTCTGTCAAAACACTCCGTTCTCCGCTTTCCGTCCGACATGTTCCTTGTTGAGTGGCGAACGTCCACGCTACGTTTCTTCGATATATTTCTCGTTGAATGGTACGATACATTTCTTCTGGGCCTCTATACAAGCTCTATACATACGTATTAGAGATATATAGATGACGACGTGTATGACTGACACTTGTTTTTTTACAAAAAATATTGTTGTCAATATCTATATAAGTATAATAAAGAGTGTCTGTATATTTTGATCTGTTTACGAAAAAAATAAAAATATTAAGAGTGATAATAAAATAGGAGATGAAGCTACGGTCTTTCATCTCTATTATAGCGTTTTAAAAATTGTGATCCGTCTGTTTTATCTGTACCTCACTAATTTCTGTAATTACTGGACAAGTTTTAACGTATTTGCTGCTGTATTGTTATTAAGCTTGAATGTAATATAACTTATCTTGAAAACTTGAACATCTGATATAGAACCATAACAGACCAACTAAACTACAAGAAATAATGAACATTTAATAAAGTGTAATGAACATTTTTCGCTGATACATAAGAATGAAAAGACTTGGACGACTAAAGAGGATCTAACTCTAAGGGACCAGCTAAACTATATGAAACAAGAAAATTAAGGCGCCATAGTAAAAGTTGTTTTGTCTATGGCCATAATTGATTGTTTGACATAGCAATCGAAATCTAGAAAATCTAATGTTGGCTCATGACAATGAATGGTAACGGACGATAATAATAAATGACATGAAAGAAAAAATATTATCGAAGCGTTGATACAAACAAACAAACAAACAAACAAATATTCTTTATTGCACAAACAAACAAACAAATAACATAGAAGTACTCGTAGTAATAGCGTACAATAAGGCGGCCTTATCGCTTAAAGCGATCTCTTCCAGGCAACCTTTGGATATAGGATTTGTATAAAGTAGTGATACCTTTTATTTCTAACTCTCCTATGTACAATATTAAATATTCAGGACTATAAGATTCATGCGTTTGAGAACTGCCCATTAAAATTATGACAAGCCATCTAAATTCCTGAACAACAAAAGCGGCCCTACGATTAAAATAACACCTCCTTCGTAGAATGTATATATCTGGATATACCTACGTTTGATTTCACAAGGACCCGTAACGTTTCCGCTGGGGTCCGATGATACCTTTTTTCCAAGTCGTTTGAAAAAACTTGGCGTCCCATTAACAATAAGATCAAAACTAGCCGCACGTTACAATGGCTGGTGAGCGCCAGACTCCGACCGCTCGAAAGATACTTCCAAGAATCGCGCCCTTAAAAAATATCCAACTCATCCTGGGCGTGTGATAGTTGGCAAACTTACATTCTTCTCTATTCTTAATCTTTGTCTTGGGCAGGTTTTCAGTATCTCCTAAGGAAGCGATTGAGCCTAAGTAATTAAATTTCTCTTTTCTCCTTCCTTCTTATCTTAACATTATATCAATGTTAACTTATAGCGTTATAAGAATTAGGTATTTTAATTTAAATTTACATTATTATTTGTATATGTTAACTAAAGGTACAGTAGGTTTTAATAATTTCTTCACTGTAAAAAGCTTTACAGAGACTTTACTAAAACAAAAATTCGTAGAACAATTTACCGTTTCTAATCCGACTTTCTAAATCCCTCAGTTTCAAAAGTCATTGAAATGTTATATAACCAATAATTAAATAATTAATAATTGACCTATTACCAGGTATTCTTTGCATTAAATTTATGCCTAAAGTTACCTGTGAGAGTTCACGAATAATGAAAAGGTCGCCTATGCATGTTGCAATTTTGTTTCTTGAAATAAAGAATTTTATCTATTAATCTGTGTTATATTTATCAATGCATATCTTATCAAGGTCAAAATGATTATCAATGATTTTAGATTATAATTTATATAAAGATGCTTCATATTAGGTATGTAATAATCGGCCAACAAATATAATTGTGGATATTGAAAAATTGGAGCATAAACACATGCAGTTTTTATTATAGTGGTCCATGTCACTTTTTGTTAACTTACTCGTAAAAGCACAGATTTTCAGGAAATTTCGATTTCAGAATTGAATTTTTTTTTGTGAAATAAGATTAATTAAGCATAAATTACAAATTGACCACAATTTGCTGTTGTCTCAACATTTAGTTTTTGTTCATGTAAATTTTTCCTACTTCTCGAAATCATTTTGTACACTTTTCCTTTGTTACAATACTATATAATATAATAAATCAAATAAGTAAAATTTAATTTTAATCAACCTTCAATAATATGTGGCCAATAAAATATCAAATTGTTATGTTGTGACAATTGAACCTTGAAATATGATATCGATTTGACGTAAGTAAGAAACAATATCAATTGATACAAAAAGCGAATAATAACGTGTATTACTCTTTGTATTCCATCTATTATGCAATGCGGTGAGTTGCATAGTGAGGGTGTATAAAAAAATTACTAACAATAATACAATAGTAATAAGATTTCGAACATCCATTAGTGTGCCCCCGCGTAGCTCCCACGCTTAAATTATTGTCCTTCAGGGTGGTTTTACATTTTCAATTGATAAACAATATTGCTTTAATTTGTTTTAAAAATACATGATAAATATTTTCAAAATTTATTATACAAATTCATATAAGAACGACGTAATTTTTCAGGAGATATATGATCATAATAATTCACGTTACGAAGGAATGACAACTTAGACTATAAAAGGAAATAATCTTTGTTTTCGTATTTTTGTCGGTGCTAAATAATATTTATTATTTGGGACTTTGACTAACGCTGAAGCCAGGTCGCAACAAATAATTGTATCGATACATTAATCAAAGCTAGAAACGGCTGCCGTACATGTTATTTATGATAAAAACAACCGTGTTATGTTGTGTTGTGTGTTGTGTCACCGCTAAACATTAGGTAAGTAATTTCAATTTTAAACGGTTTTATTTAGCTCACCCCATTTGTTTGTTTGGGTCAAATTTAAGTAATTGAAATTTAACCCTCTTCCCGTTAACCGATTGATCTGCAATTTGGTATACGCCTTTGATTCTGGTGACAATACAATTATCCATATTCAATATTACTGTGAATCCAAAATGGCCGCCGCTACAAGATGGCGGACAACTCAGTTTTTTTCAATCGTATCAATATGGGTATCAAAATAAAGGGCTTAGTAAGTATAATACAGTATACTATACAAAATTACAATAAAAACTAAAAACTTAAAAATAAAAAAGTAAAAAAAATTTTTAAGTTAAACGGTTTTATATTGCAGATAAATGTATTTGATTAAACTAAAATAAAATCGTGGGGCACGTCCAATATCTACAATCGAAAGACATGGCATGTGACTTCACCCACCTAGTGGTAAGTAGCAAGTGTCGTCCATGAATGGGGGTGACGAACGAAAGTATATCAATCACAGACTGAAACCAAAACATGAACTCATTTACATGAGCTATTTGACGGGGTTTGCCTTGTAAAATCTTCACTACCCTTAAAACTATCAAAGATTATCTTAAAGTTATCATTTCATTATTCAATGTATATGATACAGTTAATCCCAAGGTCATCCAAAATTCATTTACGGTGGACGTGCCCCACGATTTTATTTTAATTTAATCAAATATATTTATCTGCAATATAAAACCGTTTAACTTAAACATTTTTTTTTTACTTTTTTATTAATACATAACAAACAAAAACTTTACATCATTTTCAAATGAAATATTATTCACGTCATTATGACGTCCACTATTAATTTGTTACGTAATATTCTATGAAACCCAGACGAGTGTTCACGTCGTCATACCCCCCGCTTTGAAACACATTTATTTACAAGAAACTCTTTCGTCTAACACATTCTGTGTAATTCATAACAAAAACAAATAAGTTAAATAAAAATAAACTTAAAAAGGTATGTGAAAGTGAAAGAAACAGTCTTATTGTTTGGTTGTTTTCAAATACCTATTAATTAAGTATGTATTTCATAGTCTTGGAATGCTATTAAAAGTTGATCTTCCATATCATGTATGTCCGTGTACGTGTATATATAGACATTACACGAGTACCTCAAAATTCCAACTGGTTATGTAAACACTTGTCGTAGTCTGTAAAATTTATGACACAAATATATGTAGGTAGTATAATATAAAATGCATGTTCGTTGGGAATGTTGTCTTTAAGTTTTATTTTGCTACGTGTGTGCGTGCACGCATGTAACATCGAGCGGCGGATCTTTTAGTTTGCTTCCAGAAGGTACACACACAAAATATGTAATGTCTTCTTGCCATTGCAATTACCCTTAGATTAGATCACCAAGATAAATAAGAATAATAAACAAAATATATAGGACTGGATAGGCACAGATAATGAATGGACCGCGTAGTGAGTGCTGAACCCGCAATGGGTTACACGTTTTCTAACTAGAACAAAGAAACGAAGGTGTTTAAAATACAAACATTTTTTCAACAGTGGAATTCAAATTGTGGAATATATATATATCGGCTCAACTACATCGGCGCCAATCTCTACTTTGATACAATTTATATATATCGTAGTGTTACGAGTATGTCGAATACTGACAACGAAAGCTTATCATAATATTGACCTCTGGACTGTCTGAGTTACGATGATAGCTGCATGGGAAAAGCGCTATGGGAAATAAAAAATCAAAAGGAAACAAAAACGTATATTTATACTAAAAATGTATTATGCCGATTTAGTTTATGTTTATTTAGGTACATCTTTTTAATAAATTCTTTTAAAACATCATATGGGTTAAATATACTGGAATAATCACAGATTATTTTTCTTATTATTAACGAAATTTAAAGGTTGAATTTTTATACATGTTTATTTTTATGTTTTATTATTTAACCGTGACTTTGAAAATTAAAAGTGACCGAATAGTTAATGAAAGTTTATATATCTATGAAAATATTATACCGAGATTCGTTCCTCATCGTTTTCAATCACTCCCGGGAAGGCGCCACTAAATGCAAACATAGATAGGTCTACGTTTGTTTATGGATTTTCTAATCTAACGATCATTGACACTCCACAGTTCGTTTTCGTTTTTGTAATCAGCACGTTCATAACTTATGCAATATTTATACGGGTGAGGCCTCACTTACTACAGAATAGAAATATATATAAAACCTCATACTATAATCACATCATCCACCACCCCATTCAACTCATCAAATCCCTTTACTTTGTTTCACAAGGTAATTCTGCACAATTCACGGCACGTGACCACTATTTGCTGTTACTGTATCGTAGTTATTACATTTGACTTATTCATACGCTTAATTATGCCATTTCACGATGGAAATATGCGGGCTGCTTGATTAGCTTTTATTATACGTTTGATTTTGTTTGTTAGCGAATTCTGCGTTTCATTAGAGGTTATATATCTTTTATTTTATCATTAAAAAAAGAATAAACTTCAGTGACTTTCTAACGATAAGACCTATCAATAGAGAACGAGACATATATTATATATATATGTCTCGTTCTCTATTGTATTTATATATATTATATATATATATGATTTTTTTGCATAGATTTGCAAAATATAAATAATAATAATTGTCATTATATTCTTACATTATTTCAAGATACACTACGTTTTTATAAATTAAATTTTAAAGAAGCGCCACCAAATCGAAACATAATATGTTATAGAATACTTGTGAGGGTTTTTACGGATGTGAAAAGGAGAAAACAGCCATGAAGTCTACACAATAGGATACGGATATCTGGCGCCAACGCGTCGTTCACAACAAATGCCTAACGGTCGCTTTAACCCGCTGTACTTAGTTCCCCATGAATTGTCTATGTACCTGCCTTTTATACAGCAGGTAAACACTTTACACATTATACCTTTTATTGCTTTCATTGCAAATAGAGCAAGAATGGAACAGGAAGCGACATAATACCTTCAATTTAACAATAATACTCAGAATAACACCTTATTCCACGTAATGTTTGTCGTAATGGTGATTAAGTGGAAGTCTACTTTCATTTTCAAAAGATTCCTTATCGGTATCTTAAAATGCTTTAAAAAAGTTTGACGTGTACAATATTAAAAGTTTATACTTATTTATAATAATTGTTGAAGAAAAAACTTAAACTTTTTTTGAAGAACAATATAACTTTTAATTCCTCTTAATATTATAACTGAAAAAATACCTTAGGTTTTCCTGCATATGCTAATAAAAAACCTACTACAGTACATGTAAAATATGTAAAATTTCTCAATATATTCTATGTTAAGTTTGACTGTCAACATTGTTACTAAACGATAATTTAAATAGTTTATAATCATATTGTGTTAAAGTTACTATTTTTTGTTTCTTGTAAAGGGCATTCTCTGAATTCAGTGCCCCTTTTGCATAAGCATTGCACCATATGTTCGGACTTCGGAGCCAGGGGGTAGCAGATTCGAGGGTACACATGTGTTTACGCATTCATTCATTGCAGTGCTATTAATGAGTCCATTCAGCATCGTCTTGCACATGCACCGGATGTTGTTTCTTGCCCCGCCCTCCCCGCTTCGCGACAAATTAGCAGAAACAATTATGACCACGTCTGCAGAGTTCTTAGCAGACATGTTTATTTTACTATCTGGCGGTTTTATTTCTTATGCTAACAAAAATGCAACAGCTTGCATATTCCCATATTTATTTCGGTATTAACGGCAATAGGAATGTCGGTGCATGCTAATTATACCAGAAATTATGACAAATTTACGAAACTTAACATTTAGAAAATCTAATTTATTGTATATTATTTAAAACAAATTTCTAAGAAAAAATTTACTATATTAAATACTTAAGGTCAAGGCTACGACAGTCGTAGCAACCGTAGCACCATGCTACGATTTTGATCCGTAACAATAAACGTAATGATCACCTGTATTTTTAATATCATTGGAAATTGAAAACAATGTATATTTAATAGAAAATTAAAAATAATTTTCTTTCAAATATATATTTATTTTTATTAAAAAGTTATATTAAATATATATTTCAATAACATAAGCGTTTTCGTTTATATTTAGCTATTATTTACGTAGAGTGTTTGACAACGGATTTCTAAACAATATGTATTACAATCACCAAAGAAAAAAAGTAAAGCCGTGTGAAATTCCACCTCGTATCACGTCTATCTCTGTCCCATAAATTCCAGCTTAAAATCGGGTATCTTTGGATAACCACCCATTGCGCTGCTTTCAGGCGACCGACACTAGAGAGCTGATAATTGACTCGTTCGACTAGTTCGCGTCCGGCCACCCTTTCCATAAATATTTCCCGATCAAATTATAATACGTTCTAAAAAATGCCACGAGCTCAATTCTCGGAAACCACCGCCTAGGGCGGTTATATTCAAAGTCACTGACAGAGAAAGCCTTATCGGGTGCGGTACATGTCTGAGCGAGGTACCTGCTGAATGGAATGAGGTTCAGCACAGTCAAAAGGACGAGCTGTGAGAATTACAAGAAATAGATTTATTTATTGATCTCGGCTGTTCCGTTATAGTGCTAAGATAACTATTTATTTATTTATAAACATTTTCTTATCAGCGACAATTATTCATAAGTTATTATTTTGGCTGCATATTAAAATATTTTGTGATAGACCTTATATTTTCTACATCGATCTTGCAAGATAAATTAATAATTAACTATAAAAAAATAAACAAAAAAAACTTTACTAAATAGGAATATGTATTGAATGTTTATACATTTTTCTTAAATATTTTTTCACACTAATAATTTAGAAGACGTTGAAATATGCTGGTAATCCCTTAAAGCGAAGTCTAACTAAAAACATTTTCATTTTCAGAGTCATTTTCGATGACAATTCATGTATCAAAACCATGCATACAATAATATGGAAAATAAAAAAAAAACATTTGCTTATAAAAGAAATATTTTTGTGTGCATATATTACAAACGCTTGTAAAACACCCACCAAAATAAAATAATGGAATTGTACACCTTAAAAAGGTCGACAAAAAAGTCCGCTTTACATGTTACAAAATAATAATGGATTATTTACAAAGATATTTAAAAGAAAACAGTACTATTTTTTATCCAATTACTAGATATCAATGATTTAAAATACATAGGGGGCAGAGTGTATGGGGTCAGAACGTGTATCCGATTGTCCATCTCGATTGGCAGTTAGCGGCCGGATACATCTTTTTTTCGATTATGAAGTGCTGCTGTTGAGGCAAGCCTTTACAAGCAGAAGGTAAGAGGTCATTTAGTCCCTAAAAAAATTGTAAGCACTAATTGGCAACTTGAGAGGGAAACGTCGTTATTCAACACAAGAAAAATGTGTAATATTTTGTAGAAAAAAACGTTCTTATAGAATTCGCAGAATATTTTGGCGTTATAAAACTAAAATAATATTTAAGTCCTGTTATAATGATTTAAGTCTTAGTCATATGCATTTGCTAAGTCGCATATTTCTACACTATATTTGAAGACATGAGACTGATGGACGTGGACGGGAAAACTGAAAGCCAAGATTTGCTAAAATAGAAGATGAAAATAAAGAAACAGTTGCGAACACTCAAAAAATGTAGCAGCTACAAATTGGAATAAAAGACAAAGTTATCGGCAAGGGTTTTAATATTAAAAAGGGGAGACGGTTTTATTTATTATAAATTGGTTATATATACATAGTATTATATAATAAAGGTAAATATATTTATATACGAGTACATCAATTGTTTCACTAACTATCGCCATATGGATATCAAACTACAAATCTCTAGGTACATGGATGATAATATGGAAATGTTACGGTAATATTTTTTCCCTGTCTACAACTCTACTTACCAGTGTCTAAGCGTCCATATAACACTTATCGGCTTTCCTTTTGTAAACTACAATAAATCAATAGCGGATTTGCCAGTAGGCTGAACTGACGATTTACGAGATTAGGGATTCAAAAAAAAAAAGATAGACAAAAATTAGGGATTGCAAAAAACAAGGTTGACAAAATTGAATTGACAATCTGTGACATTAGATGCCAAAAAAACAAGCTCCACAAATACTACCTTGAAAAATAATATTTTTATCCAGGTCAAACCTATGTATACCGGCTTAGCTACACAAAGCTTTCACCCTTCGTCACTTACTTACACATAGGTATTTACAAAAAAGAAACATTAACAAATATACTCATTATGTTCCAAAGTACTTTAAATTTTAAACTTTGCTTTTCTTTATCATAGTTGAACTGATTGTAAATACAATACTATTTCTTTAAAAAATTACGGATATCTGTTTTTTTATTTCAATTTTGGATCGTGAGAACGAATCGCATGCAGCGAACACTCATTAGGTAAACAGTATTCCAACGTGTTTGCTGACGACATCGATAGATAAATCTAGTAAATGGTGGAACTTTCTCAAGCAATGCTTCTATTGAAACGATACAACTAATTACAAAAAAATACAGGACTTATTAAATTTACAATCAAAAACAATAATGTAGATCAAAATGTAGCACGATATGAAAATATTTACTATTTTAATCTGTTGTCAGTTCCCAGGGTTGATATCTAATCAGAACCTTATCCGCTAGTACAATTGTGACTAGATGTCTCGAGACACGCACCACATCTCTTAACATTTTCGTCTAAATTAAATATTTAATAAAATAGAAGAAGGATTTCCTTTAGATAAACTACTCACAAATATTTGTACTTGTTCAAAGATTTTTTTGGTACACTTCAATATTTCATACTACACTATAAAAGTAGTCGAACACTTAATACGAAGCATACAATATTTCAATTAATATAAATATATGTCCACACATATAAACAAATCACAATAGTTATATGTTCTATTTATTTTTACTATGTCTTTAAACTAAATCAAGTTAGTATTTGACAAACATAGGTACATATTCACAATTTCTGTTGAAATAATTACTTAAGAATTAAACGAAATATATTGTCACTTACACTTAACCCTTACTATATTTGTTCTGTGGAATCTCGATGATGATAATATTTATGTTGTTTGAATTATGGTGAGTGGGACAAGCGCAGGGTGGTCGGCTCGGGCGCATCGCTTTGCCGCAACTATGCGTACTGTCAACACCGATCCCAACACTACAGCACACAGTTTTTTATGCGCACATATGCGCCGACATACCCAGACCACAACTTCTGATAAATATTTGCCTTCTATTTTAAAATGCTTACAGTCAAACATTTTGATATACATTCTGAACAGGTCAATGTAATCCAGTCAAAAAGAAATCTAATACAATTAATTATCTACTATTCGATATATGCCGAGCGCCGCTCTAATAAAACGTGTAAATAAGAAATCTGCGCCAAATAAGGCACGCTTTCACCGTGCGCATGACATTGTTACGGCCTAACGCTTTTTAAATAGTCATACTTTACCTTAATAGTGACATATTGGATTCAGATTGAAAATAATCAATTGTAAATGTTGATAACATTCCTATATGAAGGTTCGTTATCGTAATACTTTACCTGTCAAACCCTTTCAGATAAATTAGTTTCTGGTAATGCCTGTAGTACAACGTCAGTAGGTACCAAAAAATAAACCAAGTAACGGCGCAATCCATTAATTGACCGGACCCGCCGGTGAAGGAAAAAATTCTATCAGATAAAACGGGTAAGTGTTTACGGTTTCTCACGAGCCTCGACCAACCCTCAATGGCGCCTTGCTGATTGATAGTAGCATAGTCTACCTTCGCACCTTAACGGGCGCACGCTATTTACGCCCTTATTTCTATTCTTATAACTTGCTCATTGCATTATACTTTAAATAACACTATTGTCCAATAATATTCATCTGCTATATAACCAATTTGTTACTTATGACCACCACTGAAGGTGTAGAATTGAATAAATTGAAAACATTTTACAACGCCCATTCAAAGAATTCTGCACCCTCAGCGTGTACCTGACCGCGGCCACCTCCAAAGGAGTGAACAAAAAATATTATGTTAATTTGTAATATCAAAGCATTATTCATAGTTGCCATAATAGCTTTGTTATCATTATTGAATAACATTCTCTTATAATTGTGTTTAGCATGACCTGAACATATCTTTCAAAATGTAAAATTGTTATTGTTTAAAATTACAAAAACGCTTAATGTTTGTGACTGAGAATGTAGAAATTGGATAAGTTACAATAATAACACGTAAAAGTGTACCTTATCGCTTTTATAATTCGATAAAAACTTTGGAGCGATTTAAATTGCGTATAAATTTACAAGTTAGGAGCTATTCCAAGTGATTTGATAATTTTTAGTAGGAATATTAAGAGTTCGTTATGTTAACAAAACAAGTTTTATACTTTGCATCATAGTAGGTAGAGATTCAACAGATAAGATATTTTTAGTTAGCATATTTCCCGTTATTAAACGTTTAGACAGTATTCGTTACTTGATAAGATATGGAGACAAACATATTTTATTGGCATATTATAATGCATAACATCAATATAGGTAAACTGCGTTTAAGGGTTCCTGTAAACTTCAAATTCAGAGAATATATTGCTAGTGTACTTCGATGATAATCATCCAGAAGTGAGTATTTTTTGTAAATTTTCCATCACGTAACGAGGCGTAATGAGAGCTGGCGAGTTTTAGCAGGCGCGGGTGCCCGGAGACTCGAGGCCGTCTACGTTTGCCGCGGCCGCTCTGTAATCCCATAGTCGGTGTCGGCTTACGGCGCCTCCAGCAATTATCATATTCCACCTAAACACATAATATTTTACACGCAATTTTAAAAATAACAACCCGCACTCTTTCCGACCGTAGTCCACTCATTATGATTTATAGAGGGCGTCGCCTTTTGTATCGCTTACAAAGTCCCTGTTTAAAAAATACAGAATAGAAAAGAACTTTTCTAAAGAACACTTTTTTACGAAGTTACACAAAAGTTACAAAAATTCGGTTTTGCAATTGATTACAAATGTTTAATTTTTATCCGATATCTAAAAAGGAGGAGGTTAACAATTCAATGAATAGTTTTCGACTTATTCGTAATAATTTCACTTTTTAGTGCATTTTATTTGAAGTTGTTTTTTTTGTGAAACTTAATTATTAATTTGGTGTACAGACAATGGTTACTTTTTGACGTTACTTTTTTAGTTCCAATTATTATAATAAATTAATATTTAAATTCCCGAACTTAAACTTTGGACCAGCTTTGGAAACTTTTGAAAACTTTGGACCCCTTTTACGAAGATTGCGCGGACGGTGGAGCATGAAACTTGGCACACTTATAGTTTATATTAGGAGTCAGGAGTGCAGAAAATAGTATCCTTTTAAAATAATACATAAAAAATATATAAAAGTAATGAAATAAATGTTACACACATTACCATGGTTTGACATCCATGTTTATATAAAGTTACATATACATACGTTGCTAGGACGCGTTAATAACGCGTCATCGGGGACACTAGTAAATATACGGCTATATTTATAAATTCAAATTTATTTGTTGGAACGCTTATTATTTTTAACATAATAAACTCATAAGATGGATACACTAATCACTTCTTTTAGCCTTTAGTTTTATCATATTCCAAAGTGGAGATGTCTTTATAGATAAATTATAATTTGTACATATTTGTTTTCTATTATATCCGTATCGTATAATATAACCGTAACCGTAGAATAAATGGAAAATGCATACATTTCAAGTTAGGTATTTTGAAGATTAATCATTGTTCAGAAATTCCATTATTGTATTATTAAAACTTTTTTACCTAAAAGTATTCAATTTACTTCAATTTTATTATTCACATACACATTACAAATAAACGAATCTTAAGCCTATTATTTAAAAAAAAATATATATGTCCTTGTCAATCTATTCATGCCTGATGTTAACATAAAGAAATAAAAGATACAGAATTTATAATTGATATGATAATTGTGCAAAGTGATTTAACATACATACTATTTTGTTCACAGATGTCAAAATTCCGATAATGTACAATCATAATTAATTCACCTGACATAAGGGAAATGTGCATGAAACCGTTCATTATGTTAAAATCATTGACTGTGGCTCCGGCAACCGGTTGTTATGTCTAAACGCATCTATTGTGTCGCGTCGGGGTCATGAGCGAATAATCAGCTATGTGCATGCCCTTAACGCGCATACAATTTATGAATCAAATGCTTGAATGAGCGCGGTCGGCCACGTGTCCACGTTCTCACGCCTGTTGGCTGTTCTCGACGCACTTTTTATCGCCGCTTCATTTTTTCGAGGCGCTGTGTCGCGTGGGCTACATCTGCAGATCACCACCCCCACGACGCGGCGACCTCACATATGGCGCTATCTTCGCTAATTGCTTCGTAGTGTAATACAGACAGGACTAATTTATTGTATTATACAATTTATATATATCGCTATCTCTATCCCGGCATGCCGCTAGACAAGATCTAAAATTAAATTATCCTACTGCTTTTAAATTATTTTTATTTTTTCATTCTTTTCATTTTACTGTATAAGTTTATTTGACAAGAATGATAAATAACTAGCATTATATAAAAAAGATAAAACTAATAGTATCATTGACTCCATTTTTGAATCAAATTAAAAACGTGAACATTTTTTGTCCGATCAATCCCGATAAGGAAATGAGTGACACTGAAAAACTTCTTCAAATAACTCGAGTAAAGCGTAACGACATTGTAAAGGCTATCAAGCAAAAATACAATAGATGTAGTTAAGACGAGTTCTGTACGCGCGTGCAAATTGCTCAAATCAACAGTCGCATGAGCAGTTAATGGAAGGCGGCATTCTTTTCTTCGCCATTAGTTTAACAAACGGCTGTCACGACTTGGGGCCTCGGACTCGGCGGGCCCGCGGCGATTGAACCCGCATTCATGTTAACAGCCATAGCTAACAAGGATATATGTACATTACAAATTGCGTACACTTGTTTCTGGAATGTTGCTATTTTTTATTCGTTAGTGGTAATCTCAGTACCTTGTAATTTTAAACACCACCATGCAATGAAAACAGAACAGTAGAAACGAGGTGAAACAACGTTTTTATACGTTAATATTATAGTATATAAATATGTACATATTTCAATATTCCGTCAAACTTAACAATCTACTTATTACTTTACAACCAATTGAACTTTAATATTAAAAAGTATTGTTATTTTTTTCATCTTCATGCTTTATCCCATATAGCAAGGTAGACTAGAAAATCTGTCAAGACACTTCATACCCCTCTTTACACAGAGCGCCGTTATTTTATTTTTTGTTTAAACAAAATTTAAAGTATACTCCAACATTAATTTCGTTATTAAGAAATTATATAAAAGATGATCTTCCCCTCTAAAATTAATGATAGCTATATTTATCGGTTTATTTTCATTTATTGAGATTGAGAAACTCCATTCCAAGAATTTACTATGTAAGATAAAGTGATCAGTTAAACTGTTTTAGATACTCGTTTTTTTCAAATCTATGTCTATTAGGTATATATCTAGTATTATATTAATACGTGAAGAAAAAACTTTGGACCCATTTTTACGAAAATTATGCGGACGGAGGAGCATGAAACTTGGCACACTTATTGTTTATATACCGAAGGAGTGCAGCTTGATAATACCTTTTAAAGATAATGCATAAAAATATATTAAATTAATAAAATTAATGTTACACACACTACCATGAAAGTGGCATATGTCACTTTATGTAAACATACTAAGCCAAGCAACGTACATAAGTTGCTAGGCAACGCGTTGTTAACGCGTCAACGGGGACACGAGCAAATAATAACAATACCATAATTTCGTAGGAAAAATAAAATGTGAATATAACTTATATTGAAAAAAAGGTTAATAAGAATACCGCTACAAAAACTATTTTAGAAAACGTTTGTGAATAACACTAACACTTTAAAAATATCAAAAATACCATTAATAATTAAATATTCATTATTAACAGTAAACAGTAGTTGTAGCTATCGTGAGCCTAAACAAACTGATAGGTTAATCGTCATTATTTTAAAATATAATGAATTAAGCTGCTAAAGTTGCTTATCGATTAACAAATATATAGGGGAAGGGGAGGTAGCCCCGGACGCTTAAATGAAACGCAAACAAAAAAAAAGGTTGTTTCTGTATAATTTCATATTTAATATTAAATTAGGAATTTATTTATTTATATTAATCAAACTTTGAACTATAATATCGCATTCTTTCAAGAAAATGTACTGTTTATAATAAGGTCTAGTTTTTTGCCGTCAAAAAAGTGGCGGGTAGCCCCGAACACTTTATTCAATGATGGACCAACCGCTTTATGGCCTTACAAACATTACAGTAAACAATTATTCGATGAACATAGTCTTTACAGACTTGGTATTTCTGACAAGGCATTCAGAGTTTCATCCAATATTTCTGCGCGAACAATACATTCCGTCTCTTTTTCACTAAGAAAGATTTTGGATATTTTCATATCGTTTTAAAATCCTTTTTAGCTCCGTCATGTTGCTGTATCTCTATTTGATCATTTTTGTTACTTTTTTTCTTCTATTTTTCCTTCACTTTTTTATATGGTGAACATGTTATAATCTCGCTTTCTGAAACTTTGACGGCCGCCTCTATCGTGAAGTTAACTTGGTGGTACATCATATCTCTTTTTCACTCATCTCGCCGAAACTAAAAAAAAAACTTGCTAAAACCCTGAATAGCAGGCAAGTTCAAAAATTTACTTATTGTACTTAATAACCACCGATGAAATTTGACAGGAGCGATGAATTTTTTTAGATTAAAATAAAACCTTCTCCCACGGCTAATTTACCCAGCGTCCGTGCCGCGATTAAACTACGTTTGTTTCTACTCTAGAAAAGGTATCTTTACAATAACTCTTTGTCCTTAGCAATGCGTTTAGTTTCTTAGAAATTGAAGTGTCCGGGGCTACCCGCCGCCCGGGGCTACCTGCCGTTCCTCTAGTTATCTCTGCATTGTATTGCAGTCTTATTTAAGTTACATTACATTATAATAATATAATAATAAAATCTTCATCAAAAACCGTACTTATATGTTAGGTCTATTATGTTTAAGCGAACCATAAATTGGGAACACATCACTTTTACTGTTGAAGAGGAAAGGTAAAATTATATTTAATTAGTAATGATAAGAACAATTATACCACTAAAGTTAAAAATGTGAAGATTTAGATTAGAAGGGGAATAAATAGGTTTTTAAAGGGTCGGCAACGCGTAAGTGATGCCCCTGGTGTTGGCAAGCGTCCATAGGCCACGGTAACCACTTACCATCAGGTGGGCCATGTGCCTTGTTGCCACCGTCGTGGTATAAAAAAAAAAAAAATTAGAATTCTTAATATTTAAATCTTTAAAGTTCACAATAAAATAGCGAATGTAGGAAAAGCAGTATAATTAGTCAAATACTGGACACTAGAACCGGATGCGAAGAGCATTTTCACATCAGCTGATTTCGATTACTAGTACTACATAATTGAAACGTTATTACGGTAGTAATATGTGACGAGACGCTGAACACTCGGAATGCGTTCTTGTTTTTGTCATTGCACAAAGTGGAACAATATTTGATCAAATTGTCATGCTTAAATTATACCATACAATTTCACTATAGAAATTTATACCTATGTACACTAAACTTCTTACAAATAATTTTGTGCAGAAATGCGTTTATTAAATATTTTGAATAATATGGGAAATACATATGTTTATAAAATTGAATATAGTGTTACACATAGAACAGAAAAGAGATGTAGACTACAAATCTAAACAAAAAACAAATTAATAAATTAAAAAATAGTTTCTTTTTATTTTAGCGCTGTAAAATATGTTTATTTTTTTTAAATTTATTTTAATTTAAAAAATATAAATGGCTATATGGATTTCGAAAAATGTATATCCTTTCTATATGTATGTATATCTTAAATTATTCCACATCCAATTGACGAAGTCCTGTTCCGATAGGTTCAGTAGTTTTGACGTGAGTGGCGAACAAAGAAAATGCATTTTCATTATATACGTAGATGATGTTTGAACGCATTGCTATACTATGTCGAAGCAGACGTTTTGATGTAATAAAACTATATAAATAAGATTTTTAAATGTAATGTAGTTCCAGGATCAGTTAGTATGTATCTAAATGCATTGTTTTTTTTTAAGATGGATAATAACCAACAAACTTTTGAAAAGTGTTGTCCCAAATTATTTAAAAGAGGTTATTTTTGAGTCACATACAATTTTCTTCAGGAAATAAATATTACTTACTTATCTTTATATCCTTATCACCAAAGGAAATATTTGACATCGAATCCAAAAGCTTTAGTTTTTTTAATATCATTCAAATGTAGTATAAAAAGAATAATTTTATCAAAGCTAACCGGACAATAAAGAAACGTAAGGGGTAATGACTTGGCTAAGTAAATAACTCTTTTTATAGATGTATAGGAAAGATGTAATAGACTTTTTGTGTTATGTCTGCCAATTTTATTGAATTTTTACTTTTTCTACTGTATAAGGAAAATACGTTTAGTATAATAGTCTCATACAGATTCATAATCTCAATGATTTTAGATTAATAATGTGAACGTACATACATATATTTATATGTTATTAATCATGTGCTAATATAGTTATAACATTTCAAGCATTCTTTGTTTTATATGTTTTATCGCCACTCACCACGCAATGCCTCGATTTGGCGGAAAGTGGGGAACGGAAATGTTGCAAGAGAATGGAGCGTCTTAACACTAGGTTCTCTGGTTCCCTCTGCCTACCCTGCTATGTGCGGGATACAGCGTGAAGCTAAGAGAGAGAGAGAGAGATCTAAATATTTTTGTTTATTTATTACTATATTACTTTAATAGATTCATTTGTTATTCAGGTTATATTTAAAGCAAAATTTAGATTTAATTCTGCAAGTAGGGTACTTTTTACAATAACTACACATTTTATATACGAGTTAATTAGTTTCACTTCCACTTAATTCTAGTTATTTTTCATCAGAATAACTAATTAGAACAAAGTGAAAAACTAAAAATTGTGGTGAAAAAGTAACAAGTAAAGTTAGTAAAGTCAGATTTTTCTTAAATAAAAATTAATCAATACATGTTTCAAAGCTTTTCACAATAATCAATCAACTTTATTTTACTTTATTTTATTTTCTTTAATATAAGATCAAAAATGTTAGGTTTTTCGACTTAGCGACTTGTCGCTCTACGAAATATAGCGAGTGCAGAAAGGTCGCCCTAGCGTTGGCCGTGGCCTCAGCTTCCTGCGCTCGCGGTCGAACTCAATTAAAACTCATTGCAGGGTCGTGCGAACTGGCCGCGTGCCGCCAGCGCTGTCGAGTGCCGTCCCCTTGCCCCACAGGAAATAGTGCTTGTCTAAGTTGTCTCTGTATTTTCGGTCAGTCAACTTTGACACTTTAATACTTATGTTTTTATCGAAATTTTTAATACTTTATAAATATTATTATTTACAATTTTTAAATATTTAAAGTGAGTTATTGTTTTTTCTTCTTCACTCGCCTTCTATAATTTGCTATTTCGGTTAATTTACTTCCATTGCACGAATGATGTGTTTAACATCATTATGCAAACTTATTTTGTTTATTATGAATGATGTGTTTATCATCATTCTATAAGAACATATATAAAGGAACAAAGTAGGATCAGGCTTAATTCACAATCTTGGGAAAGTATCTTCTACCTAGGTATATAAATAAAATTGGCGCCGCTCGTTTGTTTGTTTACAACTCTTTAAGGAGAATTAGCAATAAATAGGCTTTAATTAATTACCTTGTGACATTCCATGTATTGCTATTAGTAGTTTTTGTACCTCCTTGCCAAGTTTTCTTTATGAAAATATTGTACAATGCATAGCACTTATACATTCCATCACGGAGTACCAGCGGTATATATTTTGATTTATGCTATTTCATTTGTATTGTTAAATCATGTTTTTTTTTGTAAATTAAACTAAAAAAGGAAATTATTACAGAAAAAGATTTTATAAATTGAAATTTATGAAAGAAGAATGTGTTCTCGTGACTGTAATTAAGTCTTCTGTGACGTTAGATTTTATATATTCGAAATTGTATTTCCATATTGTAAGAAATAGCTAAATATAATAAAGAAATGTTATGTATACATATTTGCAATCTTCTAAAGAAATCATGAAAGAAAGATTTCTTCCATTGGAAGATTCCAAAATCATGGAACAATTAAGGTTAACTATACTTATTATATAACTTTTAAAATAAGCATTTTAAACCTATGTAGTAGGTTATTGTTATATAGCTTTGATGTGAAAGTATGAAGACTGGATATATTATAATCTTTTATAAAAGCTTTATTTACAAGTTACTAAAATAAGACCTAAAAGTTGTCTAAAAAAGCTCACTCTATCAAGTGACTGAGTGTAATATGCATGTAACTTTCAATTCGTTGACCGAGTAGGCACAAGTATGGTTTACTAAATAAAAGATAACGCCCCCATTCCCGCTTAATCGAATATTTGACACGGTCGACATTGATAAGCGGCCGCCAATATTTTAGCAGATCTGTTTTAATCGCAACGGCCACCCAGTAATGTAATAAGTACTAACAAACCGTAACTGTAGTTTCAAGAGTAGTTGAAAGCAATATCAAATGTTTTCAGCTACTTACTCGATAGTTCTACTTGCTCTCTTATAAGGAGGCCCTAATCGATAATATTAGGCATATTTATTAATTATTTCTATCCTATCAACATTATACGAAATATATGTATTTATATAATTACGAACATGATCAGCTTTTTTATAATAAGAATGATCTTTTCGTAACATAAAATAATAAAAATAATTTCCAGTAAGTGTAACTTAAATAATAGTAAATATTATGGTCATTTTTAAATCACCTATGGTTCACCCCTTAGGTACAAAGTAAACTGTAATATTTAAATGTATATGTAATACAAAATACATTTGAATATAGCGTTAAAACATTTTATATTTCAAATAAGGTAGGTTAAAAACTATTTAATCTCTTACTTTTTATGAAAAAAAGGTAACACGTTGAAACGAAATACGTAGAAGCGTAGAGAGGCCCCAATTCTCAAATCTGTCTACTACGGATTCAAGGCCCGCGAGTCATTGGCACGCCCTCATACAAGGCGAGCTCGTCGGCAATCATCAAATGAGGTATATTATTCCCAAATTGGAATTTATAAGTACTCATATACTTTTAATTTATATTTAATGTTAAGGTATACTTACCTTAAACTTATATGTAAAATGATAATCATAATTATATCTAAATAATAAGATATATGTTGAAAAAATATATTTTAAAGTATAAGAATTACATTTGAGTTCTTTAATTTTTATTTGAAAAGTTACAATGGACATTGATTTTTATATGGAACCTATTAAAGACACTGCACTAGTTTCCAAAGTACTACAAGTACACTCTTCTAACTTTAGGTGATTTAAATGGTAATGTAATATAATAAAATATATACAATTGTACACCCACCATATAGATATATGTATATTATCATTTATTAAAAAAATACACGTATCATTTTTAACAAAATGATCATTTATTGCGTAAAATAGTACCGCAATCCTGCATAGTTTAATAGGGAACAACTGGAATCTGGACTTGGGAATCAGAGGCCCGATAAGAGCACAGCGGGGTTCCTTAAATAGAGGCCATTCGACGAAGCAATTTGAACTGGTTTTTATTTATTCGTCTGAGGCGCCGAAACCGAAATAGGGCGTTCTCTCACGCGCGTATGAATTTCTATACAAATTGCAAATTTTATTTTAGGTATATTTCTAGTGCCCATAATCTGATAGATTTGACAAAACGGTTTTAGATGTACGCTGAACATTAACAAAGAATTTCTGTGAATTCTTTCTCACAGGGTTCTCTCTATTAGTCAACTAATTATACAATCCCGTTGACCTGCACGACGCGAGTTTTATAGTTTTATATAATATTCCTACTACTTATCTGAGACGTTTTAACAAGCATTTGCCTTTGAAACCAAATAATCCAATGGGTTCAGGGTCAACTACTGGAAGCGAGTCGGCCATTATGCTATCATCTGCTTGTGTTGGACTTTTGTGAATTAGTAGTTTTTTAATATCAAAACATTTATTATTTCATAACTATTAGAACATTGAACCTTAATCACATGGCATGGAATTGGCCATGTGTTATTTTATTGCTCAGGCTTGTTGCTTTAATCGGTCTTATCCTTTGGGGTCTCTGGATTCATGACTTTTCTATTTTTAGTCATTTTAAATGACGTGTACGTACGCGACGTTTTATTATTACGTAGCTCTCAATTATGTATTTTATTATAAAAATTATAAATATATAGGTAAAATTGAGGTGAAGGTCTCTTTTACTGAGATACTAATCTTAGTATAATAGTTATTGATGACGATGTGCGACAAAACTGTTTTATGCTTATTTTTATTTTTGAATCTCTCTCTGGTCTTTTGATCATCGATTCGAACCTTTAGTCACTCATTGTTATACAATTTTTTATATTGGGAGCATTTATAGCAGTACCTTTTTATTTCATATATATCAGCGTAGGCAATTTATTTCAAGATATTATTAATAATTATTATATTTACTTATATTCACAACCCAAATCTGTGATAGATTTTAATAATTTCTCTTATAACTTTTATGCAATACGCCTAAAGCCCGTAGGCAATGGGGATATTGTATTACGGTTATATTAACCTTTAGTTTAATATTTAATAAAATAATAATTTTGAGTATGATGAATTACGAAGTAATTAAATCTCGAAATTTATTCTACGAATGTATATTGTGGATCCTATAAAAGAGAACAGTAAACCATGTTACTAACATTTCTTATCGCCAATAACCGTACCGTTTCCCGACATCTTCTTTGTCTGTGCTAACCGAATAGCATGTAACAAAATTTACTGCACTGTACACGAGTACACCTATATAAAAATACTTAGTATGATAGAAAATAAAAGATTTTTCTTTTGATTTTGCGAAAGATAACAAATAAAGCAAGCATGTATGTACATATGTACTTATAAATAAATCCAGGATGCTATCGTTTTATTGCTATAAGTACATCCTTTGAATAACTTAAGTTTTACCATGATATAATCGGCATTAATTTCAAGGTTAGCATATACATCACCATATGTATTTAGAATATGTGATCATTAATTTCCGGCCATAAGAATGTATAAGTTTTATTATGAGAGGACTAGCAATAAAAAATTACAATCATAAAATTATGGAAAAATATAAAAATATAACTCATACTCTACACTAAATCACCTAAACTTAAAATTTATTATATTTTAATTTCATATAGTATACACAACATTATTTTACCTAATTAGACCAACTGATCTGCATCAAAACCATTAACGCTTTTCTTATAGCGCTGGTATAACGCGGTGACGACCGTTGTACCTAATTTAAAATAAAGATAACATAACGAATAACACATCTCCATGCTTTCTATATAAACTTATATAAAAAAGATATTTAATCATATTAATAATACATAATGCATAACTAATATTATGTGAGAATAGAATAACTGTATTTTTGTCTTTATGTTCAATTTTTGACATAAAATAAAGTTACTCAGTACTCACATAAGCGTTAAGTTGGTGGACAAATTAGCGGCACAATGTAACACAAGCTCGTGGATGAAACATCAATTTAATTTGAGTGCGTTGATCAGACAATAAACAGAGACAAATCTTTGGAGCGTTCCCACGGGGCGGGTGCCCGCGGCTATTCCGGTTTTCGCCAACATGTACGTTTGTTGTCAAATTAATCTGAATTCACTTAGTATGCGCTAGCCGACCAGTCGAGCAACTATTCATTCATGGCTTGTGGAATGCTAGATCGCTCGTGGATCGCCTCGACCGACCTTCGCCGCTCCTCGCTCTGTAAAAACTGTGTGAGCCATCGTGACTCGCAGACAACTATGTGGAAGTACCAGAATGCGATACTTGATCATGTCTATACTGAACCTCCCGTGCAACAAAATCCTGCTTTATTTCGCTTATTGTACAGTCGATATAAGCTCTGGCGACGTTTCTTTTCCATATAGTACTTACAGTTCACAGACTATCTCGATGAATGAACGGTTACGAATAAATTACTAAAAAAATCCTACATTGCCAGTCGTAGAAGTATTATAACATAAATAAACTTAATCTGTTCCCAGGATATGTGAGAAATGCAGCAATAGAACAATACCGTGTAAAAAGTAAAACTCAACATAACATGCCCCATTGCTGTTATTAAAGGCAAAGTCTCCTTTAAATACAGAAGATTAGGGCCACATCGAGGTTAATTAAAATATTTTCATTATCTTTACTAAAATAGACCACATCCATTTTAATAAATATAGTAGGACAGATATTTAATTGACTTATTAACGTGAGACGTTCACATTACGTCATTTAATTGTGTTTGCTTAAATTCTTGCGTTCTCATTGAACGCCGGATGGTTGAAGTCAATGACCTCATTATTGTGCGTGCTGTTACAGAATTTTAATTATATCTATATTCGCTTATCTACAAATTTGTTAACAGTGAACTAATACCTATATTATCACTAAATATAACTTTGATCAAACGCACAAAAGTGTACATTCACGTTTATAAACCGAAAATGTATTTAGACCATGATTGTACTTTTTCGGCAATACCTAATAAGAAAAATATTGCAAGAAAAGCGTTTCACTCCCTGTCCAGCTGAAACCCATCGGCACCTCCAGAATGACGTCAGTCCGGACGCGCCCGCGTCAACCAAGGACAGTAAACATTTACCAGGTCAACGCTCGCGCCGTCTCTAGTCTTTTTTTCAATTCGGCCCTGACGACTGAACTATCAAAAACTTCCTAGTTGAATGAGGCCCACTAAATGAATTTACTTACCGCGAGTTTTCTACGAATTTTTTGCATGTCCGCTTCATATTTCTTCACTTACGCTATTTTCCTAGCAACAGCTCAGAAACATTCGTTATTTTGTGCTTTTTCCAGTCATTGCCCCTAAAGACTATTAATTCAAACAAAATGATAATACTAATTTAAATTTTCAATATTTTAAAATCCATATATGTGTATTCATTGATGATTATTTAAAAAGCAATATAAAATGATAACTTACAACCTCACACAAGTGACAACGGCAATAATATGAAAATTTCGACGCAGCCGGATGTAGAACGCATAGCTTATTGGTCAGAGCGCTTAGACGGCTTCCAAGAGGCGCGGGTTCGAGTCCCGCTGCGTTCTAATTTTTATACGTTTTCTAAGTATGTTTTTCGTTTCCTAAGTGTGGAATTATCACTTTAAAACTTCAAAAATATGAAAGTATCCTTCTAAACGTTACGTTTCAACTATTAAGTAAAGCTAAACGCAATCGTAGTAGCAATAAACCATTATAAGTTATTTGTAGCTTGTTTATATAAAAATAGAAATGAAATGAATGATTACGTTTGAATTTTATATTAGAAATTTCTTAAAATAATGTTGTTGTCTCAATAATTAATATTAATCGAAATTATGGTGAATAGAAAAAATAGGTTATAGCTTGTAACTTACTGTAAGAAATGCGGATTAAGGATGAAGCTATCAGAACGTGAATGAATGTAGTTTTTGCTTATTAAAAATAATATAAAAATAACATTTTCACGAAAAAGTAGCAAGGCTAATTTATTTTGTCACGCAATGTCTTTGCTTTAATTCAAAACGGACCTAGACTTACTTACGTTACGTTGCAGCAAAAACGAAATAGATGTTCAAATCTAAAGACAAGAGGCTCGGTTCACGATCTTGGTTAAAATGTAAGTACAGGTTTAACATACTGGTTTCAGTTCCATATTCGTAGATGAAATCGCATTTTCATTTCAAGTCCTCACGCAGTGGGCGCCTACCAATTTTTCGTAATGTTGGAGTCCCAATGACGACTACATTGGTTATGTATTCACTATACCACTTTTTATTTACTCAAGCACTTTACGCTACTACATTTAAATGTACGCAAAACTCAGATCTATGTATGTATCTATATTTACTGTAAATGATGTTACATATAACTACTACAAATAAAGTAAGAAGCGACATGAAGTAATTGTCGTGAAATAATATATGTTTTAAAATGGATGAACACGAGACGTGATATTTTTTTATAAACTTGGCTTATTCTATGTAATCCCTATATATTGTTCTTACTTCCAAAAACCAATTTGGAAATAATTAACTACGTTAAAGATACTTCTTTAACAAAGTTACTACTTTGTTTCTGGCTTAGTGCATATTGCCATAGAACTAATGACATACGCCACATGCTAAAGAACAATAGATGAACAATCACCTTTTAACGGTTACCTACTTATTTTATGCTAGGAAATGCCAAGTCACTTCAATTCTTCTTACAATTTCTTTGTACTTTATTTTTTATCATTCCTTTTACATAAAAGTATTAAGACAGATGTTACTATTTTTAAACTTATATAGGTTACATACATTAAGAAATAGTTACTATAATAATTCCAATGTTTCCAATAATTTCACATAGCAGAAGTACTAAGCCTGTGTTTGTGTACAAATAATAGTCAATATGTTTAGTTATATTTTAGGTGGGATAGCCGATTGTTCGTTCGGTGAACGGTGCCGGTTACATTCCATTTTGCCGCGTTCCATTACGCAGCCTCGTGATTCTGAGAAAGAGTGATGTCCCGCTCGCACTAAGCATTCCATTTTATTGCCTGTGTTTTGGAATCCTGGTCATTGTTTGTATTCAAGCTCATTTTAATATAACTAAGGAGACACCTTTGATATGATTATTTTTAGTAAAAAGTTTTAAGAATTGACAGATATACCTTCATATAAAGTGTATTATACACTTTTGTACAATAATGTATAGCATACCTGTGTTTTAAACAGCATATATATATCACCACGTTGTAATTATAGAAATTACAAGCAAACAATATTTAATAGAAACTTTTCTTCCTGTAGACGAAGAACTCCCAAGCCTTAAGCAAAAGAAAAGAAACAAAAAGAAGACTTAGTAAGGTTCAATACAATTGATGGCGTCTGAAAGGTAGCTTATGCGTTATCTATATAGAATTTCTAAGCGCCAAACTTGCCCTGACTCCATAATTAAATACATCATACATATTCTTATTACAGGGTTCATTGTACTTTTAATTTATTTTAAAAATATAAAATATCTTCTACTCAGCTTATTCGTTGAAATGCCGGTTGTTTGAAAAGGCTTAATGTAGCACCCTTACACTTAGCGGTTTGAAGGAAGCCGGCTTGTGAATTATGATTAATGAGTCGCGGTTGTGGCGCACTTCCTGTGCTTGCGCCTGCGCTTGCACGCCCTCTCGTCACTGAATTAGCAAAAAATATCGCCAACTTGATCGACACGACTCATATTGTCACATTGACGACTTTACGTGGCCATTGACTTTTGGAATACGAAATGAAGTCGCATAAATAGTTATGCTAAAATTACGACACAAGTATTTTGTGATCAGGTTCCCCTTTCAAATTATTACAAGAATAATAAAATTTTCATTTCGCCAAATTGAAACAAACACTCTTAAAGAAACCCATCCCCACAAAAGCAGTTTTAAAGGTGTGAGGTAATAAAGGATTTTATTATTTTTTTGTAACTACACCAAAAACTTAAGCATCTTTAAATGAAACAAATCATAACAAAAATAAAAAAGAATTATTGCGTAAAAATTTAATAAGTATAATTTTAATGATTTAAAAAAATTCTTAGAAATATTATGTATTCTAATATCGCTGTTTTTTAGAGAATTTTAAACCGTCATACGAAAATATTAAGAATAAAATTATGTCTTAAAATTAAAATTTATACATATGCAAATGAAAACGTCTAAATGCAAAACTATTTCGGCAAACTTTCAATTGTTTTAGATTTTATAACAAAAATTTAACTAATTTCCTTAATATTCATATAGGTTATCCAATCTCTAAATTCTTGCCAGATGGGAACTACTTATTTAATAAGGTAAAACAAGATGTGTCTGCCTGGCTTACTCTCGTCATCAACATAAATTGGATACTAACGATTACTACTTTTTAACACGTCGTCGTCGTGTCAATCGTGCGACGCCCACTGCTGGACATAGGCTTTCCCAAGGATTTCCACGACCACCAGTCCTGCGCCTCCCGCATCAGCGACTTCCGGCGGTCTTGATCAGATCGCCGGTCCACTTGGTACTCCTCCTCCTCACTATGTGTACCGGCCACTGCCACTTCTGCTGTACAATATCGGTTACTTTTGTTCTCCTACGGATGTCTTTATTTCTTTTTTATTATTTAAAACCCAATGTAATAGAAATCAACAGTCAAGACACTCCGTTTCGCTGCTTTCGTCCGAATTCAAGACATTGCGTAATGAGTGGTAGAAGTTAACGTCGTGCTTCGTCTTACCAGAGCGGGTGAAATACAAATAATTTAAATATAATCAATTTGCCAAGTGGGAATGGAAACCACAACCGCGCTATTGCGTTTACAGTCAGACGCAGTGCTACTCCGCCTCTATAGCCTCCAATTTTTCCAATAATTAATACTAAATTATTATATTTTCTTATTAAGTTTTAACTTACTCATAAGGATATATTTCTGGTTTATTACTAAAATTATACAGATTACAATTGTAGCGCAATCAGACGGCGGTTGTCCAAGTTAAAATGGGAATTTCAAAATGTCCTCCTCCAGCTAAGAAAGCTGCTCACTTATGTAACTTAAGCCTATGTGCAAAGTTTCTAGTGAATCTATTGAAAAAATGAAAAGTTTCGTACAAACACTGTCCCCATGTTCTTTTTGGTCATGTCATGTCAAAAAAAATTATAAGTTATAGTTGTATTTTCTTTTTATGTACAAACGAAGAAATTGTAACGAGAAATGTAGCTCCATGTGTACAATAACCAATCATTCGTGATTGTGAACCGTGTATGCACCTATTAGGGTAAGGGTAGCCCCGGACACTTAAATGAAACGCAAATAAAAATAAAAATACAAGATATTTCTGTATTATTTCATACTTAATATTAATTTAGGAATTTCTTTATTTATATTAAACAAACTTTGAACTTTTATATCACATTTTTTCAAGAAAATATAAGGTCTTTGCCATCAAAAAAATGGTGGGTAGCCCCGGAAACTTTATTCAATGATGTACCAATCGCTATTTGGCCTAGCAAACAACACAGTGTACAAATATTCGATGAACACAGTCTTCACAGGCTCAGTCTTAGTATTTCTGACAAGGCATTCAGAGTTTCATCAAATATTTCTTCACGAACAATCCATTCAGTCTCTTTTTCTCTAAGTAAGACTTAAGATATTTTCATATAGTTTTAAAACTATATGAAAATATCCTAAAACAATTCTAAAACAACTTTTCAGCTCCGTTATGTTGTTGTATTTCTATTTGATCTTTTTTATTGCTTTATTTCTTCTGTTTTTCCTTCACTTTTTTATATGGTGAAGATGTTTTAATCTCGCTTTCTTGAACTTTTGCGGCCACTTCAATCGTGAAGAAAACTTGGTGCTACGTCATATCTCTCTACCACTCGTCTCGCTGAAAAATTGCATTTAATCGTACTCATTTTGCTTGTTAATGTTTCTGTCGTTTGATTTTTGCTTTTTCACTGGTTTTCCTCATGATTTTTGGCATAATATCTTAGTATTTCTGCAATGATATTATTAACATAGGTACTTCACTTATGTTATTACTATAGTTGCAGAAATATTTAACATACTTAAGATATTGTGGTGCCAACTAAAGTATTCTCAGTAAATAAGCAAAAATACATTAAACTGCAGTCCAAGAAGAGTAAGAACCATGTTCGGCGGTACCCGACATCATAGTGTCCGGGGCTACCCGCCCTTTGTCATGTAACATTTTTAAGCACAGCACTCCAAATGTACAAGAATTATTATTAATACCAATATAATCCTTAAATATATAAAAAAAATGCTAAAATCCTGAATAGCAGGCAAGTATAAAAATTAAATTATTGTACTTAAATAACCACCGATGAAATTTGACAGGAGCGATGATTTTTTTTAGGCTAAAATAAAACATTCTCCCACGGCTAATTTACCCAGCGTCCGCGCCGCGATCAAACTACGTTTGTTTCTACTCTAGAAAAGGTATCTTTACGATAACTAGTTTCATAGAAATGGAACTGTCCAGGGCTACCCGCCATCCGGGGCTACCCGCCATCCGGGGCTACCTGCCGTTCCCCTACGTATTTTTTCTTATTTTATACGATTTTAGTAAAGATTGTTACGATTGTAAAAGATATTATCTGTGAAAGTATTTTGATAGAAATATAAAGTGAAAAACATATTTTCTTTCCTTTATTTCATTGCTGCAGCGCAGTGTTTAATATTTTTATTAAATAATACTTATAAAAACGTAGGTACTTGTAACTAGTAAATTACATTGCAAGTTGCCAAATGATTTGCATAAATGGTATAAGCGATGGAATGATTATTTACAAATACTTGCAGTATTTATATGTATTTATTAATATAACAATTAATGAACTAAATGGTGTCTTAAAATTGTATAATTCGTAAAAATTTGATAAAGAAAATGATAGATATTTTTAAAAATAATTTTAAACAAGAATAAATCGGAAATTTGTTAGAAAAAAATAGTGCATTACCTAAAACGTGGATATAATGTATAATTAATAATAACGTATATATAATTAATATATATTATATATATATATATATATATATATATATATATATATATATATATATATATATATATATATATATATAATTTTTTATGTTCAATACTGTGTTGTCGCCTCTTCTGCAATAATCAGCTGACGCTACAGCTGATCGCAATGCGCGCTTGGCTTAACCAAGTTTGTTGCCAGATTATCACCGCAGATATGTAGATACCTTCACTTATCAATACGATACTACCGAAATATACTCTATTAATTAAAATAAATAATTTAGGTATTAAAATTATATATTCAGATTATTATACAAATGCATATTACCTATTTTTTTCTAAAATTATAATATCTCTGTATTACCTGGCTTGCGGAACAATTTATACTGTGATTAATTGTAAATAACAATTTTATATATATTTAAGTGTTTTTAAATAAATTCATAAAATATATAAGAAAAAATTTTTTTATTAAAATAAAAGTAAAAGTATAATAATAAAAAAAAAATAATTTGTGTGTGTTTAAAGATTTACTGCAACCTACACAAGATTTAGGTAATTTGATAAAACTTGCAAGTACTTACTGAAATAAAGTAACATTGTCAAATTATTGATATACGTGTAATAATGTTGCATGAGTATCTGAAGTATGCATCAAATTTTCTCTTTAAGTTAAAATTCGAACCGGTAAAAACACATAAATTTTAAAATATCTATGTATTCATAAATGTGTATCATATATAGTCGTTAGTCGTGCCTGATTATGTCATGTTAATATAGAATATTGTTCATGTTATACAAATTACATGCCTTAAACATTTTCCTTTATAAATTAATTTAGAAAGATAGGTAACGCGTCAGTAATTAAGGTACCTATCTTCAGATGGGTACTGTGGTATGGTCACTTTTATAATCAGTCCATGGAATCCATCTCATTTTGTAAATACTATAGAACGAGAGGCCAAAGACAGAAAAGAGTGGGAGCGAGAAAGAAAACGTGTTATGTATTATTATTCGAGCGTCGAATCGGGAGAAACCTGCGTGCGGGCCTCACGGGCGGCCGCCTCGCCCCGCGCCCCGCCGATCATATGTTCGCGGCGGCGCGGGCGGCCGGCGCTCACAGTGACTCAGGCTCTCGCCGCCGTCGCAACAACACGCGCTCCGACCCGGTGTGCCCGATCAGCTGTCGTCTGCCCGGTCCGCATCCGCCGCGGTCTACACTACACACCCATCACGTACACAGACAGTGCGCGCGCTGTGCCATGGAGCTGCTGTGCGCGGAGCGCGTGAGCCCCGGCAGCGCAGGCGCGCCCGCGGCGTCGGCGCCGGCGCCCGCACCCGCGCAGGCCGCCGCCGCCGCCGACCCGGTGTTGCTGCGCCGGCGGGTGCTCGACAACCTGCTGCGCACCGAGGAGCGCTACGCCGTCACCGCCAACTACTTCGGCACCGTGCAGACCGAGCTCACGCCTCACATGCGCCGCCTCGTCGCGGAGTGGATGCTAGAGGTGAGGCGCGCGACCCGCACGGCCCGCACGGCCCGACGACCACGCCGCACCCACACCTCGCGCCTCGCCGCCCGTTCGCCATTTTGTTACTCACCACTGTGCACTGTGAGCCACGTGTAGCTCCTCACCATCTTTCTTTGCGACGACGCTCGTGGCTCTCGTATGCTTTGGCCGCAGTCGTTTATCTGATTATACTGGTAAAAAATGTACTGTAACTTTGATGGATATCTCAGTCTTCTATCCACGTAATGTCATATTATCGTCTTTGTTTACACGATCAGCTGATTATGTTTTCATTATCTACATATAGGATTCTTATTGGATTTTATTAGACTATCAAATTAAGTGGTTATACATCGAATAATAAGTAATCAGTAAGTCACTTTTTAATATAACATCAATGAAATGGAAATATATGTTAATATTACAACATAATATATTGAAATGATTTCCCCGTACTTTTGTGTAACACAGCAAAGAAAAATGGTAAAATCTAAAAATGTTGGAAAGTACGTTTACATTACGTTGGCTCAGAACGTGGCTCGGGCCGTATGGCGGCGGTGCGCGAGGGGCCCCGGCCGGAACGCGCAGGCGGTCGCCGACCGATGCGACTTGCTCGTTCTATTTGAATAATCAGCTGATTTTGACACGCACACAGCTGACGCCGGACGCATATTATCTTTCCCTAATATATCGTCGGTTACTATACATCATATAAACAATATTTGTTGCATTTTAAAAATATTTAATTGAAAATAGACATTAGATAAGATTATTCTTCTGTGACGTATGATAAATATACATGTATACAAATATTTTGTACATTTCGGTACAAATGAACAACAATACTTTTAAAATTGTATTTTTGTCCCACAAAGTGTATTATTAACAAAATGAGTAATATAACAAGATTGCTGCGAATCAGCTGTAAGGTGTAGTTCGGCCACGTGGGCTTGAGCGGTGAGCGCGACGGTTGCGCTGACGTCATGCAACGATGGCGGCGCATCGCGCATGTTCCTCCTACTTTGCAGAGTTTACCGACACCTCGTGGTCATGTACTGTCTAAACCAGTTGCATACCTACCAAATTTCAGCACAAGCAGACCGAAACAACTCCTTTGGAGAAGTGAGGTCAATGATCTGTTATTACTATCGACGCGAAAATTTTACTTATATTTGGGAAAAAATGTATTCCTAATCGACTATGACTGTTAATGTACTTTGAAAGCTGTTGCTAGAAGCGCAGTCTGACCGAAAAGCTATTCGCTTATTTAATCATATAACGAATTTAACTCATATGTAAGTGTTACTTAGTTTGATATCCGAGAAACAATTAAGATACGCCATTGTAATGTTATCATTATCGTTTTCACAGGAACTTTAAACATTGCAAGATTAGATTTATTCTGCCAGTTTACAAACTGTACTTGAAGTATCGTAACTGAATAGAACGTCGTATATGCGCTAACGCTAAGTAGGAAGTTCGTAACAGAACAATGGCCTGTTTCACTGAGACATACGTTAATCAGCTGACAGGTCCATGAGCGTGAGACACTCAGCTGAACCAGCCATGAGATGTGCATATTTTCTCGAGGCGAGGCTATTATAGAATCAGAATCGTTGCACTCGGATTACACCGTGCGAAACTATGCGGGGACAAATTACATCTCTTATGGCATTCTACATTTACACAACTAGCTCGGTGCAGTATCTTCAGCTTTCACTTTTTACTCAATTTATACTCAAAATAGGCTACTTGGCAGCTTTGGGGATCACTTAATTTGTTAAAACGGTTTTTTATATATTTTCTACATTATGCGAATGTGTACTTCGGTATTTTTTCTTAGAATTACATTTATGTAGCGAATAACGTCGAATAACTGCTGTTGATAAGAAACTCGACCAGTTTGAAAGTAATGCACTCTGTTTTAATGGCAATACGAGTGAAACACAATTTTGTGCTCTATATAGGTTATCGGGAATTCCGGATGATAAACTTTATGCTGGGTGTGTCGCGGTCTTAAGTTTTAGTTTTATGAAAAGTTTACTTTATTAAACATGACTTACTTTTCCAGGTATGTGAAGACCAGGGTTGTCAAGAAGAAGTGTTTCCTTTGGCTATATCGTACCTAGACAGATTTTTGAGTACATGCACCGTCGGCAAGAGCCAGTTGCAACTACTTGGTACTGCCTGTTTACTACTTGCCTCCAAACTACGGGAGCCAAGCTCTCGCGGCTTACCAGCTGAGTTGCTTGTCTTCTACACTGCCAACAGCATCACATTAACAGACCTCTGTGTAAGTATTTTGCAAATTGTTACGAAATAATTAGGTAAATAACATAAAATAACCATAAATACATCTAGCAATTGAATATAGTACCTATTAAACACATTTAAATGTAACGCTATATAGTGTTAAAAAAGGTTTATTGATCTAGTATTTAATAGAAATTGGCCTTACAGCGTAAACACGATGCCAGTATGTCTTATTGTGGGAATACAACTGTAATATTATTATGCTTCTAAGGAACATTTATAATTTAGTCGAAGTTCTTGTTAGCGTTTTTAAACCTTGAAGTATATTAACGCTTCACAGGTGATTACATTTCCACTATACCTTAAATGGACCTTCAATCATTACCAGCACTTAAATAGGGATGCAAAAGCGGTACTACATTTTAATTAACTTTTTTTGACTGGAACTGTTGTTGTAACTAATAATGTTGTAAAAATAATGTGACTGGCTAAATCGATTTTAGCATTGTTCTATAAACACGCTTTGCTCGGTGCTCCTTGCTCGCGCACAATTCAAAGCATATCACGCTCATGAAGTTGCCAGACGCTTTCGTGTCGTTCACTCGGCTGATTTCTAACCAACTCGCCTCTGAACAAGCGTGAGAGATCGGAATTCCAGATTTATGACGGTACATTTTTTAATGGGATGAAATAAATAATTTTATTCCATTCTACACAGCAAGCAAATCTTACAGTACTTATTCTAGCACCGTTAGAAAATAATTGAACATTGTCAGCTTTAATCGGAAAGAACATTATTTCGTATCTATTTTACGTAAACGCTATGTGGATTTGACGAATTTATGAAAGGAATGAATAAACAGACATACATTTACGAATACATCTTTCAAGATATAATTTTTTATTAAGATTTTAAAATTAAATACACAGTGCATATTCACTTACTTTTTTATTATAATATTATATTAAATAAAACAATTTTTTTATTGTTTAATACGATAAGAGCTTAAAGCTTACATTTATGTGAATGTTGTCTAGTCCCGTTTGTTTCCTAATTGCTAAGGGCGTTGGCATTCGGTCGGTTTCGTAATAACACGTGGTTACATCAGTATGTTTGCGTGAATTGGCAATATGTTACTGTATCAGTCATTATTGATTCAAAATGATTACACAAACTAATTAAAATACTTAGGTCAACCTGTACTTAAAGTTAGTTTGCAAGAAAATATTTCTGATATTGTGTATTTAGTCACAACAATGTACGAAGTCTGTTGCATTTCGGGCGCGACGCGGCCACCCGACGGGGCCCCAAGCGCCACTGTCGTTTTGCGTTCAGTAGATAATAAGTGCATCGCACATCTTCGCGCGTCACACAATTTACTTGGCCTGCTTATTTTATGAAATGCATTCCACAACTACACGTCGTGACATTTTGCAATATGATAATCTAGCTCGCTTAACGCAATTAATTAAAAATATGACACTTAATTCGGAAATCGCAAATACATCGCACCTGAACCACAAACAAGCTATTAATGCGTGATTTTCAATTAGATATATCTTTGTTTTGGACATTTTAAGTATCTTAGGTAGTTATGGTCAATTTAGAATAGGATAAGACGCTATCTGGGAGGAGGGCTGCACTGGAGACACCGTCCCTTAATGAGTCGCCAGTCTTCTTGGAAACACCGCCGAATGAGTTTCAATCAGACCAATTACAGCCGAAACACACTGCTTATTTTTTCTCACGCCCGCGTCCGCCGTTAACCTTGTGCATCGTCACACTACGAATACAATTTCACATTTTCTATGTAATTACAATAATTCAAAATGAATAAAATAAATAAAGGGTAAAGATCTAAGCTTTACTTATAATATCTATCTAAAGTTACTGTAACACGATTTGCTGTGTTCAATTCTTTTACGATTTCTTTAACTAATAAATTCACGTCAATTTTTTTATCTAAACTTTATGACACGTTGATCCTATTTACCTAGCAAATGTCTTGTTTTTCGCTTTGATTTATAAATAAAGTGTGGTTAAGTATTTTTGGTACGCTTTTTTTAGCAATAAAGACACATATTTATTACAAAAAAGTTATTAAAACTGATTTGAAAAAAATCTACTCAATATACGTTACATTTACACTTCGTAGCTATTACGTAGCACCTCTACGCAACAACGTAGACAGGTGAGCGTTGGGGAGATATAAAAAGAAGCCGAAAACAATGATTGAAAATTATACTAGTACCTGTTTGTACATAGAAAAATGTTATATTTAGTAGTTTATCCTATTGTAACGGTGCCGTCACACTCGGTGCATAGTAGATTATGTTCATCTTGAAGAAGTTCATCCAAGCGCGTCGAACGCTGCCTACAACCGTAGCCCCCTCTATATAGAAGTTACCTATATTATGCTAATTGACTGTATCAATGAAAAAAGTAACGATTTCGTTGGAATTTTTAAATTGCATATGAGTTAAGGTTATTGATTTTATCGAGAGGCCACGAACGGGGTAGAAATGAGCAAAAAGAGCAGGCACGCTCCGGCATCCGCACCATGCTTAATGCTGAGTTCCCGCGCTCCTTGCGCGACCATAAAACCTGTACATTCTCACATCCACAGTGCGTTTATTATTATTGAAGCATAAATTTATGAGCCGTCGTACGGCTTTGTCAAAAGAAAATTCAATATCCCGTCTCAAGTATCTTTGCATAATGAGAAATTACTTTTACACAAGCATTTGCCGATTTTCTAAAGAATTTTACTACATTCTATCAAGTAAAAAGTGTTTTTCTGTCTTATGATCATATTACAATTTTGGTTTTTTGTGACAGTTATGTAACTATAATTTTTCGTAGATTAGAATTGAAGGAATCCTCTCTTAGTGCTCCCCTACGCGCTACCCTCGAGGAGTAAACACTGCCAAATTTCAGTTTTCTGTGGCAAACAGTTTCGCCTGTACATTGTATGTCAGTAACTCAGTAAAGCAAACGTTTTATATATTTATGATAAAAGTAGACGTATAAGCGATTTAAGGACCTGTTATCCTAAACATTCTAAAACTTGCAACGTTTTAGTTACCGTTAGTACCTATTTGTTATTATTAGTTAGTTTCTTTCTTTATGCCACTATAAAACTACTTACAAATTTTCAAATTTAAAACTGTTAAGTTTCATATTAGCGTAAAGGTGTTTTTATTATTTTTGTTACTTGCATGTATATGTATGCCACCACAAGTAAGATCATTAGAGTATTGAGAAGAGTAAAAGGAAAGGGTTGACGGGAACCAGTTGCATTCCACACGTGAAATGACCTCGTCTACACTGCTGCTTGCCAAACATACCGCAGCCATGTCTTTATAATGACTATCAAACATGATGTTTTATAAAAGTATTATAAGGGTTTCTTAGAAAATCTTGGCATTATTTACGTAAAACAATTGCTAAACAATATTAATATTAAGTTATTTTCTCATAAAAAAATATAAAAATGAGAATTCAACATTTACAAACTTCATAGAAAATTAAACTCATAAAAACCACTTTATCTTTTATCGCTATAATTGAAGATATTGCTATTAAAACTCAACAGTAGTAAAATTCAAAATGGTATCCGTTAAATAAAACCCTTTCTATGCGGGCGCTGTCATACGCTTATTAAAAAATAAATTTTGCGGTTAAGATAATTTTTTTTTATTTTATAGTGTAGAGACGACTCTTGAGAGTTATAACGTCAGTTTGATCTGCTACTTTTAAATTTGATTTATTATCAATAAACATAAAGCAGTAACCATAGGTATAGTTAGCAAATTCAGCAACAAGATCGCTTTACAGGTATTCGCCGGCACGAATGTTACGTAACACCTACTGTACAGTATGCATATCACATTTTATGGGACCGTTGTAATTTTAGCATTTCACTTTGTAAAGTATTTTTTATATATTGGAAGTAAATGCTTACCTAACAAAATATGTAATTAGAAAAATTTATATTTTGTTAATGATTAATAATATAGTTATTAATAATATACATAGAATATTCTTCCTGTAAGCTCTATAATTGGTTAGCATGTGTCGTTATGGCCTCGTGACACCGCACCTATTGTTTGATTATAAGGCGTCTCAGTCACACCGCTCGGTGAAATTGGATAAAGCATGGGAACCGAGTGTGGAATTCTGAATGTGTAGCAGGCGAGGGCTGTTCGCATAGCTCGCTTTATAGGCTGTAACGCGGCTCGATAACTATTGCCGCGACGCCCTCATCGCTTTAGTTATTCCTTTAACGTATGTAGTTCATACATTTAATACTTCGTTCTATACGTCACCTATAACTAACAGTCGACCAAATAGCACGGGGTTACCTTGTATTTTTTTTTATATTAGAGTTGAACAATATTCTACATAGACTACGTATCAGTTTTCGTCGTGGCAACAGCGTCTGCGGTGAATACTTTATGAGCTTATTGTTTCTGAAGCTTTTCAATGTTTCCGAGTCGAAAAAGACACGGAATCTTTTCAATTCGCGGTCGACCCGCATGCTGTTCCGTGGTTACTCCCTCTTATTTACCTGTTCTTTTTATCTTTATAATGTATTAAAATAATTCAACAGTATCCTTTAACTTCACCATTTTAAGCTTACGTCAAGTTCAATCTCTGACGTGAGACCAACTGACACACGATCCTATGTCGTGCGACTTCCAGTGATGAGACTTCATTCATTCACAAGCTTTCCTTATCGAGATCCAATAGGCTCTAAAGATTGTGAAATGCTGCACGAGTCTGAACTCTAGCTTAAAAGCATTGAGAAATAAAATCGTATGCGAGGAAGAGGCAAACGGCTGCCGCCGCGGCCGACCCCGCCGCTGAGTTAAGTAAACATCGAGTATTATCTGTCAACGGCCATGCATTGCCTTTGCATGTCTGCGTGTGTGTGAACACTAAATAATCAAGTATTCACAATATTAACCATTCATATCTCTATTTGTGCTCATATGATGATACTATCACAACGTTAATTATTTTAATATAGGTCAGCTTTAACCATAATATTTAATTCAATTATTTGTTAAAATTAGTATTGCAACAAAATACGCTTGTGAAAAATACACTGAACACTGAACTTAGAAAATTATACAAAATGAACTGAAACGTATTTTACAAAATAAACCTCTTTTAAATATAAGATTTGTCCGAGTTTCTTATAAACGTCCATGATACGATGATATAAGGTATTTATTTTTACACTTACTTATACTTTTTTAAACAGTAATTATTAGCTTGATCATACAACAATGTGTTGGGGACTACCTACGCGCAGTTCCGGGAAGTCGAGCAAAACGGCATGTTTACGATTATACACAACGGATGTGGCGGCTGCCTTGCTGCATTATTGTCGTAACCGATCAACACTTTCTTTCATTAAATTCCTAATCGTTAATCCACAGTTCCTAATCTACATCCTGGCAAATATGATAATAGAATGACACAACTACTTTTATATTATTATATTTTTTTTGTTATTTTCATTTTCACGGGCACGTACATATGTATGTGCATCTACAATATATAGATGAGAGTTACTTTTTTTCATTTGATTAATACAAATATAATTGTCGACAGAGCTGGGAACTGTTGGTGTTATCTAAGCTGAAGTGGGACGTCGCGGGCGTGACGGCGCACGACTTCTTGCCTCTGCTGTTGTCGCGGCTAGCACTGCGGGGGCAGGTCAACAAGGAAATGGTTCACAGACACGCGCAGACATTTATATCGCTTGCAGCTAGAGGTAAGTTTCAAATATAAAACTGAAAATCTTCATCACCATAATACTATGCTATCTGTGTGTATTCACTGACGAATAACTGCTGCTTATTATTGTAACTTTAATAACACCATTTACTTACAAAAAATCTCTTTTATACCTTTGCATCGGCTTTGTATTACTGATATGTGATCACGACGACAACGGATGTTGGATATCAGTACACGTGAAATATTGAATGTTACTTTTATTATCGTCTTTGACCAGTTATGGAATAGTCATGTATGCTTTTGAGGGAGATCCTTCGGTGATATAGTCAGTGATCGCAGGAATGTTTAAGGCGGAGAAATGTGAATAGGTTTGTTTACGGTGAGGGTAGAGAGAGGGCGAGGGCGCGCGTGTGTGGTGCGCCGGCGGCGGCGGCGGCGCCTCCCACGCCGCTCGCCCGAGCGCATTCCAGCACGCCTCGGGACTGCCTCCCGCCCGCACTCCGCAGACCCCCCGTATCCCTCATGGGATCATATGTTTTTATGCAACGGTTTTTGTTGTTCGCCGCCGCTGTCGGTTTTTTTTTTTGGCGGTTAAGTTCACGCTACAGCTCTTTTATTTCACTTGCGCGGAGCTCCTCAGATATCATCCTATACTTATCAGGCAAAGAATACGCTTGTCTAGTGGATTATTTCACTAGGAAATGCTATTTGCTAAATGATTTTACTGCATTGTTTCTTTGGAAATCCTTAGACAAGGTATTTTTTGTTACAGTCCGATCGACTACTAATGTTACGTGATGTAGCCTACATAAATATCATAAATAACACTTAACAATTTTATACTATATACGTATATTTATAAAACCTACTAGTATCTTACTGCAAACTGGCATCACATAATCAAGCAAGAGCATATTATATATCATTATTGAATGGTAAAGTTTCTTGAGAGAACTATAACTCGTAATAGTAGTAAAATCGTACTGGGCTATTTTTAACTGACTTCTTTGTTCAGTAATTTAAAGCAAAGTAATTTGTATATCTTCGAAGTCTATTGCCGTAATGGACTTTTATGAACATATTTTCATAAGTCATATGTTAACATTGATTGACTTAGGTATAAAAAAATATATTTTACTAAGCTAATTACAAATTAAGAAATTTAGAGGTTTCAATTGCATTAATGACATATAACATGTCACCGATATGGCCGTTAGAGTGCAGACAGACCTGAATGTGGGGACGTAGGTGCGAGAGAACACCTATTTGTTCCGGTGGCTATTACGTACATGTACTACTGACGCGGCCTCGCGAGATCGTTCACCTTGCGAATAGACTCAGAACGGCGCCCGCCCGTACTGTCCACGTTTATTAGTACCTACATTTGATGTTCAAGGATGATATGATGATTATGTCATCGAGGTCTTACAATCCACAATTGTAATACTTCTTTTACTTAATCTGTTTAATAACTAGTTTAAATAATATACAGATATTTAAGAACACAATAATGGAACGCAGTAAAACGATGTTGTTATAAAAGCTATGTTTTTTTTTTTTAAATAAAGTAAATACCAGTAAATAACAAACATAGACACATGTTTCAGAACACAACATAGAACTTCCTATTGTTCCTATGCGCGCTGAGGCCGTTGCAATAGTCGAACCGGTCGTCGCTCGGTCGAGGCGGTAGGGCTTCGATGTTTGATTAACATCAGATTATGCAAATGCTTCCAATGAGCGACCGCTCTCGTTGTTTCATCTTTTTCGTTTTGTTCCTTCCCTACTCGTGCTTTTATCTCGAGTACGCCGCCATACGAAAGAAAAAACCTCAAAAACCTTTATATGATGCTGAAAGAGTATTCGATATTCGTATACTATTCAAATAATGGAATATTCTTACATGACGATGAATTCAGATCACACGTTAAATTAAAAAGATTTGTGCAAGTACCGGATAAATAATAAGTATAAACTTGTAAATAAATTCATATATTATCTAACTTAAGCCCACTCGCCCTCCAAGGTCACTCGGCTGATTTTCCTGCTATATTATCATTTTATGTAAAAATAAGTGCTGCGGTTGGCGAACGATGATAAAATATCTGTAGTTCGTGTTTAATTAACTCATATAATAGAATAAGTTAGTGACAGCTATAATTTTATATGGCATGTTATCACATTTTAATTAATACATATACATACTTACTTAGATATACTTAAAAATGTGGGAAAACTACGTTTCTAAGTTCTGGACAAAAGAGTATTAACTTTTGTCCAGAACTTTCTTCCATCGTTTAATTAAATATCAATTATTTACGGTACAAAATACAACAGGTTGTTCAATACAACTCGAGCCAGTCCCAAATAGGTCCACGGTAGAGCCTTTTTAAGAGGTATCTGTATACGTATAATGGTTTTGCCAAAGCAAGTCCGTGAGAAATATTCCAGTAAAACGGGCGCGCGGGCGCGGGCTATGGAATGCGGGCGCGAGGGCGGATGCCGGCTCCTTTGAGGCTACACTCTCCAGAGCGGGACCAACAACCTGTGGGAAGGAGAAAGGAGCAATTCATTACCGGATCCGTGTGTAGCCTCTACGCGCTAATGCACTGCCACTTTCTGTAGCTACGACGCGCAACGAATCGTTGTCTTCTGCCATTAACATTGAAATAATCACGTAGTGTAAATGATATTTTTATTCATATCCGCTCTACATACACACGTTCGCAGTCGGAGCGTATGACCTGGTTTTGGCCTGATATCGCATGGCAAAGTGTTCGTTTGTTATTCAAATCGTAGGTACCTGCGATGTGTTTAACAATAGTACTGCATAATTGTAGATTACTAGAGGAAAATATTGTCGTAATTATAACGTTCATATTGCCATATTTTACTTAACTTTATTTTGTTACAGATTATGAATTCACATTGTACCCTGCGAGTACTTTGGCTTCTTGCAGCATCGCTGCAGCTCTTCGCGGTCTGGGAGTTGACGGACATCTGTCACGTTTGCACGAACTTACAGGCATTGACTCGGTAAATTATTATTTACTTTGTTGTAAAACAATAAATTACTTTTAACTATATACGAGTATATATAACTTTATTTTCTTACTCAAAAAAAAAAAATTGTGTATTAAATATAAAATATTTTTTAGGACTGCCTCCAAACATGCTTAGAGCAAATAGAAGAGATGGTGCAGGCTGTGATTGAAGAAAGTCAAGTCAGTGCCCCAAACGGGCAAGGTCGGGAGGCAGCGGCGTGGACCCCGCCTCCGACACAGGACAAGGGGCATAGTAACGCCGCCACCCCCACTGACGTTAGGGATGTCCACTTTTAACCCACTGCTACGTGGTCCCTAGCAACCTCTAGGCGTGAGGACCAATGCTTTAATTGCGGTGCATTAGTACGAAAATACTATAAACTAGAAGATTAGGTAGAACGGTGCATCCGTGATCGAGGACTGATAGTAAGACTGACAAACGCAATGTGTTTAACGTTAGTTAAGGTACAACTCACTGCATGCGTAGTCTAAGCAATGTATGTAAATAGTTATTATTTTATAATTAGAAGCCCTCCGTGCTACTTTTTGCCTTTAATTTCAAATTAACCAAGGATCTTACGGCAGGGGTTATGTATAGAAGGAATAACATAAGAAATACCACTTTATATTTTCCAGTTCTAGTTGGTATCTTGAAATTAAAATCTACCTCTTTATTTTTAAGTAAAATATTTCAAATTTGCATGACGTATTCGTTACGAAAACTAAAAAGGTTCTCAAAATATTAGTCTTAGTAAAATTGTGTATATGGGACCAAAGCAAATGACTTAATCACTTATATCATGACCTACATAGGCTTATAGACTCGCCTCAACCGTACGTGATTGACACTTGACAAATATTTATTAAATACGATATATTTTTTATTATATTATGAAGTTAATTATGTAACTATAATATCTTGTTTGATTCTAAGCAATATCAGTTTATTATCTTGCTAGCTTAAATACAATCAGATTCAACATGTAATGTTCGTGTATCGGGGGAAGGCAATAAATTACGCTTTTTAATTTGTAAAAACTAATATAATATGTATAGTACATCAATCTATCACAGAATAAACAAATAGAAACCCTCAATTTTCTGATATATATACAATAGCATATATTTCATTCAAATTAAATAATTAGAAAGTAGGCGAAGGGCTATATTTTTGTTAAAAGATTCTCTTTTGTTCCTTTTTGATGATGAATGTTGTACCAACAATAATTTTTAGCATTTAGGTACCTAACATGTAATGTGATAGTGTAGAAACTGATTTAATTTCAGATCATAGTCACTTCCAGTCATAATATGTTAACTTAGGGGTACTATGTCATTGGCTTAATTTAGAAAAAATAAGAAAAAAAAATGTGATTTTTGTATCATTGGTAAGTTAGGGTGTATTATATTTAGTTTTTAATTTATATAATTGTTCCTACAACCATTGAACATAAAATATGCAATAGTCAAGTTCCATAGTTTTGTACTTAATTCTATTCAGAGGAGAGGGAAGTAGACACTATCTACCTACATTGAATATTGTGATATAGTTTCCACAGATAAATAATATTATATAGTGCTTAAGTACGGGTGGAGAATGCAAATAGTAAGTGTTACATGTAATGGTATATTATTTTATAAGTTTTATTTTGTTAGTTGTTTGCTTGCATTTATATAAGTTAAAATGTTTATTGAACAGTCCAATGTCTTCCATTTCTATACATGATTGTGGCTTTCAAAAAAATATTTTAGGTTCAAAGTAAGACAATATAAGCCTGTTTATGTTACATATATTCTACTTCAAAATATGTTTATCTAGCGATTGCTATGTAAATATACTAGTTATAATTGTAAATATATATAATGCTATAAGCATGTGGTGCCATAAGTAACACTACTAAAGGAGTATTTGTATTTTAACAAATATTTAAAACAAGATAAACTTAAAATTCATATTTTTTTACCTAGAGATGTAGAACAGTTATTTACTATAATTTGTATGGTTGTGGTATTGCTACCTAAATATACCTGTAGAGCCTTCATAATTTGACTATTAATAGACATATTTTATATACGATATAAAAATATATAAAGTTATGTGGGGAAATATACGCCTTAAAAGTATAACTAAATGCTTGTTTTAGCTTTTAGACTGGCTTTCAATATAATAAGATTGTTATGAAATAGATATAATTATAATGTTGTAAAAATCAGAATTTTCCTGTAATGTATATATTATATAGGTTAAAGGGTTATGTAACTCTGAACAGAAGTGATAATCATTTTTTTTATAGACGAGTCGATTTATATTAAGAGAACTAAATTCTAAAGATGTATGACACGCAAAGTTGCAAATTTTAGATTTTTATGTGATTATTCAATTTTAAGTTACTATTGGTATTGTATGATCGTTGCGATTTGAGTTGTAGATATTTAAAAACAAAACCACAATAAAAATATATAAAATTATAGCGTGTTTTTCTCACAACTGTCATTGCGCAAGCATAAAATTATATTTAAACATTCGAGACTCTTGCATCGTCCACTAAGGAACAAGGCAAAGAGTGGGAACAGAACACTATCACCAATTTCATACCTAAAATCATACTTTAGTGAGCTTATACATTTTCTATCGTTTTCTAAACTGTTCATTTAAAAAACACCTTGAATTTTATATTATTTATTTATTAATTTTCACATGTTTTATTGTCATAATAGCCAAAAGTTTCCAAATAGGATAACGATACATCCTATATTTACTTCAGCTTCTAAGCAAGAGAGAAACGAAAATGTGTAATACAATTCAAAATAAAACTTCTTTTGTAATTAATTACCATTTAATGGAAAACAAATTTACAATTTCATATACAGTGACCGCACTTTGGATGTTTTTATTAATTTATTTACAATGAACTATATTAAATATTCATATAATAAAGAATTAACATAAAATACAACATACACAGTATAGAAATACTATAAAGAATATTATTTAAAGGAAAGGCACAATACTTCTAATATATAACTGCCTCAAACACGTAGAGTAAGCAAAGCACAGAACTGGCATATTCTGCTATTGACACAATAAATCCTTTATACTTGATTATATGGTGTGCAAAATATTCTAGGCTCTATTTAATTTATTAGCAATAACTATTTAGCGTTAAGTAAGATTCTAGATTAAATACAATATATTTTGCTCAAGTTTCCTGGCTTCCTTTTGTTTATGAAGTCAAAAAAAAAATTTTTTTCATCTTATTAAAGCTCGTTTAAAATTCCTTGCTTACTCTATGTATCACATATATTAATTCTATAATAATGGAATAAAACCGATTATTGATATAATTTTTCTATGTAGAAATTAAATTTAATTTAAAGCTAAATTCCCACGGATAGTTTTACGACCTCCTAATTTAACTCTAATGGAATCATTTAGGACTTTTCAGGATTAGCTTAATTAATGTTGATTCAAAAATATTAATTAAACTAATCCGGAAAAGGGCGGTCGATTTACAATCGCATCGAATTCTTATGTTGTCCATAGACCATTTGAATAGCATCCAAACGTAAATAAATTTCATAAAAAATTAAAATATATAAGTCATATTATCGTCTTCGAAATCGTTCGTTCGCATTAGTCATTATTTATTGTCCTTCATGCTCTTTTGACTCGGTCGCCTTCTTCGTTGAATGAAAAAAAAAATGGAAGCCACAAGTCCTTTCCTACGATGGATTATATGTCTTGTATTGCTAAGTCAGATAGTCATTGATACGGTCTCATTTAACACAACACACAAAAATTACTCTTAATAAGTACCACAAGTATTTAGTAGCACCATATTAGTGAAATGTAAGCCGAAATCGTGGCTGGACTTCAGTCATTTTTTGTCAATACTGTACTCATGGAAAAGAACAACAAGAAGCTAATAGAAATATATAAATAGAATAGATGATAAAAATAATAAACACATAAAAGACCTAAAACTACATAACATTTACTATTTCAATAATACAAGTGCAAGGAGCACAATTTTAAACGATGTTTAAATAAACATTGTTCAATTGCACGGTGTCGTGGTGACAGAAAATACGCTATAGAACGAGATGCAAGCGTGAAATATAATAACAATAAAAGGAAATGAAATTTGTTTATATATTCGTTGAATAAAAAAATTGGAGATTAAAAAGAAATGAATATAGTATTGCATTTAGGACTAAGTAGGTACATATTATGGGATCTTTACATAACCAAATGCAGTCTGGAACGTAAGCACTAAAATCTAAATTTTCCCTAAAATTCACATATGCACTACTTTGGGCGTGCTCTTCCCGCGGAGCCAGTTTAGAAGAACAGTTGGAGTGCTTTGAGAGTCTCGTGCTGGAAATAAAATTACTTTTAAATATATATCGAAACATTTTTTAAATAAATTAAATTGTATGTGTATAGTAGTCATTATCGAAGTTCATTTCATGAAAAGTTTTCTTGATTTAGATGTTGAATAATAAGGTAACTTACAAAGTGTGTGGTGTGCCTGTGTGAGCTGGTCGACGGCCTCGGGCGGCAAGTTGGCGACGTCGCGCTGCAGCAGGCGCATGCCGAGCTGGCGCTGCTCGCTCTCGTGCCGCAGCACCACGTCGCGGCTGTGCTTCACGCTGCGCAACTCTGACAGTCTTTGGGAAAATTACATTATTAATATAACTATCACAAAATATACAAGCGTGCGAATGTAAACGGGACAGGTTGTGGGTTCGATTCTCAGTGTAGGAAACAAAAATATTAATTCATATTTTGTATTTGCATTTCCTCGCTCTGGAAGGCAAAGCATCAAGGCAAAGCGCGGCGTTGAGTTCCTCAATTCGGAAATGTTTAAGTTCCAGAATCTCACTAGGTTCTCTGATTCCCTCTGCCTACCTTGCTATATGCGGGATACAGCGTGAGGCTATAAAGAAAATGTCTAAAAAAATATGATTTAATAAGTTAAAGCTTCGAATTCAAATTCAAAAATATTTTCATTTTCAATACCTAAGAAGATTGTCATTCAGTATCAAAGTAGTATCATATCTATAATGTCAATATTATCGAGTTCTCAAATGATTTCGTATTCGAATGCAATAACGGAATGTTGCGAATTCGAGTCATTGCGTTTTGTGTTGAGGGGCAGCATTTATCTTACCAAAATAATTTAAATAAACAGTCAGACGCCGCCACTACCATCAATGACCTCAAATGATTTATTGTAACTAATCGTGAAACTCATATCCTTTCTATAAGAAAGGATACGAGTTCTCTTTACACGTAATATAAGGTATTATAAGGGAGTAAGAAAGAGAAACGACGGATATGAATAAAGTGTATCAGTTTACGTTTCGACAGTTTTTGTTTGGATTTAGTTCTCGTATTTTAACTACAAGTTGTAGTTAGGTTTTGTGTATAATTATTTGATATCGGTTATGATAATTTAGTTATTGATATATTGTGTCTCATACATACTACAAATGTTAGTTACTTTAAAATCACTTACTTAGCCTGCAATTTTGGTTTATCCGCGCCAGGATCGCTAACGCTACTGCTTCGGGACGTGTGTGCTTTATGTGTATCGACAAATTGGTGCTCTTTTTCAACATTGAAATTGGGCATCTCTAAAATTCCTTCGTGACTCGAATTAATTGAAAGATCAAATCCTGCAGAATTGCAACGTGATTTCAAATCTTCAAATGATCTTAAACTATCAGATAGACGCAACTGTAACGTATCTCTTTCCTCGAGTAATTGAGTTAATTCCATGGTAAGCTCCTCACAGCGAACATCCCTTTGGTGCAACATGTACAACGCTAAATCTAGCTCTGCTCGAGGCACTGCGTCTAGTAATTCTTTATCCAGACCAGGAGACTGAGTTTCACTATCCGGACCTAGTTTAGTGCCGGAAGCAAAGGTTACATGTTTTTCTATTTTACTACTTGCTGCCCTTAAAGAATCTTTTAAACCAGCTACTTCGTCTTTAAGGTTAACAATTTCTAATTCTTGGCTTTCTAGAACTTCTTGAGTCTCTGTTGCTCTATTGGCATACTCTTCTAATACTTTATTCAGATCTCCTATCTGTTTATTAAGATTTGTACACTCAATAATTTTTTCTTTTAAAGATTCAGACAGATTCATTTTCTCGTTGTCTATTCCTTTCTGTTTGATATCAAAACTCTCTGTTTGTTCATGCATTTTTAGTCTCAGAATGGCTAATTCCGATTCTTTTTCATAGGTCAAGTCTTCAACTTTCTTTTCATATTCTATTAACTGTTTTCTTACATTTTCAAACTCCTCATTTCGTTGAGTAAGCGTTACAGTAAAATCATGTGTTTTTTGAAATATTTCACTATCTTTGACTTGTAGTTGTTTTGTTAAATCTGCTATTTTATTTTCATAATTATTACGTAAATCGTCAATTTCTTGATTCAAAGTTGAATTGACCGATTTAGTTGCTTCTAACTCTGTTTGAAGATTTTTCATTGCAATTTCGATTTGACTACATTGCTCTCGATTATTGATGTTTAATTCCTGAATTATTTTTTCATACTCTTCTTGATGAACGAGAATTTTATTTTCATGTATAAGCTTTTCGTCTTCCATTTCAGAACGAAGTATGTCCAGTTGATTTATCACTTCAGTATACTTATCTTTTAGGCTTGTTAAATGTTCTTCTTTTTCTTGTAATTTATTTTGTAGAGAACTTAATTGTTCCGCTAAAATAATTTTGTTTGTTTCTGCTTGATTAGAAGACTGTACTTTTTCTAATAGCTGTTCATATTTTGTTTCTGAGGCACTAATTTGAACTCTTAGATCCTGTTCTAATTGCTGAAATTCACATTCTCTTTGTGATAAGTGTTGTTTCCATAATTCTGCTATTTCAAAACCCCTTTGATCCATAGCACTTGACACTGAAGATCTCAATTCTGTCACATTTGATAGAAGTTGATCATTTTCTGTGTTAAGATTTTGCAACTTTTCATTTAAGTCAAATATTTGCTTTTCATATTGTGAAACTTTTTCGGCAAATTCTTTGTTTTCCTCTTTCAGTTCATTTATTTTGTTGTTTGCTTCATCTAAACTATTTTTTAAATTCAGACAAAGATCTTCCATACTTTGATATTTTTCGGCTATTGCTATTGCGTTTTCATTATTTTCATTTTTTTCTTTTTCTGCAGATTTTTTTACTATCTCTTCTAATTCATTACTTAGAGTTACTATTTTTAAATTTGCTTCACTCTCAGCAATTTTCAAATTGTGAATTTCTGCCAAAAGTTCACTGTTTTTCAGTAGCAGATCTTCTTCACATGCTTTATATAAAGTTTGATTTTCTTGTGTTTTAAGCTGTAAGCTTTCATTCTCGGATATTAATTCATCACAACGAACTTCTAACTTATTATTGTGTTCAGTAATTACTTTATTATATTCTTCTAGATTTGATAACTTCGTGACCATTTCATCTATTTCTTGTCTTAACAATTCACATTTCTCACATAGCGATTTTTCTTGTAGTTTCTCTTTATAATTATTAATTTCAACTTGCAACTGTTCCTTTTCTTTCAATATCTTTTGATTAAGATCAGTAATATTATTACAATTATTACATGAATCTTGGCGTTGACGTAATTCTTGTTCTAAATTGATTAATTCTCTTTTAAAATGTTCAACTTCTTTAGATAGTTCTATGTTTTGCTCATTTAAATTTTCGACTGTAGTTTGTAACTCATCATTTTCTTTTTCTAATTTTTTAATATCATCTTCTACACGTGAATTGGATACTCTGCTACACACAGCTGCTACAGGTTGCGAAATTGGGGCATCCACAGAATCATTTGATTCTCCACCCCATTGTAAAGACGAGACCTTATCATTGACTTGTTTAAAATTATATTTCCACATTTGCAATTCATTATCCATCTTTTCTTTCATGTCTGTTAATCGGTCATTGGCATTCTTAAAAACTTCGTTTTGTTTTTTCAAATACTCTTTTTCTCGTTTTTCTTTACTTAAATCTGTATTTAATTCCTGTATTTTTTTCTCTAATACTTCCAAATTGCTTGATAGTTCACTTTCTATTGCCATATCTAACATTGAAGATTGTGAAATAGTTTTCGTCAACTGAAGTTCTTTCAACAGCATATCATTTGTTCCTTTCAACTCCTTCAATTTCTTTAAAGCTTTTAATAATTTAGCATTGGTTGTATCTAATTCTAATTTAAGCTTATGATTAGTTTCGTTAAGTTGTTGAATTTGGTGATTTAAATGTGCAAAGTTTGGTGTTACTTCTGACTCTTCACCTGCTTCGAGTCCCCAGCCCTCATCAGAGTTGAAGGGATCAACTTCTTCGTTCTCTTCTATGTCTTGTTTGTAGCACAGATAAGATTTCTTTGGGACTATAGTTTCTTCTATTACTCCCGATGGCGTAACAGCCTGTGAAGACTGTTTTACTTCTATTTCAGATACTTTCTTAGATATATGTTGTTCTTGAGGCCCGGAAGTAGCGAAATCTGTATCAGAAACAATTTGTGATTGTAAATATGATATGTCGAACGGTTTTGGTTCTAAATCTACTGCTTCAATTGTAGATGAAATAGTCATTCCTTCAGTTTTAGGTATATTCATTTCAAAAATGAGTTTTTTATTTTCCACGATCTGCTTAATTTGTTCATCTTTCTGAGTCACTAATATCTGCAGTTGTTCATTGCTTAGCTTCATTGTATGCAGCTCCTCCATTAAATTACTTATTTTAATAGATGCACTATGAAGCTCATGAGTTAAATCTGAATTCTTGCTTTCTAAAATTGATATATTTGATAAATTATTTTGTTGTATTTTTTGTAATTTATCATTAAGATCCATAATTTCTGTATTTTTACCATTTAAAATGGAATTCAATTTATTTATTTCATTAATATACTGATCTGTATAATCAGGAATAGCTTCTTTTTGAGCTATGCTTGCTTTATTTATAAGAATTTGATTTTCTGCAGCCAGTTCGTTCAGATTTACATTAAGTGTTTCAATCGTATTTCTATACTCAGTAAGTTTCATTTCTAATTTTGAAACATGATCACTGAGTTTTTCATATTTTTCACTAAGAATTTTCTTTTCTTTGATTGCGCTTTCTATCTGGGTATTGAATTCTAGTTCTAATTCTTCTATGGCAGTTTTTTTCTGGGCGAATAAGGTGCTATGTTCATTAGTAACTCGTTTTAGGTTAGCTTCTAATTCTCTGATAGTATTTTGATACATTATAATCTCAGAATCTGCAGAATCGACTTTCTTTGCTTTGTCTTCTAAGATATCACATTTATTTTGCAACTCAAAACAAGATGTTTGTAAGTTTTGAAATTCATCATTTACGTTATGTAGTTTAAATCGTAGTTCTTTATTTTCGCTTTCAATTTCAACTATTTGTTTTTCAACAACTCTATCGTTGTCTATAAGTACAGCAAGTCTATTGACTAATTCATCCTCTTGGTGAGTATATTCATCATAAGCTTTTTGTTTATCATGTAATTGAGTATCTAAATCATCAGCTTTACGTTCTAATGATTGACGCCGGTTCTCCATTGTAGATATGCTTTCTTCAAGTCGATTTATCCTATTTTTATACTTGTCAATTTCAGATTGTAAGCTTTCTATGTACATATCACGTTCTTGAACTTTTGCATCATGACCAAATTGAATTTGCATCAATTTTTCGTTTTGTGTTTCTAATTGATTTGTTAGCTCTGACACCTGGTCTTGTTTCTGATTTAATTCCGCTTCTAAACATGATATTTTGGTTAAAATATTAGCATTATTTCTCTGTTCAAGTTCATACTCAACAATTTTCTTATTTAAAGTATCAATTTGATTTTCTAAATTTTTATTCTCATCTCGAGCCAAATATAGATCTTTGTTAAGCAAGTCCATTGAATCATTTAATTGCGTAATATTGTGAGTGTCGTTACGAATTTGATTATTTAATGTTTCTATCTCAGACTGTAAATTTGAAATTTCTTGCGATTTCTGTTCTATTATAATTTTTTGTGATTGCAGTCGATTATATTCTTCCTCTGCATGTTTTAGTTTCTCTTGTAAAGCTGGTATTGTTTCTACTTGTATAAGAAGCTGATCACAATGCTCGTTTTTGTTCTCAAGTTGTTTTTGAATTTCATTATACTGATTTTCCAATTCAGTATACATGCTTGCTTTTTTCTTAATGTTTACTGCGAATTTTTTCAACTTCTCCATTAACTCTTTGTTTTTATTTTCCATCGCTGTATACTGTTCGTCTTGAACATTTTTATTAACCGACACTGAATTCAATTTCTCTTTAGCATCGTCAAGAAGTTTAGTAAGCTCGTTAATTTCGCTGCTCTTTTGAACAACAATATTATGTAATTTTTCATTATCAATAGATTCTTTTCTCAATTGTAATTTTATTTCGTGTATTTCTTCATCGCGTTCTTTAGCTTCCTGAAGAAGAGCTGAGCGTTCTTCACGCTGCTTCTGCTGTTGACTCTGCAATTCTGTAATTAAGTCTTGTTTTTCGGTAAACAGTTCTTGCAATTTCTTTAACTCTGTCTCAAGACCACTATTTTTATTTTCCTGTTTTGATTTAATAGTTAGTAATTGGGCTTTCTCATCCTCAAGCCCTCGAAGTTTTTCTTCATAATCAGACAATGTTTTTTGATACAATGCTATTTGTTTATTTAATGACTTTATCAACTCTCCGTTTTGATCTTTTGCTTTTTCTTCTTCAAGTAAATCTACCGTTGACCTAAGCTTCTGTGTTACATCATTTAACTTGGTTATTTGATTAATATATTCTGATAATTCTTTGTCTTTCTGTTGTAAAGTATTGCTGTAATTTATAACTTGTTTTTCATATTCCAATAATACATTCTCTAATTCATGAATTCTGGTGTCACGTGCAGTAATAGCAGTTGTATATTCTTGATGTACCTTCTGAATCTCGACTTGTAATAATTCTGCTTGACTAATATGCAAGTTTTGTTCTGCTTTATTTTCATTCGTTACTGTGTCAATTTGATTCTTCAACTGATTATTTTCATCTGTTAATTTCTTAATTAATTTTTCGTTTGACGCATTACTTTGTAATATTTCTTTTTGTTTGTCTTGCTGTTCTTCTAGGGATAAAATCTTCATTTGACAATCAGCAATTTCATCCTCTCTTTCCTTGATAGTATTTTTAAGTTTAAGTATTTCTTTAGTTAACTGTTTCACAGATTTTGTTCTATTAGCGCCTTTATCTGCCGCTGACTTGTCATCGTGTTGAATAGAATCCGCAATAGATCCATCTGTAACATCTTCTGAACCTAAAGGTTTAATTGCTTCGACTGTTTCTTTTAATATTTCGCTTTTTTCGTGTTTTAATTCATCTATTTGATGATTAAGATCTTCATTCAGACTTATAAGTTTAATTTTTTCATCATTAAGTTGGTCAATTGTATTTTTCAGATGATTGCATTGTTCAGTTAATTCACGTATATTTTCATTTAATGACTCATTCTCCAATGATAATTTGTTCATTTTCTCCATCACTTCCTGCCTCTCACATGAAAATAGATCTATTTTCTTTTTTAGCTGAATAGTTTCTTCAATCAATTTTTCATGTTGCAATTCAGGTTCTTCTCCTTGTGAGGCGGGTTCAGTCTGATCACCTTCAACTTTTTTCTCAACTTGTAGCGATTTGTTATATTCTTCTAGTTCCAATTTTTCTTGTGTTGTTAAAGATTCTACAATTTCTATTGATTCTGCTGAACTAACTTTTTCAGCGCTTAATTTTTCTAATTTATCCGTGAGTTCAATATTTTCTTGAACATAATTATCTAGCTTTTGTACCAGTTCTTCTTTTTCTTCTTCAAGGAGTTTAATAGCGCCATTTAATTGTTCTTTGTCGAGCTTTAGATTTTCTATAATAAGTTCTAGTTCATTTTTGGATGCTTGTAATGTATCTATTTGCTCTTCTAATTGGACAGATTTCATTTCTGAACAAACTTGTTCATTTTGAAGCAAAGATATATCTGCTAATTTATCTTCCAGTTCCAAATTTTTCTGTTGTAAACTATGGAGCTCTGAAATAATAGGAAAAAAAATATGACTTACAAATAGGGATATTCAAATTCTACGAAAAAACATGAAATAATTTTGACTAAATTTACCTATTTCTAAATAACCAAGTATATAAAACCTAGATAAAAATCTACAGCAGATTAAAAAATCATTTGATAATTCTTATATTATATTTGTCATAATGATATATTTTTTTTAACATCACACTTTATCCCTAGCAGGGTTATCAGAGAAATCGGAAGGCTACAGTCACTCCTTTCGCCTCGTCCACAGTCATCAATCTCTTCATATATGCCTTTCGCGGGGTCCCCATGCTTCTTACATAGCCTTCCTCTAGTTACCACAGTGTTCTCGAAGGTCAACTCAACTCGAGGTCTCCCTTAACCTCTCTTGCTACACCTTTGCGTCATATATCTTCTTGCCATTCTTTCCACACTACTTTTGGTTTTTTCGCTATTATTCTTTTTTTACTCACACATACACTTAATTCTAATGAAATTATTTAGCTTATTTAGTTATCAATATTCTATAAATACAAAAACAGTTGTACTACCTTGTACTAGGTCAAATTTCTGAGTTTCCAGTAAAGTAATAGACTTTAATCTTGCTTCAGACAAGTTCTCCATTTCAACTAGTTTTTTGTATATATCGGACTCCGTCACTGTAAAAGCAATATTGTATAAGGATATTTTTTTGGAAAAAAATTGAATGATTGCAGTAATATATACTTACGTCGGCCGCTGTCATAATCTACCAAATGCAGTTGCAGATTACCTTTTTCTTCTTCCAGTTCAGCAACTTTTTGAGTGAGCTGCTGTATTTCTTCATTTAGTTTAATTATTTCGGCATTAGCGTCAGACACTTTGCTAAAGTTATCAATTGTCTTTTGCATTTGTTTCATTTTTAATTTAAAATTTGATTTTACTTTAATCATATTCTTATTAGCGGCTTCTATTTCGTCACTGAGTGTTACAATTTGAGCTTGAGCTGTGTTTAATTTTTCTTCTAACTCTTCAATATTTTTACCTTCCGTGCCCTGTATCTCTATCGAAGGTGGTTGTAAATCAGCAGAAGTTGCTACATCACTTGTTGCAACCAGTTCTTGTTGATTTTTAATAGATAGCTCCAATTCACTGATAGTTGCTTCTTTTTTGCCAATGTTGGCTTGGAGTTCAGTAATAAACATGTCTTTTTGAGCTATCAGATACTCCTTTTGTAATATTTCTTTATTTAAAGCTTGCAACACCATATCTGACTTATTTTTATCAGATTTCCCTTTTTTATCTGTATCTTGTAATGATTCAGACGACAAATTACTCCACGGAGATTTCATTTTTGAACTTCTTCCTGCTTTACGAGCTGGTAGAGGACTTCCTTTCTTACTGGCCGATACACTTGGTTTTGTGTCTTGATTCAGGGCAGTTAATTGATTTTCAAACTCTTTGTTAGTCTGTCTTAGTTCAAAATTAATTTGTTCTAATAATTCAATTTTTTTTGAAAGCTCTTCCATATTATTTATTTCAATTGATCCTTTTTCTTCTTCTTCCTTGTCATTATCAGCAATATGTGGGTGAATGCTAAGGTCTGACAGTTGAATTATTTTTTCTTCTAGTTCTAAGATTTCCTTGGTCTTCAGCTCTAATTCTTCTGCCATTTTTGAGTGAGCCACACTTATTTCAAATCTTGCATTTTCCAAAATAGTATTAGCTTCTTTAAGACTATTGATTTTATCATTTTTTTCTTCAATTTCATTAATTAATTTTTGTTTTTCCTCTTTCCATTCTGTTTCCATATTTATAAAATTATTCTGCATTTTTATCATTTGCTCTTTTGTGTCCTCCAGCTTATCTAATGTTTCCTTTTCTGAAAGTAGTATAAAAATATTGCATACAAAAAGTAATGAGATTAATAGAATTCTGTTATATGTATAATACATATTTATAAATCGCTTATTTAAAAATACTAGTGTACCCGTAAATGCGTTAATAACGCATTACGTAGTGACGTATATGCCACTCTATATAAACGTGGATGTCAAATCATGGTAGTGTATGTAGCATTTATTTTATTAATTTAATATATTTTTATGAATTTATGAATTGTTTCTTGTTTATTTATAATTTTATGAATTGTTTTTAGAAAATATAATCATTGTGCACTCCTTCGCTATATAAACGATAAGTGTGCCGAGTTTCATGCTCCTCCGTCCGCGTAATTTTCGTAAAAAGGGGTCCAAAGTTTTTCCTTCACATATTTATATATAGATGAGTTAGTAAATTATTCATATTTGTATACTTGTTATAGACACTCTACTTCTTACATACCCTTTTTGCTTAAGCTATCAGAAATCAACGTAGTAGCCCGATTTTTAGCTTCAATAATTTGGTCCTTTTCATTAATTTTTTCTTGTAAATCCAAAATTGTAGTTTCCATAGCTTTCATTTTCACTTGCATCACACTAAGATTGTTGTCTTTTTCTTTAATTGTATGTATTAATTTAGACATATCAGGATTTTCTAAGCCCTGCATATTAAGCAAAATTATTTAATAATGAAATGATTAATACATACATACATACATAGCTTCACACTGTATCCAGCATTAAACAGAGTATGCAGAGGGAACCTAGTGTTAAGACACTCCGTTCCCCACTGATGATTAATAATTTCCCAAAAATATGATCAAAGAAATATAATAATTAAAGAAGCTCCAGAGAATCCGGACCTAGTGGATTCATTGATATATTTTTTTTGTGGATTATGGATGGCAAATGAGCAAAAGGACCACCTGATGGTAAGTGGTTACCTTCGCCCATGGACATCTAGAACACCAGAGATGTTGTAGATGCGTTGTCAACCTAGAGAATAGAGATAGAAGGTGGGGGGACAATGTAGTAGTCCTCTATCGGAACCTCATTTTAATATTGCTCTAATAAGGTGAAGCATTAGGATAAGCTTGCTTGCTAAGCATTACACTAACCGCTAGCTAAATAGTAACCAAAAACCAAAGAGCAACCCTTTCATGCATCAAAAATCACAACCATTCTTGCAGTTGTAGAATATTGTGTTAATCAATTCCATCTGGTGGATTCATTCTCATAGCAGATTCCAGAAATTCATCACACATTATCTAACCCCAATCCTGGGATTCTAAATCATGCCTTGGATTGGCCTCAAATAATATTTTAAATAGTTAAGTACTGTGTGCACACTACTCTCTACCTCAAAAATGGTTTACAATATAAAAAAAAAATTTTAGACAAGGTTGTAAGGAATGTATACATCTAAAATATTCTTAATAAATACAAATGGTACAAAAGCTAAAATGAAATATTTGAAATAAATAAGTAAAAGATTGTTTTTTTGCCCTAGGATTTTTGTAAGCATGGACACCCTACAATAAATAATTATGAGACAAGTTGTAGGATGTTAAAAAAAAGGTTTCTATAAGTATGCAGCCTAGTATATTCTGAGATTCTTACCCTTATTTCACTGGACTATTACTGTTTTTTTGACATTCAAAAAAGCCTTTATCACTGTTAAAGGTTTTTACTCCATTAACTGCATTTTTGTTCTCTCGTAAATCTAGATTTGGGTAATAAAATTACAAAATACTAACCTTTCTCAAGTCAATTGTTTCACTGACAGAATCTTTCCTTATAGTTTGTACTGGTTTCTTCATAGGCCTTTTACTTATTTCTTTATATTGTTTAATTCTTTCCATCAAAAGTTCTTTCTGTTTTAATGTGTTTGCTAAACTCTCACTAATTCCTGGTACTGGAAATCAAAATAAAAGATATTAAATAACTACAATGAATGAGTTCTGTTTGTAGAAAATAAAATAACATAAAAAAGAGCTTGAGTAGTTGAACTGAATGCTACTTTGTCTTGTACAAATATATAAAAATTATTCATATTTATTAAAGTTTCCCTAGTGTATCTATATAATTTATTTACATGACGTTCATGTCGAACAATTTTACTGTCATATTAAATTTTATGCTAATAATTCACAAGAACAAAGTACGAGAGATTTATAATATTACATAAACTTACTATTTAAAGCATCTTGTACAGATAATGTTGTAGATGTATCTGTTGCAGCAGAGTAGCTAGTTCTTTCGCTTATTGTGGTTGCCATCTCAGAAGCTGTGTCCCCAACATCTTCCTCTAAAAAATTATGTAATTTAGAAAGATAATATTTATTAATATATATACTAGAAACAAACACTACATACCAAAAGGACGACCAAGTAGTTCAGCAGTAGCTTTTCGATGTTCTTTAATTCTTTTTGATACAAGAGCTGCATTCTCTAGGCACTTCTGAGCTCTTTCGAATTTTATTTGCCTTTCCGAAGATGTTGCATGCTGTATAAAATAATGTTCACTAATATTACTTCACAGTTAGTAGTTTATTAGATATTGATAACTTCAATAATGCGTAGGGATTATCACCAATATGGACATTACAACGCACTGTTAGAGTAATGTGTTAACAATATAGTTTTAGAGCTCAATATTACGTTATTTACCTTTATATGTTTCACACTTCCGGCAACGCTGGACACATCGCTAGACGCTGCTATATTGGGATCAGGGACTTCGATCTTTTTATCCTGGTCAGGATTAATATTGATGTTTTTACTTTCTGACATTGTATGTTTTCCGCCGCACACATTAAAACGATGAGTAATTTAATCAAAGTCACGGTAATAATTTATATTTACACCAGTTTGTACTTTAGTTATGTAGAGATGTAGCACAACAACATGAAAATAATATTTTAATACATAGTCACCATTTGGCACTTGTTATTGCTTGCCATTTTGATTTTTTTTATAGTAAACCACGTCAGCACAGATGACAAATGGAACAGATAATTATATTATATTTACAAAACGTAATTTTTAAAATTATCGCTTTTTGAGTATTTTAGTAAATTGAACCATAATTATTACTTCAAGCATAGAAACTAATAAAATACATATTTTTATATTTTTTTAAAAAACCTTTATATACATTGAAGTAAAACTGAAACTATCGTTAAATGCCATAATGTAAGTCACTAGTAACCTTCAATTGTCAATTATTTGACAGCTTTTGTGAATTAAAGCTAAAAAAATAAATTTATTTAAAAATATTTCCGTATATGATCCACTAAATCATTTAATTTAAATGGCATCTTCACGTATTCAGGTGTGTTACTTTATCTAATACGATCTCATTTACGTATGAGATTTGTTGCATCACGACAATTTGTTGACATAATTGAAAAATATAGTATGACCTTATCTGATACAAAATAAAATTTAAACAATTTTTTTAAAGGCGACAGTACGTCAACTATCCAAAACATTTAAGAAGAAAAGCAGATTTGAAATTGGTATAGCTAACGACTTACCACCTGCTTACAAGAAATTTTGGCATGAATGGAAAGTGCTTAAACCTGCAGCTGTCCATTATATACCCCAAGAAAGTAAATGGAAGCGAGATGAGCTAACTGGCGAAACTTTACCAGTACAGAATGTTCCTATACCTCTTAAATATCCATCTGAAGTACATGAAGGGATTTGGGGTGGAGAGGCAGTAATTAAAGGTTAGGAGAAAAAAATGTAAGTAAGATCATAAACAAAAGATAAATTTTAATATATAATTTATATTTTTATAGGCTTTCAAAAAAGAGATCCTCGTCGTCGTAGAGTACCTCACTATTGGGTACCTGTTCTTAAGAGGACTGTTGTGAAATCTGAAGTACTAAATACACATTTATCTGTGACTGTAACTGAAAGAACTATAAAATTAATTCATGATCATTATGGATTTGATCACTATCTTCTTAAAACACCTGCATGTGATTTGGTTTCAATGTTAGCCTTGAAATTGAAAAAACAAATTCTTATTGAACTCATGAATGGATGTCCAAGATATGCATATGACCCAAAAAAACAAAAAGATATATATGAAGAATATAGAACTTATTTGTCTTCTGTAAGTACCAAAAGAATACTATATATACTATCATATTTTTATAAATTATCAATTCATTTATTTTCAATTAGATCATTAAGTCATTAATTATTAATAGATGTTATTAATTATATAAGTAATGTTATTAAAATAAAAGTGCCTAATTGTAATTGCAATGAAGTCATCCCCTTAGGAGGAATGGTAATATTTCATTTATTTCCATTTTCCTGCTCTAGTGAGACAAGGTTTGTTTTGCAGAGCAGTATTCCTATTCACCACTTCTGAAAGACAGTGGAAACGCTTCATATATTTTAACAGTAAGTTCTTTGTAGGGTACAAATAGGGCACTATATAGAAAATAGTATGAAATTGTAGAATATTAATAAATACTTTCTTTTGTTAGTATACACCAGAAGATATAGAGTGGTATGGGCTTTCTTGGTATGAGGCTTTAAGTAAAGTAGCAAAAATGAAAGAAGCTGCTAACAAACCTGTACCATTAAAAAGCTTTTATAGAAAAAATTTAGTAGAAAAGTTAAAAGCTGCAGAAATTGAAACTGGCAATACCACCACTGATGAAATATCGTAAGTTACAAATATAGCAAGAATTTCATTCTTTTACCACATTGTTTCTCCACATATATTAAGGCATTGTATACGAAACATACTAGTATGTTTTCTGACAATTGATACTTGAGTGTAGGTCACATACTAGTAGGGCTTAGTTTAACAACATGGTATGTTGAGATTCCATTTATAGAGATCTAACTGTATAACTATATTTACGTGCAAAACACTGACTTGCGGTACAATTCCGCCGCAAAATGAACCTGCTCACAAAGTGATTAAATTGAGTGTAGAGAAATCATTTTTTTATAAGCCTAAAAATCTTAACATAATTCAACTAAATGATTTTTCATAATGGACCTAAAATGACACTAGCCATGACCGCTTCCGCTAACCTTTCCGCTAACCTTTCTAACTTCAACTTTCATTGATAACTCAAGTGAAACAATTAAATGTTGCATTTTTTAATTACAGATCTACAACATCTTGGCTCTCAAAAATGAATCCATTTGGGAAAAAAGATGAAGCTTAGTAACTTTTGAGAGTTTGTAGTGTTATGTTTTAAAAATGTTGTGTTATAGAAAAAATGTATACTTGAAATAAAATAGATAGAAAAAAATGATACTTTTTTTATCTTCTGTAATTAACTTTTATCTATATATTGATATGTGAAGGAAAAACTTTGGATCTCTTTTTACGAAAATTAAGTGGACGAGGGAGAATGTACTTGGCACGCTTTTATATAGCAAAGCACAATATCTTTTTAAAATAATGCTTAATATATTAAATTAATGAAATGAATGTTACACACCTACTATGGCTTGACATGCATGTTTATATAAAGTGACATATACATTGATAGACAACGCGTTATTAACGCGTCAACGGTAACCAGTATTTATTTTATACTTTTGATGCTTCAAATTCCGCTTTTTTTTAGCTTTACACTGTATACAGCAGGGTAGGGAGAGGGAACCAGGGAACCAAGTGTTAAGGACACTCCATTCTCTGAACAATTCCGTTCCCCACAAATTCAACTTAATTATTTACAGCACAAAAATAAAGAAATAGTTTAACTTGTGACTAAAATTAAACAACACTTTTTATTCATATTTATTAATCCAAACAATGATAACTACTACAATAATAAGAAAAATAACAATTTTAGGCATGCAGACAATACAAAGTACAGCAGTTATAAATTTAAGTAAAATCTGTTTATATATTTTTTTGTATCATATAAATATTTTATAAGGAAATAATACTAACAAAATATCGTTAAGCTACAACCTCTTAGCCTCGAATAAAGTATCATAAAGTATCTTTTTAGTACCAAAAGTTATTTGATAGCACGTAATATTAGCCCGAGAATAAAAGAAAAATATCTTTATAAAAGTAGCATAGCCTGATAAAATCTTTATGTATTTACAGATGTACACGCGAATTTTTGCGCAGAAGGCGTATTTTCACAGGGACCTACACTTACCCCGCACCCCTGCAAACTCACAACCAACTCAAACCCACAAACGCACTAAGACAGAACAACACGTTATGTCACAGGGTTATTAGATTACATTTTTTGTACCCCACGCCTGATTTAAAATGATAATGACATGACATTTTTAAGGCTTTTGAAAATTGCAAAATGTGAAAGTTAGAACAAAAGTTATTCTACTCATATTAAACATTTATGTAATACTAGCTTTCCGCCCGCGGCTTCGCCCGCGTGGAATTCGGTTACATCGCGCGACATGGTAAGGAGTAGCCTATAGTCATTCCCAAGGTCTAAACTATTTGTCAAAATTGGTTAGTGGTTAAGGTGGGAAAGTTGTAAACAGTTAAACAATCTTACATGATTTTATGTTTGACAATAAGGAACTTCCATACAAACTTTCATCCCCTATTTCAACCCCCTCTATCATTTTTTTCGCGATAAAAAGTATCCTATTTCCTTTCCCAAGTTTAGCTATCTTCATACCGAATTTCACCAAAATCGGTTCAGTGGTTTAGGCGTGAAAGCGTAACAGACAGACAGAGTTACTTTCGTATTTATAATATTAGTAAGGCTATAGGATGTATACTATTTAAAGTTCATTAGTTATTTTCCCAGAATTTTAGGATAGAATTCTGTTTGCCATTAAAAACAAATTGCATTTGGGTCATCCACGAATTTGCGAAAAGACAGATTTTCAACAACTCGAGGCCTTAATAAAATTTTGTTTTGTGTAATTTACAGGAACATAAATATGATCAGATATTTTAATTACGATAACTAATCGAACATCTTCTGAGCAATTGCGCGTACGTCGTCCTCACAGCCTTCTACGTTTATCTCCAATAATTCATACGCTTACCTCCGGTTATTCATAAAGTTCTTGTCAAGCTATTATATAATTTTTTTGTAAAAAATATGGGGCAATAATTGTTAGAACATATTCAACATGATAATTGTTTTTTCAATTGATATTAATATTCTATGAATGATATTAATTCTGTTTCAGTTTTGTTGCTCACATATTTTAATTGCTTAAAACGAATATAGTAATATATTTATCTTATTAAAAATAAAACAGTAAAGTAGACAAATAGGTAATAGTATGATTTGTCCTTGGATATATTAAATTTTTGAAGTTCAATAATGATTATTAGATGAAATGTTTTATACGAATGATTACTGGTTAACGAATAATTAATAAGCCATGGCGATCTAGTCATTAAGGATAGCGAATAACAAGGAATACTATGCTTATTAAGTCAAATATAATGACTTATCTAGTCAAATGACAGGAAGTCCAGTGATTTTACTTATAACTTTATCTTTCAATTGGCACAAATACAAATAGAATACAATCTGAACCACCAATTTTTTCTATATTTGTTACTATAAAAGTTCTATTTTTTTTAGCTTTCATAATAAACAATTACTTTTCGATTTTTCACTACTTTAACTTGTGGTAATAATAACTTAAGCAAATCCTACGCTCAGAATGTCTCCATCATCAGAATGAATGTCTAACAGTAATAGGTAACAGGAGCGGCTCGTTTCCAAGTACTAGGGAAGCAGATGTGTGCAGGAGGTCTACGTGACGGCGCACTCGGCGGGCGCGGCGGCGCGGTCTGAGAGGAGCGCGGCGACGGCGCGCGCCAAGTACGTCATGGTGCCGTAGCGGCCGCTGGGCGCGCTGTCGTACAGCAGCTGGCACACGCCGGCCGCGCCGCCGCACACCAGCGCGCCCGCACCCCCCGCACCGCCCGCACCCCCCGCGCCCGCACCGCCCGCCGCCCCCTTCGCGCAGCACAGCGTCGCGTCACCCGCGCATCGCGTCTGTACACATATCACCATCATACAACATGTTGTAAATTTTGTGTTTTCTTAACTAAAAAAATCTTTTAAAAATATTATGTAATGCATATACATATACGAATTAGTTACATTTCGAAGTTAAGGCCGAAAAAAAGAAAACAAATGTGTATATACAAATTAAGACTAAAACACAAACCTGATCTTCTAGGAATATTTGATTGGCTTTATGCACCAAATGTTCGACTGTGATCATTTCACCGAGATGAGTAACCGCTTTGTATTCCACAACCAATGTTAGGACCATGAGAGCTTCTACAACTAGCTGTCTATATTCCGGCTGGGGTATTGAATTCAATACAGTTTCGACGGCCAACGCGAATTTAAGTTCTCCAGATGTCATCTCCTGTGTCAAATTCGGTTGCAAATTTTTTCCTTGAATCACCAATCCTTGACACTGCAAATAATAATGTTAAAAAATAAAAATATGCACAAATTGAGATTTGTAAAAAACTAAACTATACCTAAATTTTGCGCGTCAGATTAATTTTGACAATCTATTATAACTACAATTAATTAATGTACTGGTAGTTATGAGACAAGTCAGTATTTTATTATATGGTATGAGTTATACTTGAAAAATAAAATTATGTATTTAATTCTATTAACTATCACAATTATTCCACAAAGATAAACAATGATAGAATCCTTAACAGATGTTACCTTTTACAATTATAAATATACTTATTTTTACCTGAAACTGATTTATTTTTCTAATTTTAACTAAAAGTTGTACATTTCATACAAAATTGCAATATGTATCATGGTTGTATACATCTTATCATATTTTATCTTTTGCTGATACTGATTAATCTGTCAATAACTTTTTATTATAAAGTTTTTTTTTAATTTCACGCTGCATCCCGCATATAGCAGGGTAGGCAGAGGGAACCTGAGAACCTAGTGTTAAAACACTCTCTTCTCTTACAACAATTCCGCTCCCCACTTTCCACCGAATTGAAGCAAATTCAAATGAACATACTAACATTTCCTGGAGTGGGAATCGAACCCACAACCTATCGCGTTTACAGTTGCACATTTGTGCCTCTGCGCCATGACAGGCATTTATTATAAAATCTTTGTTAAAAATATACATTTTTTAATACTTAAAAAAATTAAAGCAAAGTGGGATGGAGTCTAACAAACACAAGTAAACACCAGTAGTTTTGCGTTCAATTTCGAGGAAATGATTATATTTGAAATATTTTCTTGAATTTCACTACACAACACAAAATGTCTCGTAAGTTCTCGCTATCTGCTTTGCTATGCGGTATAAAACATGAAGCTGATAGAAAAAAAAAAGAAAAACAATAAAACCTTTTCTAAAACAGCCCAAACTCTTTGATAGAAATCTCTAGGCACACGGTTGAGAGCACCGTCTAGTCGTCTACGTCGCAGCCACTGGCCTTGTCGATCTGGTTCCGTTATTGGAGCTATATAGTAAAATGTTTCAAAAATATTACCACAATACGTTAAATATTTAAATTTAATACTTAGTTATCATTGTAATGACAAATTAGCCTAAACATGAAAGCTACACAAATCGAAAGCAGTGGTCGTAAGTTTTACGTGGAGTCTTAATTATAATAGATGTAAAGCAAATGAGCTTTATCTACAGTGCTAAATACAAAAATTGCTACTTTTTGGCAAGGCGTCCATTCAACACGGTTCCCACCAGCTTACCTAACTAAAATTTTCACCCCTCGCCACTGATACATATATCTTATTTGGAATGTATCTATAATGCATTGAGCGTTTAAAAGTCTAAGTAAGCATTGTAACTTCCACTATATATTTTTTTTGTTAATATTTATATATAATTTTAATATTAAAATTAAAGTCATAATTATTTTTTTAATTTGTTACTACTTTAGGCTTTTACAACAATTAGAAAACTAAGTTGGTAGCAACAACTCAAACAACTTATCACCAAATATTATAAAAATTTAATTGCACTCTCACATTAAATCACATTTATGAGTGTAAAATAACAAAAAAATATTTATATTAAATCTATATCTATATAATACAAATTTATTACAAAAGTATAAAATATTTACAAATATTAGTTACCATCATCTATAGTGCCCTGAAGACCTTGTCCTTCTAATACAATTTGAGATTTCTTGGTATATCTATGAGATTTATTGTTGCTCACTATGGATATATTACCGCGTCCAACAGCTGGAAAAAATCATTAACGGATTTTAATAATGGATTAAGCATATAAATTATATTATTATATATAATAATAAAATAAAACTCAAAAGTCATTAATATATACCGTGTAAAAAGGAGCTTATCTAAAAGGATTGTAACATAAGGTAATCAATCATGCAATTCTTTTAGTGACTTTCAAAATATATTTTTATTATTAACTAATTTAAATTAATTTATGATTATTTTTGTTGAAATAAAATGTTTATATTCATAAAAATATAGAACTACTTTTTTACATTTTTTTTTATATAAAGGACCACAGTACACTAATGTTATCAAACAAAATAAATCATAAAACTATAAGATTAGTTCCTAAAGCAAGTGCTTATATTATTACAAAAAATATATATGTAGTGAAAAATTACATTTCTTATTTACAAAAATTAAATGTAATACAAATATTTAAAGTATACAAGGGGTAAAGGACATAACAAAAGCCTTTTCACATTCAACATATAACTCGCCTTTGTTCTTATCCTTTAAACCAAACATTGCATTGGCTGTAAAGAAATGGTCATACATAAATATGTATATCGAATATTAATAATTAATTTTCATTTTAAAAATATGTTTTATTAATATTTCTATATATATAATAGCCCCATTAGAAAAGAAATATTATATTTTATTTAAATAATAATTATAATAAAAATTCGCTTACATTTACCACTGTTAATGGCAAATTCCTTGCCACTAAGAATGTGGTAGAGAAGATTCTTCATTTCAAAAGGTGATAAGTTGAGTAGATGTTCTGAGGCCTCTTCACCGTCGCAGGACAGAGTACGAGACAACTCAGTGGCCATCACCTAATGAATAATACATACATATAAAAGTGAGCATCTGCTTTATCTATATTCTTTTTAGAGGTATTCAAACGCTAAGAGTTACGACTTAACAAAATTTGCAAAAGTAGAGTGCATACAATTTTTTTCCCTTGGTTTTTTCTGTATTTGAGTTTGCTGATTAAAAACATTAAATGAAAGTTCTTTTCAAAATAATTAATATAATTTAATTTTTTTTTTTTATCTCTATGATTCTATTTAGTAATAAATAAATAAATAATAATAATACTTAGGTGACCAATTTACTTAAAAATCTTTTTATACACACAATCACAGACATGCCAATAACCAGTTATATAAGTAAAGTAAGATTATTTACATTCTGCTACACTTATAATTTTTGAACAGCATTTCAATGTGGCGTAAATATTATATTTCTTACAAATATTGCAAACATTCCATTTAATTGTATGGAAATTTTATAAGCATATATTTTCGAATATGGATGAGTGTTAACAATAATGAGTGCTATTTTTACATATCAACATTCTTACCTGTATAATTAGACCGACTCTAAGACGCAGCATCTCTAAGAACAGCTGTGGCTCAGTCCGTATGAACATAGCGAGATACACGAGCAGCTCTTGCGTTAACATCGCCGTACTCTCATCGTCTCCGTACGCCTAGTTATTAAATTATAAAAAATATATCAAATATCAGTTACTTCTTATTAGAAGTGATTATTATTCTCTCTATTACATTATATTTTTTAGTAAGTTATATAGTTATAAAGCATTAATGATGTTTGTAAGAAAAATTTTGTGCTAAGATATTATATTATAATATTTATATGACTTTTCACGCCATCGTGGCGCAGTGGGAAAGTGTCTGAGTGTAAACGCGATTGGTTATAGATTGAATGCCCACTCGGGGATTAAATAAAATTATTTTCATTTCTTCGCTCAGGTACGAAAAAGTTGTATATACTACAGATAACATTAATATTTAAGCCAGTGTGTATTTATGTGTGTGTGTATTTTCTATTTTAGGTACCTTTTCATCATTGCCATGTTTTTCACGACGCAAGGACTGCATGAAACACAAATGTGTGATTTTCAATTTCACTACCACAATTTTACACTTATATTTACATAGGTTCATATTTTAAATGTCAAGATTTAATATTTTTTTATGTATTTTCATACATATGTGTATAAAAATACAAAAAATGTAAAAAGCTAGTAAGATAAATTATAATAAATGAGTTTGAATAAACTATAATAATTTCAAATAATACATCAGTTTCTATAAGAGTTGATTTTGATAAATCTATTCTACACGATATCTATTGATGTAGTTCCATTTAAATACCGTTAAAATCTGATGAGTACTTTTTGTGTTATTCATAATAATTTTACTAAGTCCATTTTTAATTGTGGGGAACGGAATTGTTGAAAGAGTACGGAGCGCTTTAACACTAGGTTCTTAGGTTGCCTCTGCCCACCCTGCTATACGCGGGATACAATGTGAAATTTAAAACAAAAACCCATTTCAAAATGTTTCACTACAAACATACTCACAACATGTATAAGCTGTCGCAGCTCGTTCTCGGGTAGCGGCGCAGTGATGGTGTGCTCGTTGTGGGGCGGCATGCCCACCGTGATCTGTTTCTGCCTCACGAGCAAGTCCGTCACCGCCTTAGCGAGGTCCTCCACCCTCTTGCCGAGCATCCCCGCCGTGTGCCTCACGAGACCCCATAGCTTTTGCGAACAAGCCTTCTCGTATAACGCTTTGAGCAAGTCCTTCACGGTAACCGGTTTACCGTTTTCTAACATACCTGAGGATGTTTTTTTTATTTGTAAATCTAATTTTTAATATAGAAAAAGAAAGGGGCATATTGTAATGTAGATAGAATTTGATATTTCACAATATTGAATATTGTTAAGTAATAATTTTAGAAAAATAACAAACATCAACAGTGTCTCATAAAATAGATAATACAAAAAATAGTATAGAAATACCATTATAAGAATTAAAAAATTAAAGAGCTAAAAATATATACTGAAAAAAATTACCCACATAAAAGCAAAACAAAATTAGAAATTTAATAATCCGTAACGCAATTACAAAAACTATTATTATTAATTATTATAGGTAAATAAAAAAAACAACAATTTTATGCCAAAATTGTCTTACAATCGAGTATCGAGCTGTTACTTTTCTTCTTTCTAACTGATAAATTTCTACTAAAACTCACTGAGAACCCACCGCACAGAAACTGGTTTTCGAAAACCGCGTATAAATCGTTCCATACGTTTGAGAGCCACGATGCCACAGACAGACACAAATATTAACGCCAAACTTATAACGACCCTCTTATTGTATAAGGGGTTAAAAAATCATATATGTAATAATGAATTCTGATTTATAATGTATTTGGGGGTAGTTTGTACCCGGTTTGCGCGCCGCCTATATCCAAAGATATTAAATTAGTGTGCAACTGATTATCGCTCAGTTTACTTGTTCCCTACTTTTCTCAAATTTATAAAAGTCAACAGTTTTTTTAGCCTCACGCTATAACCCGCACATAGCAGAGTAGGCAGATGGTACCTGAGAACATAGTGATACAATAACACACTTTATTCTCTTAAGAGTTCCGTTCTCCTCTTTCCGCCAAACTAAGGCTATGCGTTTTGAGTGGCGGAACTCAACGCCGCTTTGCCTTGTTAACAGAGGGAGGAAGGAAAAAGTCAACAATATAAAGTAAAATATAGTCACCAGTATTAAACTCGAGTCCATGCGTGTCTACGAGGTATTGCAGTATGTCGCCCTGCTCGTCGAGGCTCTCGGTCTCGCGCAACATCGCTATGAGCTCGTCCGTCTCCTGCTCCGCGTACACCAAGTTCTGCGACTCGGAGGTCGTCCTGTTCCTCAATGGCACGTTCTTTACTATTGCTGTAGGATATCACTTATTAATTACACATTAATGTGTGTGCGTGCGTGTGTGTATGTGTGCGCGCGAGCATGTTGTGTATATGTGCGCATGTGTGTGTGTGTGTGTCAGATAAAAAGGGAGAGTAAATGAGAAAGAGATAAATAGTTCACTCTTAATTTTCCATTTTCTAAAAATATATCTCTTATTCCAAGTGTATAAATATCGCATTAAAAATATTGAAAAGAATTTATATTATTTATTATGATTTCATATGATATAAAGAATTGGTTAATTCTTTCTTTATATCATATGAAATCAGAGAAAAATTAAAATTTCTTTTTATTGTAATGTTAAAATAATTAATTAACTTACTTTCTTCCTTTGGAGGAGGTGTTTCTTCTTTACTTATTTCAATAGACGGCATTACTACACCTAAATTGGTGGTCGATGTACCCCTAGATATATAAATGATTATTATGTTTCATGTTCAATTATAATAAATAATATATTTGCTAAATACTTTTGAGTTTAATTTCAATAGCTATTTGGTCTGTTATTTCCACGAAAGAATTACTTTCGCATTTTTTTTCTTTATATAAAAAAATCAATTTACTAATACATTTAAAAAAAATACGTTTATAAAAGCAATAAGTTAATTTACAACATATATATAAAAATATTATAAGCTAACTGTGCCCGAGACTTTGTCTGTATGAAACGGGACGGGACTTTATCTGCCAGTAAAGTCCCGTCAAAATCGGTCCAGCTATTTCAAAGGTTAGCCAGAACAAACAGACAGGCAGACAAAAAAAAATTAATAATGTTATTATGGTAAATATACCGTAAATATATTCATAAGCATGTAGCAAAAAGTGGTTATTTTATTTTAGGTGGTTATTACATATAGATATACCAATTTTATAAATATATAAACTTACTTGGAAAAGGCTCGCCTTTTTGCCTCCTCAGGTGACGGACTTCTTCCAAACGTTGGGTCTACTTCTAACCACGAGGGTTTGCGCTCCAATACATGAGGCCCTGCGGACTCGCCTTCCATTCCCAATGTTTCAGCTGTAATGAAAGCATTTTTTTCACTTCACGCTGTATTCCGCACATAGTAGGATAGGCAGAAGAACCTGAGAACTTAGTGTTAAGACACTCCGTTCTCTTAGCTTTCAAACCAAAATTTTAATACTTCATGCTCATTATAAGTTCTTTTTTGGCTTCATGCTTTATCCATACCGGGTGGTCAGTAAAAAAATGTTATTACAAGTCTTAAATATTTAAAATTAAAGTATATTTTTAACAACCACAATTACTCTAGTATGTTTCGAACGTCGGGTTAAAAACATATACATGATAAATCCGTTTAAAATAGTTTCGTTTAAATATCTTGTATAAGGCCAAATTTAATTCCGCAAATACTATTACAACTTTGTTAGCAAAATTAGCGTCAGCGGTTGTATTAGACGTTTTAGTGCGGAGGAGCGCAACAGCACTCTTCCGCACTCAAATGCAAGCTATTTAGGTTATATGTAAAAATTGAGGGAAGAACGAGTGTTCCAATTATTCTATTGTGAACTAGCTGTTACCCGCGGAGTTGCTCACGTGTTCATGGCAATCCATACTACATACTATAATGTATAATGCGTTAATGTGAAAGCTTTGAAGTAGCCAGATTTTCAATTTTTTTTACAAACAATCATGTCAGCTAAAATATTTTTTTAATATATTTTAATAAAAAAAGTTTTCTATGTCCTTTTTAATACATCTAAGAATATGTGTACAAAGTTTTAAAATAATCGGTTATGTAGTTTAGGCGTGAAAGTAACTAAAGTTCCGTACGTTTGTTTATTTTTTGTTTATTATACATACAGAAAGCTATTTCCCATTTTTTAGATCATTCTGAGGTTCAATCAGGCAAACATACCAAAATAAAATATAACTTACAATCCACATTGATGGACCTCGTCTTCTTGATAGCACCGCGTACGGACATCTTGCGACGCAACATGCGCGAGTGTTTGAAACCAGACGGTCGAGATAGAAAGCTAAATTTATTACTGAACGACTTCAGCAAGTGCTCTTCTAAATAACTTTGCACCTGAGGATTTAGTTCTGGAAATAATATTATTATAATCTTATTAGAAGTAAACCCTTTTTTTTCTCCTGAAGAGTTAAAAGTTTATTTTGAATGAAATTAGCAACAAAAGTTTTTTGTTATTAATTTTTTGGTAATCTGTACATGAAAAATAAAGTAATAAGTAAAAATAATGTCTGTGAAAGGTACGTACTATCAGGATAACCGTCTTCTTGGCTTCCTAAGAAACTCAGGTTAGTTATAGCAGATGTGCTCAAAAAATCACCGAGATTTCCCAACGTAACCCTGGTGCCGTTGATATAACCGGATTTCAATTTCTTCATTGTAGTTACCATAGCCATAGGAATTTTGCCTTGATCTGAAATTATTGTACGTTTAAAACTAAAATGTTTCTAAAATTAATATCCAATAAAGCAAAGCACGAAACCAACACACAAAAAATACATTTCCAAAAAGATTTTCCTTTTTTTATTTTAAATATAAATAATATATACCGCTGATAAATTGGATATACAATGTCTATAAAATATACAAATAAAAAAATTTAACAAAAAAAACACAAATATACCTTATCCAATGTACCCTTCTGACGCCCACAAAAATATAATCGCATATTTTATTAATTAAATTATTATATAGCAAGCTTTAAATATGAACTTTGTTTCATTTATACAATTAATAATTTAAAGTGAATAATGTTGCAATATTATTTATTAAAAAGGTAATTCAATCATGAAATATTTTCAGTTGGATGTTCTAAGAAAATATATTCTTCATAAGTTATTAACGAGACGTTATGTCACGACTATTTGTCTCTTTCTAGAACTGATTTGTAAGATTTGTTCTTATTTTGTGATAGGAAAATGACTTTTTGCTTGCTAGAAAGAGACCAACGTCAGTTTTTGATTAATAACACAGTGAAGCGATATTATTCTAATCCTCGATGTCGACGCCAATCAGTCACATATAATAAATTTTGCTTTAAAATAAGTAATTAACGAATTAATTTACCCATTAAATATTGCGTGGCTAATAAAGTGATGGTGGGTCGCCCTAGCATTTGTTTCCAGCTCATGCCAAGGAAGGCGACGTTCGCTGTGAAAGTACTCGCGAGCAACGCCGGGTCTCGTGTCATGTAGTACTCTTCGTAGTCAAAGTTCTATACAGCCATGCGGGGAAATTATGATGATATGAGGCAGCCATGACGTAAATAGTTATGTCACTTATAATTTAGAAAGACCAGAAATAAAATCAATATGTTAACTTTAGGGCGATATATTAACCAAAAATGCTAAATTAGCTGAAATGATTGTGATAGAAATATGCTGATTAAATAAACTTGAATATCATATTAAAAAAATACAACATAAATCACTTTTAATGTCAATTAACATAATTCAAGAATAATGATGTAATCTTTATATCTGCCTACCAAGTGCCATTATATAATAGAAATAAGAAATATATAAATTGAATATATATGACTGCCTTATATTCTAAATATGAAACATATAAATATACAAATAATTATTACTTTTATAAAAGTTATGATGAATATAGGATAGCGAGAAAGTTTTGTTACATAATATATATTTATATATAGAAATTACTTGTTATACACACACATGAAGGGGTTAAGCACAAATAAAACAACTAGCATGACGTGAATAATACCTAAATTCATTTCATTCAAAGTCAAAACAATAAGAGGCCGCCCAAGTAGATTTTGCCATGAAGACTTCAAGAAGGCTATTTCAGCTTTTAGTATATCAACCATCAGTTCATAGTCAGAAGCTATGTAGAAACGCGTCATATCAGAAAACTATTGAACCAAACAATTGAATATATATTAATATTCAGGAATAATAAAATGTTAATGGATGATGTGCTTTAAGTTTAAAGGTACTAAATAGATTATCAATAAGATTTTTTATAAACATATAATACAGGTGCAAAAAAAATAGAAATCTAATTTCTTTTCTACTTCCTTACAATACAAAATATACAAAATTTAAGAGCTTCTCTGTTATTATATTATAATTGCTTTTTACTTTGTATGGTTGTGTTAACGGCATTGTAGTTTATATCAAAGAAGATAGCAGGTATAAAATATATTACATGTAGTCATTATAAGTGCAAAATAAGAAAAGTGCCTAATGTGCATTTATTATATTGATATATGAAATATACAGTCCCTTAAGATATAAATAAATCAAATAAGATACAAATCCATTACGAAAATGATATAACTTACTTGTGGTGTGAAAGCAAATATGCGCTCATTTAATGAGTACAACTTGCTAGTACTTAGAATGCCAACATCCCGAGACTTTCTTCCAGATAATCCTAATTTTTTATTACGACCTGTAGAAAATATTAATAACTTTATATTTAAAAACGACCAAGATTTTGTGGGCTAAGGAAAATTAATTAATTCCATCAGATTGATTTTAATATTTCTTTATACTCAAACCTTGTTCTGACAATAACAAACACACAAAAAAGATTACCCATATAATTTGGTACAGTCAATCAAAGTATTACTACATTTGTCCAGTAGTTTATTATTATTTATGATTTTATATTATTTTTATGAAATTTATAGTTAATCTAAACTTCTTATGTATGTCTAAAACTATATGAGGATTTAAGTTAACTAGTGTCCTCGTAGATGCGTTAACAACGCGTTGACTTTAGCAATGTATATGTCACTTTATATAAACACGGATGTCAAACCAGGTGTGTAACATTTATTTTGTTAATTTAATATACTTTTTATGCGTTATTTAAAAAAAATGTTGGCATTCTACACTCCTTCTATATATAAACTATAAGTGTGCCAAATTTCATGCTCCTCCGTCCGCGTAATTTTCGTAAAAAGGGATCCAAAGTTTTTACTCCACATATTTATATATAGATAAAACAAACAACCAAATTATTATATATAACCAATGAATATTACCTAAGTAAGTATAAAGGTGACTAAGGACTCTTGCAGGCTGTACTTCAATAGGAGCCACTTCACTTATAGTTTGAACATGAAGGTCATATTCCAAAAGTTTATCTCTGATTTCATTATCTTCAGCCAGTATTACAATTTGGACTACCACATCTGGTTTCTTTTCTGAACATAGCCTTCGATTCAAAGGATCTAATTCACCAACAGCCAGGAACCCCTTTTAAAAAATGATTCATTAGCAAATTTGTTTCTAACATAATGTGGAAGTAATGCATTAAATATAGTGATACTAAGTTAATAACAATAATTTTACCTCTTGCAACAATTTTCCTAAAATATACAATGACTGGGCCCATATGAAAGGACATCTTCCTAAAGGTATTCTTTCTTGACTTCCTGGTTCTGCTTGCTCTTGATTTGCTTTTTCTGTTGGCACTGCATATAATTCAGGCACCAATTTAATACCATCATCTTTCCTTATCATAATTTTTTCAAGCCTTTGCATATATTCAGAGATATTATTTTTATCCCCTTGAAAACAATAGTCCAGAATAAGATAGCAGAAAAATAATGGCCATTCACATTCAATGTTTTCAAACATTCTTAATTCCCAGGGTTCATAGTAAAGTCTGTTAGGATCTTCTCTAGGTGTTTTATGACCATCTCTCAAAAATCTTTTGCAACCATATTTTCCTTGTAGTTTTGTTACTATTGTATCCCTTGTTTTAGCTATTAAATTTGGATCATCAACAGCAAATGCTGGGTAACTTATTATAGAAAGTAGTCCTGAATCTAGTTCTTTACTATTTGACTCTCTAGGCAACATTGACTGTAAAACAGCTTGACACTTTTGAGCTTCATCAGCTAGTACATGAATAACACTTGAAGGACCTCCACGAGCACCAAAAAGGTCCAATTCATTCATAGCTTCTAGGGCAGCTTTAGCCATTCCAATAGAACTAGCATTAAGTTCAGGAAGACCATGATTTGTCTTGTCACCTCTTTCCCATATACCATAATCTGGAGTACAATATGCGGACTCAATATAAAAAACTAAGTTTTGAATAAAGGCAACTTCATCTAAAGAAAATACTATTTGTAAGCCAGATGCAGTCATTTGTGCTAAAATAAGAAGATAGAGTGAAATAGCATCAATTTGTAGATGACCCCATTCATGATCTTTAACAACTGAGCGACCAGTTATGGAAGAGTATTTTGCATGAAGGGAATCATGAGGATGTTGAGTACTTTTAAATTTCTCCACCTTTTCTTTCTGCTGCATCATTGCCATAAGAAGACCTGTGAATTTAGACCTGTGAATATAGAGGTTTACCACAAGTACATACAAAATTCATTAAAAGTAAGAGTAATACAAACCTCGCATTAGCTTAACGCAACTTTGTTCTAATTCATATGTTTTCGCACGATCTTCATCCTGGTCGGCAATTTTTTTAAACGCCATGGACAGTCCCCATACTGCCAAAATGCAGTAAAGATTGTCCCTAATCCAAGCATGGTCATTGTTAGGGCTAGCTGGAAACAAGCCCGTCACCGGTTGCTGATGATCTAAAATTAACTTATGCACAACTCTTTGATAGTAGTCCAAACGAACCCCTGAATTACTTCGTGTCCGCATTGTTATTACCACGTATTATTTTTTTTACATGAATATAACGTAAAATTCATTGTTAGCCATATATCTAGTATCTATAGGTTTTTAATAACTATTTTGTAAAACTGGAAACATGTCATTTGAAAGTCGTAAATGTCACTTAACATATGTCAAATTATCAATTATTTGCGACTCAGAATAAATGAAAGAAAACAAATATTTGATAGCCACAGTTATCTACTGTTTTTATAAATTTGGTGCGAACCCATGGAAATAAAAGAAAAAATAGCACTTGAGTAATATATATTTTTTATTTCGTGAATTAAAGAAAAAAAAAAGATTATATTTGAATGTTGATTAACTACTCACGTTCATAAAAGAACAAATCATTTTGTTATTTTGGATATAAATTTCCAATTTTAATCTATGATACAAGTGTTGACTGAATACTCATACTCAAGTAATAGTAAGAATTATTTGTGATTGACATTGAGTGTTGACGTTTTAATTTAAGGTACAATTTTTACAACTTTCTGTTTTCTTTTCTATTATTTTGTAGATTAGGTTGTGTCATTTTTTTATATTAAAAACATTAATGAAAAAGTGTAAATGGTATATGAAAAATGATCAAATACTTAATAATTTACAACATTTTGTTTCTTCCTTTCCTACGAGGAAATTCAGTTCCTATATCCGTCTCTCCGGAGCAAAAAACAATAAAACATGATTTATCTGAAGAAAAAATAAAGCAATCGGCGCAAAATGTTATTACCGAAGGTGGTGCCATCATACCCAGTAGTCCTATTATTCAGTTAAAAGATCATCCCACTATGCTTTTAAATTCAGAGGATGAACTTGGCCAATATAAAAATAAATCTGTAGTTCCAAGAAAAGGTGTTAATTATACTCATATAGATGATTTACCAAATCTTGATAACGCAAGCTTAAGCATTCCTATTTTAAATTCTAATGTAACTGACAAGCTACCTGCAATAGTACAACCAAGCAAGATTTTAAATAACGCAACCCATAACATAACTGTTATTACTCAAAAAGTAAATGCTACTCATAATCCTCATAAACCATTGATACTGTCACATGAAGCATTAGAAAAAATGGATGAGATGAACAACTTGGATGTCAGTGAAGATAATATACCTAATATAAAAATTCACTCAATGAAAAGTGGTAGCCCCCCAGCAATGATAATGCCTATAGTAATTACTATATTAGTTGTTCCCATGTTTGCTGTTGTTGGTTATATGGCACTTAAAAGAGGTCAAGAAGCTTGGAAGAACAGACATTACAAAAGAATGGATTTTCTTTTAGATGGAATGTATAATGAATAACAAAAAAGTATTATTACTAACAAAACTTTGAAGCACCTAAAAATATATATAAGTTTATAGTTTTATATTCATCTGATAAATAGAATTTGATATTGAAAGACACAGGTTAATCCTTACTTAGAGGTGGTTGTGATGTGATAAATTGTGCATTAAATATAATACAATTTAGAGTTGTAAGTTAAATAATTGAATATAGATAAAGGCTAAATAATTTGCAGATATAATCAAACATCATATGGCTTAAATTACTATATTTTTAATTAGTTTTCACACATAGGCATGAGAGGTGTAACAGCAAAATCTATATAGGTAATATATTAAAAGATCTAGCCTGTCTTGAACTATCATTAGTTCATTTGTAGCACATATATAAAAGACTTGCCTTTTTTAATAGGATCTTTTCAAATTTGGTTACATAAAGACAGGAACTCAGCTAGTGGAAGTGAATGATAATACACAATTTAAAGGGATCCATTAACTCACATTGGGGTCGCAGATCCCCGGCACTGCTCACAACTCCTCTCTGCAATGTGATGGGCCCATCATCCTTATGGTGAATTCATAACTTGCTAAGGAATTTTTTCTCATATGATTTGCCTAATTTTACAAAGGCACCAAGGATGTTGTTAGCCTAGATGTAGTCTTCAATATAATCTAAAGAGAGGGTCCTTTTAAAGGAAGACTTACAAGCAGTGACAATATATTTACAAAGCAATATGTGATTATGGTGCTTTTTATGTGCCTTGTTGATATTATTTACTAATCATATTTTTATGCATTTTGTATTTTTGATATTGTACTTTTTATATTAGCTTATAGTCTTCCGAATTGCAATCATTGTGATATATTCAGAATTTAATAAAAAATGTTATTATTGTAAAAAAAAAACAATTATTTTTATTAAATCATACTATAAATTGTTAATTGTTGTTTCATTTTGATTTCATTACTTTTAAACTTATTCAACAAAAACATTATATTATCATTGAATAGAAATAATGAAATAATGTCTTCATATTTATAGAAAACAATAGATGTAGAATAAAGGACTAGGTTTATATACTACATAAATTAAAATCATCTGACAATGTTCATGCCACAATTCGGCGAAAAGTGGGGAACAAATAAATCTTAACTCTAACTTAACGCTGTGCTCCCCCACAGCTTGTAGCGAGTAGATATATTTCAAATTTCAATTCATATTTATATAACAATATCAGAACCTGTATTTAGGATTAGCCATAGCTAAATGGCGTATACTCAATGAATCAAATTTAATGAATTTAAATTTAAAATCTTTCGAATTATATTTTTTATTGCCATATGACAATTTTCATTACCCTATTCGTAAGTTGTACCATATTTAGAATCCTATTATTATGTACTATATTTAACTCAACTGTGACTATACAATAATATATTTTTTAAATTATTTTACAGCACAATTATATTGTGTCAACTTAGAATATACATTTCGATTTTTTTACTTATAATGCTATATTTTATAGCTTAAGAAATATATTTATGTTTGCTAAATTTAAATTTTGTATTTTGCTTGCGCAAGGACTGCCGAAATTATTTGGTATCTAAAGTAGTTCATTGAATATTTTAAAAATATATTGATTGCAATCGTAAGGAAATTTTGTAACATACATTGGGCAATCCAACGTGCCTGCACTTTGCTTTTCTGTCATATCAGAGTAGTTGATAAAGTAGGTAAAGGTTTGCAAATGATAAACAGTTTCGTAGTTATATTAGCAATGAAATCACAGAGTGATAATGATTTTTTTTAGTTTTACTGTTTCTTTCCGTGTTATATAGTAAATTAGGAAGTGTTAGTGCTCAGAGTTAAGAAAATATAACCTTGGTCTGAAAATGGTAAGTGTGTAATTATAAAACAGACGTTTTATACATTTATATTCACTAGACAATTATTGCATAAAATTGTTATTCACAAAAATAAGCAATGTATTATAAAATTGCTTAATACATTTGCTTAAAGTGCGCTAAAACATATTTTTTAAAACTTTTCTAAATATTATAATTTAATAAATTAAATAAAATACAATTATTATTTGAAAACTAATATAAACAATAAATATAATTATGATGTCATAATTTAAAAAATATTTATAATTTCTGCAGTTTCATTAATTACTTAATATATTCATATATATGTATTAAAACTGTAGAATATGCTTTTTTACATTTTCTGTATGTAATATAATATATATAAAATATTTAATAGGTTACTATTAAGTGAACTTAAATCTACATACCCTTATCAATACAGGTTCCAATAAGATTATTTATATTCTTGTATAATTTTAATTTAGTATAGACAGTGTTTAAGGAGGTAAAAAGGACAAACTTGTAAATAGATTCAGTACATTCTTTCTACAGCATCAGTGCACTATAGGTGTACTAATATAAATAATATTTGATTTACATTGTCCATTTTTTTATAGAACAAATATAAAATAAAGTACCTTGATGTTTGCTAAAATAAAAATGGAATGTAATATGATCCAGCAAATAAAAAAACAATGAGTGCTCAAGGTGGATGTGTTGCTTGTAATGATGAATCTGAACAGTTTGATGTCAAACATGATGCTGATTGTTCTGAAGGGGAAGATGCTCAAATTCGTTTGGCACCACATGTGCAGGCATATTTGGCACATAATAATCCAACTACTAATTGTTGTGGCTTTGCTATACCAATTGCATTTGAAAGAGCTGCCCCAGGTACCTGGTGGAATCCACGATTTGATTCTAAGATATTGGAAGGGCAATATAGAAGTAGCTCTTTTAGACAGATAAGATTAAGATTCAGGTTAGAGTTTATTGAAATTTTATTCTTTTATATATTATAACAGTAGAAACAAAATAATACCTACTGAATTTGCACAATTTTGTAATTATTACAAATAATGTACATTACATATTATAGCTTATACATTATAGCTGACATAGTTGATTTTGTAAGTTTTAAAATTAAAAGTATAGTAGTTAGAAATTGTGATACATTTTGCTGAGAATACACATATTTTATTAAAGCAGTTGTTATAGCTTGATATTTCTTTACTGTGGTTAATGAAAATGAAATATCTATGGTAAAATAATACTGAGTTACAACATAAATAATCTCTAAAATTGCTATATAATTATGAGTCTTTATGTAATAACTAAAAGTAGGCCTTATTTTGTTTAAGTGTATATTTTATATTTCGCTTGCTACCATTTCATTTGTTAAATAGCTAAATACACATTTTTTTTAATTTTTTCCATAAAATAAGTGTTGTTATTTTCTTTTCAGATTTGCACTTTTGTATATTTTGATATTTTCTATATCATGGTTTATCTACTTTGTGGCTCTTGGCTTAAATGGTGTAACTGTAAAATGGCAGTTTCTGTGTTCTATATTTGCCGGTGTCCTTCTTATTACAAGTGTTATGCTATTTGTTACCTTTACAAATGTTTACAAAATATACACCTCCAAGCTATCTTTAGTCATGGCACTTGCTCTGTGTACTCTAAGTCTTTCTTTAGTAACATTGACCACACAGCTTGAAGATGATTTTACTCAAGCAGCTGATATTAGTCAATCAGGACATTTTACTATGTGTATTGAAATTCTACTAATTATTTACACTCTGACACCTCTACCCCTGTTTGTATGTGTTGTCATTGGAATTTTGTATTCAATGGTGTTTGAAGTGTTAAATATTATATTGCACTTATCTGAACAAGAATGGCAATTCCCTGGAATGTTTGTAAGAATTTTGCTTCAATTATGTGTGCACATTATTGGTGTACATATTTATTTAATGACATTTGTTAGAATGCGGGGCACGTTTATGAAAGTAGGTCAGAGCTTGCTGGTCAGAAGGCAGCTAGAAATGGAAAAGCAATTAAAGGAAAAAATGATCCATTCAGTAATGCCACCAAAACTCGCCAGTTGGTTAATGAAAGAACAAGTTTTAGAAACGGAAACCAGTTTTAAAAGTCACGATCCCTTAAACCCGCGAACTTCAAACCCTGGGGCGTCAGACATAAAATCATTATTTCGACCTTTTAATATGAGCTCAATGGATAACGTGAGCATACTTTTTGCTGATATTGTTGGTTTCACGCGGATGTCTGGTAACAAAGGTGCTGAAGAATTAGTAAATATATTGAATGATTTATTTGAAAAATTTGACGAGTTGTGTTTGGTGCATGGTTGCGAGAAAATATCTACTTTAGGAGATTGCTATTATTGTGTTTCCGGTTGCCCAGAACCGAGACCTGATCATGCTACATGCTGTGTGGAAATGGGACTCGGTAAGTATTTACTTATCAAAATGTATATATTGTATATATGATATATTTTTGTTTTATCATCATTGTAAGCTATCAAACGCTAAACATAACCTTTTCGTAACCCCTAAATGTTTATAACTTCGATCCCTTTTGATGGTTATCAGTAATTTTAAAAACAAATACACAAATAATAAGCTTCATATTGTACTTAAGTATTTCAAAATGGCGATCTAGTGTTATAGGAGTTTAAATTGTTACCGTTTGCGACCTAAAATTTCTCTTGGACGATTCATTAATATAATATCTAAAGAAATTAATATAAGTAATATAAATGGTATATATAAATATACGAAGTAAATATTTCAGGTATGATTGATGCGATACAAGAGTTTGATAGGGAACGAAATGAAGGTGTTAATATGAGAGTGGGTGTACATACGGGAACAGTATTGTGTGGTATTGTTGGTACACGAAGATTTAAATTTGATGTTTGGAGCAACGATGTGACATTTGCAAATAAAATGGAATCCACTGGAAAACCTGGACGTGTTCACATTTCTGAAGAAACGAGTAAATTTCTGGGAGGCTCTTATGTGTTAGAAGAGGGGGAAGAAGTGTTCGGTATGTTAATAGAAGTTATACTAGCATGTTGATATTTAGCTACCTTTTATTAATGTGTCCTTAAATGTTTAGGTCATAAAACCTACTTCATTGAAAGTCGACAAATGAGTTCTCCATACGATCACGAGAAATGTGTCACTCCCACCAACCCAGTCAGTCTTCGGCTCATTATATCCCCCGCAGTGTCACCTCAGTCCGTTTTATCGTTTAACCATTCGTCTGCGCCGGTGAAACAAAATGAAGCAGTTGAAAAACGCAATAGGAAGGATCATAAAAACTCTAACAATTTCCTATCCCCGAGTCCTTTTAATTTTCGCAACAAAGCTAGCTCTTTGCCAAGCATATTGGATTCTGATACAGAAATTGACGAAAAGAAAGGTTTCCCTGAAAGAAGTGACAACTCCTCCAAAAGCCCGACATCCGTCGGTAAGTTTTTATTTTAAATTTAAATGCATATTTCATATTTGGTAACATTTTATTTGTTTTATTTTACTATAATGACGATGATCTATTACTGATAAAATATAACAAAATTAATAGATTGTAAATAAATATTTGTTGCTAGTAAAGTATTACGAAAATTAAAAATATAAATAAAAGATTAGTTTCAAATATTTAACTTCAATTCCTGCATAATTAAGGGGATAATGTGTATTGGAGCGGATAACGCTACTGGTTTTTGTAGTCATAAATTAATTGTACATGATATAGACTAAGCCACAGTTTTATTTATTAAAAGTCTTAGTTATCAGCCCAAGACACAACTCACAGATAAGATATAAGACTCTTAATTACTTGAAGGTGATGCTCCCAGAGCATCACGCCACTATAAATGCTTTAAAATATGGAATATAATGCGATTTATTTCATGTATTGTAATTTTACATATGTAATGTTGTCTTTTTGGTACTGTTATAGTTTTTTAAGTCGGAGGAATCATTTAAAATGCAAAAATCATTTCATCCTGTTAATTAACTAAATAAATTACAAATTCACAACATCTCATATATTTTTTATAGAATTTTAATAAAATATTAAAAATAACGATTGTTCATATAAAAGACTACGGAACTCTTGTATTTTTTTGGTTTATTTTCGCTCTACAATCCATGATGAAGCATAAATTACAAATAACCAATTTATGGTACTATTAAAGAATCATCTTAAACAATTGCAACAATCGTGAACTATAAAGTTCGTATTGTTTTCCAGCTGCTTTATTTAATCTCGTTCTAAGAAGAGACGATAAAAATTCTATATTCCATTAGCGAAAGATAAAAACATCGTGATATTTATTTATATTTTTCATAGTATGTGTATAATTGATATTTGATTTATCCCCTAATTATGTATGGAAATAATAATAAACAATTTTATCTTCAAAACATGAAAAGTAACCCAGTATAGAAAAAGGTTGTCTATAAGGGGGGTATCTATAGATACTTTCTTCATTTATAATGTTTCAAACCATTATGTATAAGATGTTGGAATGAAAATTAGGCACTAACATAACCATATATTATAATATAATAGTTTACGTTGTAAGATTTTTATGTTATATGTAATGTACCTTTCTGTCGATTTTAGTAATTGGCAAGTTGTGTGGCAAAATCTATAGTCATCGTGCGTGCAATTAAAAATTACGCAGCTTTACTGTGATAGCATTACGTATATTATTTTAAAAACATATGAAAATCTATTCCAAAGTGTATGTTTTATTTAACATAGATCTCTATTAACGGCGCGTCAAAATAATTCATATGCATTATAGTTCGAGTAACACTCACGTGCTAAGTGATTGTTCGATAAATAGTTTGTTCAAACAATATCTGTCCACTTGTGACTTATGACGAATAAGATAAATAACAAGTAGTTTTGATGGCAATTCTTATAGATTTGTAACAATGGTACTTTCTAATGTATTAAACATGAAATTCTATTACACATCTATTTGAGGTTTCTGATTTAATATTTGGTGGTCGGTCGACCGCTTGCTATCCAAGTATTTTCTAGACCAGCGTCTAGAAACAAAACTTAGATAGCAAGCGATCTGTTCAGTAACAGAACAGATAGATATCACTGGATTGTTTTTCCGCAAAGTACATATTAAACAAGAGATATTAATTCGTTATTACTCATTAATATACAAAAAGCTATAAAAAATTAATGTTCCATAATATTGATCGCGTGAACTCCTCGTGACACGATATGGAGTAGCTTTTTTATATATTATAAATGATGAAGTAATCTGTGCTAAATATATACGAATTAGGGTATCATTGTATAAACCTATAAATAAATTATGAACACGTTATGAAAAAAATACTTTGAAAATATTTGATGTAAAATATATTGTAATTAGGGAACTACTTGTTTTTCAGGTAGCTACGGTAAATACACTAATAAACTGAAAAACTGGAAAGTTCCTAGATTCTTAAGAAAGCATTCAGATACACCTTTACATGAAATAAAAAAACGCGAACTAAGCGACAAAACTATACATTTAGTGGAACGAGGCGAGAATGCCATTCAATCGAGTAACGGCTACCACCAAGTGCCTATAGTGATAGAATCTCAAGATAATAAGTCCAGGCCTCTACAGAGTAGTAGTAAGCTAAATATTCCTAATAATCAAGAAATGGTGTGTTTTGAAAGAGAGATCATTGATATTCGCTCATATTTGAGTCAGTCTAGAAGTAATATGTCGCCTTTCGCTAGAAGTAGCAGCTATAGATCTCAGTATGGCAGGCCGAATATAGAGGTTAGTATTAACTACTGCTAAGTTAATAGCGCACCAAAGACTACGAGGTATGTTGACGTTTCCATAAGTTCTAAAAGTCTTTATTATTAGAATATTTGAATAGTATTTCACAGTAGTTTCAGTTTGTTACGAAACACAAGCAAAATCTAATATTAACGCTCGGTAATGCCGATATCGGATTCTCCACCCAGTAATACTCGTAGATCAAACTCTAATCTTCATAACCTGTTTACGTCTGCACAGCTATTTATTTTTGTTATAAATCATATCACGCGCAGTCGACTTCTACATTTAAAAACAACTATAGTTGAAAAATATGCTAGAAATAACTGGGCAGTTTTAATATCAAGTATTAGCTTGACATTTTTGTGAAAACTGAATAAATCTTAAGTGATATTTAGAACAACGCTTTTGAAATGTTCTAAAAAACGGTATGCGAATAAATAAGATGCAGAGCATAGTGAATTGTAATTCTGCTTTTTTGGTTAAATTATAAGCTATTTGGAGCACTCTTTGTCAAAATAAATTGTCTATTATGAATTAATACTTTTTTCAGATAAATATGGTATTCTTTCTTAAAATTATAATTGAAGCTTAATATCTTGCTTTTTTTTAATCACAATTAGATGTCAGTAATTTTAAGCACATTATAGAATAATTTAATTATAAAAGTAGTAACGTAATATAGAATATTTACTTATTAGAAATAAGTTATGTTGACTTTAAAGTGAGTTTTGTAAACTCTACAGGTACCGGTATGTAGGGCTCGTAGTTCGACACTTACCACCCAGGGTGAATTAATTCGGCCGAAGGATCGTAAACTGAACCTCCCGCTGCCGTCACCTCGCCCTCACGATGACGTCATCAGTCTCTGTCCGTCGGTCAACAGTCGTAAGGACTCCGGTATCAGGAGTACAAGCAGAAGATCCAGTATTCAACAACAGGTAATTTTCAATTTTTTTGCGTGCTGAGTGGCGTAACTCAATGCCGCGCTTTGCCTTGTTACCAATCCCAAGAAATGAAAATACTAAACTTTTACATTTCATGGAGTGGAAATTGAACCCACAACCTGTCGCGTTTACAGTCGCACGCTTGTGGCCCTGCGCCACGACAGGCGAACTATTAGTGTAAAAAAATATCCTTTTGAGTATATTAGTGATTGCAATCAAGAAGTGGGCTAATATACTGATTTAGTTTTTTCTTTCTTTAACATATAGGTTACAGATGGAGCCAATAAAAGCGTGTTCAAAAATAGTTATTTAATATAGGAGCCTTTATAGCATTAAGGACATGTGTAATGTGACATACTGTCTGGGATATCAAATGTTCCCTTAAATGTCATGTTTATATTTAAAATGGAGGTTTTTATAGGATTTCACAGTGACAATTTTGGGCATTTAATACGCAGTTTTTTATATGTAGAGATGAAATTATCATTTGATCAAGGTCTCGTATACTAATAATGCAAAAAACTAAAGATTGTATTCTTATTGTGTTTTAACCTTTTATAATATATTCAATAATTATAATATTCTATCTTTAACTGTAACTTAGAAATTCTGTTTCATTGGTGCACTTGTCACTTGAGTCAAGTAGAATATGAATAGAGTATGCGATAGACGGTTTTACGTGATAGTTATTATCGTTTACTGAAAACGGAGTGTTTCCTAAAACGTTGCGTATGTAGAAATATTTAATTTTAGAAAAATACTAAAATATATCAATTTTTAAATTAGTGTCGTGTTCTTAGCGCTTTCTCCCTAACGCGGTAGATAGGGAGAATGGAGCGCCAAACGCTACGGTTCCTGCACAGTTCTTTCGCCTCGTCTATAATCTCTTCATACATGCCCTCCGAGGAGTTCTCATGCTTTTTACGTGCCCTACCTCCAGTATCGTTCATACTATGTACCCGAAGGTCAACCGAAGTCTTCCTCTACCTCTCTTGCTTTCATCTTTACTTCATATATCTTTCTACCATGTTTTCATCACTTACATTTCACGTTTTTCTTCACACCTACTACATCATTCTCGCTTATAGAAGTTTTTCTGTGTCTCCTCGTTGTGTATCCAGTTAGCCAGATTGACTCCGTATATGTTTCATGGCATGTCGGTCGTGTTTCTGCCCTTTTCCTTGGTGTCTATCATACTAATTACACACAGATCTCTTTTATCATGAGATCTAATAATTCATTAATCTTCTGTTTTATCCGGAAGGATGAGGATTGCTACGTCAAATATGAGAGGAATCTCATATTTGACGTAGCAATTTGTAGCTCCATCCTCTACCTCCCGCCGTCTTAGACATGACGTGTTGGATGGTTGAATGACAATCCCCAACGCCAGATTTGTCGCCTCTACTATATATAATATATATGATAACTGTGATATTTTAATATGCTTTTCTTAGCTTCACTTATATCTTGCTATCTATCCATCAATATAAGAACAACTTGTAAGGAAAGAGACAAATTCGTTTTGGATTTTTATTAGAACAATATGGCTTGGATAGATGAACTCTCTTTTCTATATTTTTTTAATGCAAGTTTTTGAACTTAAGTTTTTGAAGACGCCGTTATTTGTAACGGCGTCTTTTGATATGTCAAAAATATACGGAGCCGGTTTCCTTCAAACATACACGAGTAATTACTTTCATTTGCGCATAAAATGTCCGGATGCGATACGCTTTTTGTAACGATTTAACAAGAAACGAGCTATTTACATCGTAAACATTTTTTTAATCAAAATAGTTTATATTTACGTAGGTAAACAGCATCAAAGTCATTTTGTAAAACGTTTTATGTTTAATTTCAGATATTCGCTCTCAACCACGCATTAGCAACGTCTCAAGCGGACATGATGCAACATCGCGTCTCCGGCTATTATACGTCGAGCCAATCTTCTGTAAATGAAATTCCTTCTAGAAGTAGGCTACCTCCCCCACTGAACGAGGAACAGGTTCAATCACTTCAAAAATTAAGAAAGCAATCTGATCTTCAGTTAATAAGGTGCGTTCAAGACAATGCTAGGTCGGGAGTGAATTATTTCGTGCAGCCACCTTTGAATAGATTTACGTTGTTTTTTAAAATACCGGAAATGGAGCAACACTATAGAGACAAAGCGCATAGAAGTGATGACTGTGAGGACTTCCCACCTACTCTAACAACGTCGCGTTTCAATACGGCGTTAGATATTCTCGTATCGGCTATCATATTTCTGGCTGTGTCCGCATCGATATTAATTTTATACAATGAATGGCAATATACAATTGGTTGGTTCATA